>JAVSCE010022692.1:0-493389 GCA_032199065.1 Smutsia gigantea | reverse complement strand
TATTTATTCTTCCTAGCCAAGAGGTTGGGATGAATTTCTATATGTTAGTGTCCTCTTTACTTTCCCTTAGGTATGTCTTGTAGTTTTCAGGGTATAGGTCTTTCACTTCCTTTGTTAGGTTTATTCCTAGGTATTTTATTCTTTTTGATGCAATTGTGAGTGGAATTGTTTTTCTGATTTCTCTTTCTGTTAGTTCATCATTAGTGTGTAGGAAAGCAACAGATACCTGTGTATTAATTTTGTATCCTGCAACTTTACTGAATTCAGAGATTAGTTCTAGTAGTTTTGGAGTGGAGTCTTTAGGGTTTTTTATGTACAATGTCATGTCATCTGCAAATAGTGACAATTTGACTTCTTCTTTACCAATCTGGATGCCTTGTATGTCTTTGTTTTGTCTGATTGCTGTGGCTAGGACCTCCAGTACTATGTTGAATAACAGTGGAGAGACTGGGCATCCCTGTCTTGCTCCCGATCTTAGATGAAAAGTTTTTAGCTTCTCGCTGTTAAGTATGATGTTAGCTGTGGGTTTGTCATATATGGCCTTTATGATGTTGAGGTACTTGCCCTCTATACCCATTTTGTTAAGGGTTTTAATCATGAATGGATGCTGAATTTTGTCAAATGCTTTTTCAGCATCTATGGAGATGATCATGTGGTTTTTGTTCTTCTCTTTGTTGATGTGGTGGATGATGTTGATGGATTTTCGAATGTTGTACCATCCTTGCATCCCTGGGATGAATCCCACTTGAACATGGTGTATGATCCTCTTGGTGTATTTTTGAATTCAGTTTGCTAATATTTTGTTGAGTATTTTTGCATCTACATTCATCAGGGGTATTGGTCTATAGTTTTCTTTTTCGTGAGGTCTTTGCCCGGTTTTGGTATTAGAGTGATGCTGGCTTCATAGAATGAGTTTGGAAGTATTCCCTCCTCTTCTATTTTTTGGAAAACTTTAAGGAGAATGGGTGTTATTTCTTCTCTACATGTGTGGTAGAATTCAGGGGTGAATCCATCTGGTCCGGATATTTTGTTCTTGGGTAGTTTTTTGATTACCGATTCAATTTCATTGCTGGTGATTGGTCTGTTTAGTTTTTCTGTTTCTTGCTTGTTCAGTCTTGGGAGGTTGTATTTTTCTAAGAAGTTGTCCATTTATTCTATGTTTTCCAGCTTGTTAGCATATAGATTCTCATAATATTCTCTTAGGATTCTTTGTATTTCTGTGGGGTCCGTCGTGATTTTTCCTTTCTCATTTCTGATTGTGTTTATGTGTGTAGATTCTCTTTTTCTCTTAATGAGTCTGGCTAGGGGTTTATCTATTTTGTTTATTTTTTCAAAGAACCAGCTCTTGGTTTCATTGATTTTTTTCTATTGTTTTATTCTTCTCAATTTTATTTATTTCTTCTCTAATCTTTATTATGTCCCTCCTTCTGGTGACTTTGGGCCTCATTTGTTCTTCTTTTTCCAATTTCAGTAATTGTGTCTTTAGACTATTCATTTGGGAATGTTCTTCCTTCTTTAAATAGGCCTGGAATGCAATATACTTTCCTCTTAGAACTGCCTTTGCTGCGTCCCACAGAAGTTGTGGCTTTGTGTTGGTGTTGTCATTAGTCTCCATATATTCTTTGATTTCTGTTTTGATTTGGTCGTTAACCCATTGATTAATTAGGAGAGTGTTGTTAAGTCTCCATGTATTTGTGAGCTTTTTTGATTTCTTTCTAAAATTTATTTCTAGTTTTATACCTTGGTGATCTGAGAAGTTGGTTGGTAGGATTCAATATTTTTGAAATTACTGAGGGTTCTTTGTGGCCTAGTATGTGGTCTATTCTGGAAAATGTTCCATGCACTTGAGAAGAATGTATCCTGTTGCTTTTGGGTGCCCAGAGTTGTAGATGTCTGTTAGGTCCATCTGTTCTAGTGTGTTATTCAGTGCCTCTGTGTCTTTTTACTTATTTTCTGTCTGGTTAGTCTGTCCTCTGGAGTGAGTGGTGTGTTGAAAGTCTCTAAGATGTACTGCATTGCTGTCTATTTCCTCCTTTAATTCTGTTAGTATTTGTCTCACATATGCTGGTGCTCCTGTGTTGGGTGCATATATATTTATAATGGTTATATCTTCTTGTTGGATATTTATTGCTTTATCATTATGTAATGTCCTTCTTTATCTTTTGCTACTTTCTTCGTTTTGAAGTCTATTTTTGTCTGATACAAGTACTTGCAACACCTGCTTTTTTTCTCTTTGTTGTTTGCATGAAATATCTTTTTCCATCCCTTCACTTTTAGTCTGTGTATATCTTTGGATTTGAGGTGAGTTTCTTGTAGGCAGCATAGATGGGTCTTGCTTTTTTATCCATTCTGTTACTCTGTGTCTTTTGATTGGTGCATTCAGTCCATTTACATTTAGGGTGATTATTGATAGGTATGTACTTATTGCCATTGCTGGCTTTAGATTTGTGGTTACCAAGGGTTCAAGGGTTACTTCTTTACTATCTTACAATCTAACTTAACTTTGTTGTTAAGTTATCGTAAACACAGTCTGATGTTTCTTTCTTTCTCTCCCTTCTTATTCCTCCTCCTCCATTCTTTCTATAATAGGTGTTTTATTCTTTGCTTTAGTTGGTATTTGGATGGTCTGCTTTCTTTGCTATGATTTTTTTTTCCTCTGGTGACATTTTTTTAGCCTTACGTGTGCTTCCATCTAGAGCAGTCCATTTAAGATATCCTGTAGTGGTGGTTTATGAGACGCAAATTCTCTTAACTTTCGTTTATCTGGAAATTGTTTGATCCCTCCATCATATTTAAATGATAATCGTGCTGGATACAATATTCTTGGTTCGAGGCCCTTCTGTTTCATAACGTTAAATATATCATGCCATTCTCTTCTGCCTGTAAGGTTTCTGTTGAGAAGTCTGATGATAGTCTGATGGGTTTTCCTTTGTAGGTGATCTTTTTTCTCTCTCTAGCTGCCTTTAATACTCTGTCTTTATCTTTGATCTGTGCCATCTTAATTATTATGTGTCTTGGTGTTGTCTTCCATGGGTCCCTTGTGTTGGGAGATCTATGAACTTCGGTGGACTGCGAGACTACTTCCTTCCCCAGCGAGGGAAAGTTTTCAGCAATTATTTCTTCAAAGGAGCCTTTCTATCCCTTTTTCTCTCTCTTCTTCCTCTAGTACTCCTATAATGCGAAATATTGTTCCGTTTGGATTGGTCACACAGTTCTCTTAATATTCTTTCATTCCTAAATCCTTTTATCTCCTCTCTGCCTCAGCTGCTCTATACTCCTGTTCTCTGTTTTCTATTCCATTAACAGTCTCTCGCATCTCATCCATTCTGCTGTTAAGCCCGTCGATCGCTTGTCTGATTTCTGTATTGTCTTTCTTCAGTTCCCTCACTTCCTCACTCAGCTCTTGCACATTTCTCTGTAGGTCCATCAGCATGGTTATGACTTTTATTTTAAATTCTTTTTCAGGGAGGCTGTGCATTTCCATCCCTTCAGACTCCCTCTCTGGGGTTGTCTGGTTGATTTTAGTCTGAACCATATTCCTCTGTCTTTTCATGGCTGTATAATTTGGTCACTGATGGTTGCCACGTATGTCAGCTGGGCTCTTTAAGACCGCCTCTTGGGGTGCCGAGTCCTCTCGGGTGTAGCTGCACGCTGTGCGCTTTCCTGTGTATTCTCGTCTCTCTTTTAGGAATAGATGTATTTTCTGTGTTTTCGTAGATAAATATAGTGTTGGGAGGAGATTTCTGCCGCCCTGCTCACACCGCCATCTTCCCAGAAGTTCCTCCACTCCCTTTTTTGATCAGTCTGCATGTTCCCTAGCTGGCAGGGACTAAGCTGGTGCCACCTGTGCCCAGATCCCTTTCTCATTCTGGCGGCCCAGCACCTCCACCTCCTGCCTGTGCTCTGCCAACTTCAGCAGGTGAAGAAGTTCAGAGGTCACATTGGTTAAGCCTGGAGCAGAGGAGGAACACTGGAATCACATCCCACATGGAGGTCTGGGTTCTAAACTCTGGCTATGGGGCAAAGGAAGATAAACTACAAATTACCCTCCATTGCTGTTTCTCCTTGAGCACCAAATGAAGCCACTGACTGGCATTTTGGATCATGTTCATACCAAAAAAAACCATTACTGTCTCTGTATGAGGACCTTTTCACAGACCTGTGCTCCATGAGGATAACAGACTCTGAAAACACTGAAGGGAAAAAAAAGACAAACAGCGATCTTTGAACAGCAGAATCACACTTTTCACAGCCAGATGCTCTTTTCCAAGAGGCTTCAGCTTCACATTTACCCCCAGGACACAGGTTCCGGAAGCAGAACAGTAAGTAGCCTGTGTCTCTTGCATGCCGGTACAGGTAAACTCATGTGAGTCCACGGTGGGTACTCTGTGACCTCATTGTCAGCAAAGTAAACTGGCCCACAGCTGTTCTAATGTAAACCAAAGAGAATTTACTGTGCAGCTGTTTGCACAAGCTCCTTGCAAGGCCTAATTAGATATTTGTAGTTTTGTATTCTTAATTTTAATAGAGGGCCTCCAAGTTATATACTTTCAGGCCTGTTTGGGTTTATGTCCAACAAAAAAGATATGTTGGAGTCCTAACCTTTAGTGTCTCAAAATGCGACCTTATTTGTAAATAGGGTCTTTACAGAGTAATCAAGTTAACAGTCAGTCATTAGGGTGGGCCCTAATTCAATATGACTGTTGTCTTATGATGGGGAAATTTGAACATAGAGACAGCAAGCACAGAGGGAAGACGATGTGGAGACATGGAGAAGATGGGACTGGAGTGACGCATCTACAAACCATGGAACTCTAAGAACTGCCAGCAGATACCAGAAGCCAAAAAAACAAGGGAAGGAGTGCCTTCTAGAGTTATCAGAGACGGCATGGCCCTGCTTACAGCTTGATTTCAGACTTCTAGCCTCCAAAACTGTGAGACAAATGTATTGTTTTGAGCCCCACAGTTTTGTGTACTTTTTAAAAACAGCTCTAGGAAACTAATACAAAAGGCCCCACAAAACCTGGGTCTGCCCTTGCTCTAACCCATGCTCTTTGGTCCTAAAGCTCTTGGAGCTGACATCCTCTGTACCAAAGTCCCTAACACTAGTATAAACACGGCAGGCAACTTTTCCCAAGCGCTTCTGAAGAGAAATTTACCTGGAACTCTCTTGGGGTTTTAGTCCCCAAAAGTCTGTTCTTACCTTAGACATTCATCCCTAATACTAAAATCACTGTTTACTTTAACAGCCTAGAAGTCTTCAAAAGCAGCATCCATTAGTTATTCTTCAGGGAGCAAGTATTAATTCAAGCATCTGCCAGCATCTCCAGAGTCCTCCTAGCCGGGGGCTTACTGTCCCTGTTCCTGCAGTGGGCATCCATCCAACCCCCTACACACTACACAATGCCCTTAGACCCAGAGGGTCACCTTCCATCAGAGGACTACCCCGCTGTATTCGTTTCCCAGGACTGGCTTAACAAAAAGGGCCACAAGCTGGGTGGCCTGAAACCACAGAAATTTATTCTTTCACAGTTCTGGAGGCTTGGAGTTGGAAATCAAGGTGTTGGCAGGGCCATCCTCCCTCCAAAACCTCTAGTGAAAGATCCTTCCTTACCTCTTCCATCCCATCAGCCCCAGACATTCCTTGATTCCAATCTCTGCCACGTGCTGCACATGGCCATCTTCCCCCCATTTCTGTGTTTACATGACCTTCTCCTCTCTATGTGTGGCTATGTCCAAATTTCCTTCTTCCTATGACACCAGTCATATTGGATTAGGACTCATCCCTAATCTAGTATAACCTCATTTTAACTCAATTCTATCAGCAAAGACCCTATTTCCAAATAAGGTCACATTTGCAAGTACCAGAAGTTAGAAATTTAACCTATCATTTGGGACATTTCAACCCATAACACCCAGCCTTACCTCTGGAAGCATGTCCAGCCTTGCAGAAACACAAGCTTTTCTGAACCCCAGCAATATGGCTGCTCTCTGTTTTCCTTTTTCAGAGGACCATGCAGTTTTTTAGAAAGTCAGAGACTGAGACAGGCCTTAGAAAAACTTTCCATGTCCCTCCCTCTTTTGTATACTGCTAGGAGCTAGAGAATGAAATATTACAGGTAAACTCGGAATCAACTAGGGGCACCCCATGGACAGGAGCCAGGGAAAGACTTAAATGGACAAGTTGCAGAAGCAAAGGAAAGAATTTGATTGGCTATAGTTTAAAGCCTAGCTGGCTGTGATCAGCTGTCCTTAGTGTTTTTATTTTGTAACCTGGAGGCATGACAGGCTTAGATTTGGATTCGTTTATGTAGGCACTTAGAACCACTTCAGTCTAAGGGCTTCCTTTTTAATTAATTAAACATCAATTCCCCAACAAGACCTCAGTATGAAATGACTCCAGTTCTGGCTATACACCCAACCCTGAACAGGCTCCTACATCAGAGATCTGACTCTCTGGCCACAAACCTGCATGCAAATATATTGCGTCTTTTTATCTTCTATAACTCAACTTACACTTAATTCTGAATTCCTTCCTGCTATATAAATAGTGTAGGGGAAGAAAAATAATGTCCCCTGTACCCTTCTGAGTTCTTTGCTGAGACCGCCTATAATAAAAGATAGATCAAGAGAAAAATAAATAGAAGTTTGTAACATTATGCCTCAAGAATAGATTGGAGATACCCAAGGAAACTGAGTAACTCTCCAAGTCGGCCCAAGCCACCACCTTAAATACCATCTTCAGCTAAAGACAAAAGAAAGACATTGGGGGAGAGTGAAGGTCAGCTATGGGAAGGTCCCAGGAAAAGCATAGTAAAAGGTAAGATTCTGCAGACTTAAGTCACTGCCATTGATAAGTTTCTTGTAATTTTAGAGTCACTTGTCCCTTCCCGGTACTTTGGGAGAGACAGCCTCATGGATTTCCTTCATAAATGTAAACTTCCCTTACAAAAGGGTTATTTATACTGTTTTCAGAACTTCTCCTGTGTCTGCTGTTTCTCAAAAATAACCAGCTCAGAATAACTCTTATGCCAAAGAGGCATGCTTATTTGGGGGAAACATGCTCTGCTACCCTTCAGTAGGAAATTCCAGGTCTGGCATTCTTTTTTGTTGTTGTTCAGCAGCTTTATTTGTAAACACCAAAAAATGGAAATAAGCAAAATATCCTTCCACAGAGCAATGGTTATACAAACTGTGTTACAGCCATACCATGAAGTACTAAGCAGTAATAAAAAGGAATAAACTATTGATTGATACATGCAACACTTTGGATGGATCTCAAGGTAATCACAATGAGTGGAAAAGGTCACATATTATATGATTCCATTTACACAGTCCGGCATTCTTGGACTTCCTGAGCCCACTTCTATGCCTAGAATTATATCTTGGTTCTCTAGGGCCAGACAGTCCCAAGATTTGCCACTTGGGCATGCAGACTACACAGAGCTGAAAACAATCAAGGCCCAAAAGCCTCTGACTTTGACCTAACCGCATAAAAAGGATTTAGATGAGGACTTGCTCCAGGAAGAGAGCTCTCACCACAGATAACTGTATTACTGTGAACTAGAGCTGGTAGACAAGGAGGAATTTAGCGAAGTCTGTTCATTAAAGTCCCTCTCCACGTCTCATTGTTTCTGTGTAATCCCCCAAACCTTTGTTTACCAAACAAATGCTCTTTCATATTCCTGTCATTTGCTTCCCTTTCCTTTTGAAGTCCCCAGTTTATCCCCTTCCCCTTAGTTCTGGATGGCACATATACCTCATTTATCCTGTCTTAGAATCTCACATCTATGTGTATGCCCCATGCATACTATTAGGGAGAAAGCATTTCCTCTACCCTTTAAGGTTCTTCTAGCTGGTCTAAGAATCAAATTGACATGAGACAGATTAACGGGAGAGAAAAAAAAAAAGTTTGATTACATACATAGGGAGGCCTGTAACTCCAGGGGGAAAATATGTTCCCAGCCCAGGGCAAATAACCTCTGAAGCCAAAATCAGTTAAAAGGGAAAAATAAAGTGGGAGAAACCCATTTATTGCTTACAAGCAGTCATCTACTTCTGCTCACCAGTGTCTCTCATAATCCAGCTGCAAAAGGACCCCACCACACCTCTCTGGTCCCCGTGTGTGCTTGCTCCCCACCCACCTTGGAAACACCTATTGATATAGAGATGTACTAAGGTCAGGCAAGAGATTCTGGAAATACTGCAGTTTTACCCACAAGGCCCAATAATAAAATTGAGACCCAAACAAATGACCAAGTCAGGCAGCTTTAATACATTTTAGACAAAGAAACATAAATTCCTGAGGAGTTGACAGGACAAAGAAAATTAAGGTTTGGGAGCTTCAATTAGTAAGGAATTCTAAACAGCATTTGGGCTAGGGTAGTAAGTTAGAAAAAAGGCAACAAGATTTGTTTCTGCAGACTTCTCCACTCTGAATTCCCTATCTCTAGTGATAAAGATGTCTTCTGTGCTCCAGCTACAGGCCTGGTTTCAAGATGAGGGGGCCAGAGAATCCCTCTGCTTCTGCTGTTTCTCCAGTTATTTCAATGCAAAATAATTCATACACCAGTGTCACATTTTGGGGCAGCCTGCCCTTGGTCCCTACAGTACATAATTAAATTTGACTTTCTCCTGTTTATCTGTCCATGTCAAGTTGATTCTTAGACCAGCTAGAAAAACCTTGAAGGGTAGAAGAAAATTTTTCCTTCTCAACATTCTTAGGGGCTCAGACAACCCAATCTCCATAAAAGGTCTCTTATCTGACCATCTGTTCCCTGAGCTTGTACTAATTCTTGGCGTGGCTCCCTCAGATCCAGCAGCTCTCTACAATTCCATGGGCACATTGTAGCAAAACGACATCCTTTGTGAAGCTAGAAACCCTATTTCTCAGGTCTTTTCTTTGTGGGTACATCTATAGCCATTTCTCTCTGAGGGAGCAGGGCCCCGGTGCCCAAACTCTGTGGAGTCTGGAATAACATCCAATACCTCCCTTCCCTAAGCAGGCAGTCTTAAAGGAAAGACTAAGTAAGTACATGTGGCTGGATAATATTCTGAGAAATTTATATTTTAGGGTTTGGTGACAGAATGGACATACAACAAGATAGCAAAGATGACTCTAGACTGTTCTAAATAGGAAGCCAATTTTCCGGCCAACTCCAAGAATCTTCCTATTATTTAATTATAACAAAACAGCATTAAAAATATGTATATAGGGTCATTTCTCCTGAATAATAAGAAGCTGGATGTATTTGCCTTAAAAGATCAAACTAGAATTCCAGAAAATTTCTCTGCAACTGAAAAATCTGAGCCACATATGGCCACTAGATGGAGCTAAAAGCAAGGTAATCCAGCATTCTACTGCTTTGGTGGCAGAGAAAGTAGGTCAGGGAGTTAAGTTCTTCAATTACATATGCGTGTGCCTATTCCAAAGGTTGAATTTGACCGCAGTTTACAAAATTCATAACAAGTCAGGCTAACCTGCAAGATGATTAAATAAAAGTCAATAGCAGAGTGTCTCTGCTTTACAGTTATTATGTAAGTTTTAAAGGAAAGATTTAAAGGGAAAAATAAGTGACTGCTTTCAAAACATTTCTGTCAAGGCATAATGGTTTTCAGAGATATAAATGTCTCCTTCTGTGTGCCATAAAAAACTTACTTCTGTTCACACTAGGCAGAACATTGTCTGCCTTTTCATTTGAGAACAATAAAACTTTGCAATGAGTTGTGTTTTACCTTGCACAAAGTGTTCAGAGATTTTCTAGCCTGCGATCATCCTCAGAGTTCTGTGAGGTAGACGTTGCTATGACCTCCATTTTATGGATGAGGAAACAGGCCCAGAGAGGTTCAGTAACTTACCCAAAACCTGGCAGCCAGGACATTGCAGAAACAGGCTGCGAGGTGGTGTGCAATGCTGGAACTCACCAGCAGTCAGGAAATCTTTGTTTCTAATCCGAGCTCTGCCACCCAGGAGAATTAGGTGTGGAGGGGAAAATCACCCGGAAAGGCCTGATTTTTTTGTTTTTCCATTTGAAAAATGACTAGATGGTTGCTAAGCCAGTGTGCCTTAAATTGAAATACACTCACTCCCTGGCAATCTTGTTGACATGCCCGTTCTGATTCAGTAGGTCTGGGGGTTGGCCTGAGATGGTGCGTATCTAACAAACTCTCCAGGTGATGTCTGTGCTACTGACTGGAGGGTCACATGATGGAGCCTTTCTATGTGCAAAGCCAGTAACATCCACAAGGGAGAATATGCCCCCAAAGTAAGATATGGGCAGACCATATATCTGCAACAGCGCCTGCCATTTGAGATACTCCCTGGTAGCTGTCTGTTTGAAAGGAACTCTGTTGCTTGATATTGATTTATATTTTCTGCTTCTAGGTTAACTGGAGCCTACCAGATCCTGTCGGGGAATGAAACTTTGTTATTCCAGTTATCAGTCACCAACACATCCTTATCATTTCCTTCTTAGATCAATTTTTTTTTATTCCTGACTGATAGACACCAGGCATCTCGGATGGAACCACTGCAGATTTCTTAGGTAACATCTGTTATGAAGCTGATGTTTCATGTCTTTGCAAATCAAACCATAATCTTTACCTGATTACATGCTGGGGAATAGGTAGAGCGTCTGTGTTTGCCAAATAAATAATCCCTAGATTTCTATACCCTCTCCATACTGGAACACTCTTTTACTGCCTTAAAGACTCCGCGTGCTAAGGCGTTATTAGACTATAGCATACGCTTAAGATCAATTTGTCTGATAGGTTTCGCATTTATTTTATGTAGTGCTTTACAATTTACAAAATTTTCACCTATATTAACTATCTGCTCCTACAAACACTTGATGAATTAGGTAGGCAAGATCTCATCTTCCCCATTGCAGATGAAGAGACGAAGGCTCCAGAAATGTGACAGACAAGAACACAGCCCAGGTCTCCTGTCCCTAAATCCCAAACACATTTCACTGCACCACACTGCTTTCCTACTCTTCCTCGGGATTCAATGTGCATATGAATCTGTGAGCAAGGAGTGTGTCTACACTGTAGATAAAGGAAGAGGAAAGGAGGAAGTGGGATAAGCTTAGGATCACTTTTTTTTAGGAGAAATGAGGAAGGAAGAGCAGTACATTGAGGCAGGTGGATGGCTAGAGAATATCTTAAGTTTCTGGTGATAGATTTCAAAACTCTGGGTTTGGATTCTATAGAAACAGAACTTCAAAGGTCACTGACTCATTTCTAGAATGGATATCTTAAGTCAAGCCCTAGTTTTAAGCTCTGGTCCATTCATTCTATTCCAATTCCTACTGAACATTACTGCGTGTGAAGAAATCAGGGTATACAAAGTTTAAGACACATTCTTGAACCACAAAAAGCTTATTAGTTAAAAGAGAGGGCTTATTACTTCTATTGTTCACATATTGATTTATTCAAAATTATGATTTATCACCTCACTCTGTACAAAATACTATCCTAGGTGGAGGACAATGGCAACAAAGAAAACAGGGCCCCTGACCTCAAGGATTTTACTTGGCCAGTATTAGAATACAGAATAAATCACTGCAAGTGCCACAGTGAGAGGCTGCCCAAGATTCCATAGACTCACTGAGAAGGGTATCCATCCCAATCTTGAAGAATCGAGAGACTCTTCCAGGAGGAAGTGACATTTAAGCTGAGCCTAGTTAGGGAGGAGGCCTAGAAACAATGACATGTGCTAAATGTTCAGCAACCATCTCTCTTGGGGTAGGCAAGAAGGCCCTAATTTGTAGGTTTTGCGAATTACCTTGACATAAATACTCCCACTGCGATAGATTTTAAGCTACCAATATGACACCACTACACACGGAATCTGGATAAATAGAGATGGCATCAAACTAGTAGTTAAAGACTAACTACTAAGAAAAAAAAAAAGCAACTCTTAACCAGGATTAATTTAATCTTAAAACAAATAAAAGCTATCAATTCACTCTTCTTCCAACTGGACAGTCTACCTGTGGTCAGGTAAAAACACATCTTGACAACTTGGTGGTCCCAAGGTTTTTAAAAAAAAAACATTTCACAGAAAGGAAAGAAATAATATGAAAACAGCTCAAGAAATACACTAACAAGCAAAAGTATATGGGGCAAAAGGAACATGTAAGTTTTGCCTTAACTGAAGAAACTGAGAGGAGACTGGTCTACATAGGAAAATGTGCATCCTGGAAAGTCAGGTGTGAAGATTTGGAAAAGGAAAAGGAAAACTTTTGATTCATTGCAGCAACAAAATAAGCAGAAATTAGCTAAGTACAGAGACACAGAACAGCACAGCAGTTAAGCATGTGGCCCATGGAGCCACAAATCCCAGTTCTAACGCTCACTAACTGTGTGACCTTCAGTAAGTTACTTAACCTTTCTGTGCACTGGTGCCTCTCCTGTGAAATGTAGATAATGACAGTGCCTATTCCATAGGATTGTTAGGAATGAAATGAGTTAATATGTAAAAAACATAATGTCCAGAAATATTCTGTGTCAGCCAGGTTTGTTATTGCCCATCTTTCCCTAATAGACAAAGGGGAGTTTGTCTGTTTTTTTTGCTCCCCAACCATATCTCTAAGTCCTCAGAACCTTAGTCCTGCCACAATGTGGCCTCTCCATAAATGCTGCTATGGCTATTTTTGAAACAAGATAATTATGTAAAATGAATTTTTGTGTATGCCACTCAAAAATATTCATCGAATTTGAAGCTTAAAATATAAAATTTGCTCACAAATCATGTTATGTCATTATACTTTCAAAGGAATTTGGTTAGCCACTACGCAATAAAGAAACAACCATTTTAAAATTCTTAGACCGTCAAGCCTTAAATTTCACACACATCATCATAATAATATTGACCTTAGGTTAGAATAAAAATATGAAAAAATGAAGTTAAATATTAAGATTATGGAATTATAGCGATTTTTTCCCCTTTTCTTGGTTTTCTTTTACTGTTATCACACCATCATTTCTTGCACTATCTTATTTTCCTCTTGATGCTAAACTGACAGCAGATTCATCGGTTCTTGGGAAGGAGAGAGAAAAGACAGGAACAGTTCAACAGATGAACTGCACTGAATAGTTTAATGCTACCCTTGTAACAGCTGGAAATTTTTCACGGAGTGATTCCAGCCACTCCTCCCTGGACTTGTGAAAAAATCATTTAGAAAGCATCTGCTTCTGCACAATTCATAACCCTTAGGGCTCTGGGATCAAAGAAATGTACAATGTGCCTATGAGTCATCCTTAAAATACTGGTATTTTCTTCAGTAAGCTTCTGTAATGGGGAAAAAGGATCATTCCACAGAAGCCTCTGAGATTGAGTAACCCTTGGAGACGAGGCCGTCTACCAGTCTGACAGGCTGGGAACAGCTTCTAGACCAATCAGTTCCCTGGAAACAGCTTTTGGACCAATCGACCACCTAGAAACAGTACCTGGACCAATCACTGTCTTCTAATAACTATTTCTCCTAAAATCTGCCTCTGCTGCCTTGCAAACCAAAACCAGAGAAGTGAAACGTATCTGAATTATCTCTATATTGACCTCACATGTCACAGCCCATCTTTGGCCTGTTTGACAAGTACCTCAAATTCTGTGCCCTTCTGTGGAATTCAGTCTGTACTGAATAATTTTTTACTACAGTATATCCTTTGTGGAATGAGGTAAGGAATAAATGCATTTCAGAACATCGTTTAGTACATTGTAGTGGTTTTAATGTTATTTTTAATTGTATTTTTTTTCAAACTAGGTGGTTCTCAACCTTGCTTGCACATTAGTCACCCGGTGCCCAGGTCTCACCCTAGGCAAATTAAATCAGAATTTCTGTCATCAGTCAGTGATTTTAGTATGCATCTTAAATTGAAAACACTTGCTTAACTAGAGCTTAGCTAGTTGAAGAGCTTGCCAAAAGCCAGCCAGTTGCTTGCATTTTGCTTTATTTTAGCTCATGCTGCCTAGAGAGTTTTTCTGCCTAGACTAGGTAATCAATTGATAGTGAGTACACAGGGAGTTACAGAAAGGTGCCTAGGATTTGGGGTAAGATCAGGGATGTGTCATCCACTGGGATCAGTAAGGGAACATGGAGTAGCTGTAAGAGCTTGTTAGGTCTGCTTTTGAAATCCAAATCTATCGTATCCTGAAGTGAGTGAATTGTAAAGTGGGGAAATGAAAGTACCTGTTTGAGAGGATGTCATAGAATTACATTAGGAAGTGTACCTACAGCACTTAGCCTAGCCTAGGCCTTGCTACATGCTCCGTAATAGCAAGCTAAAAATAAACACAAAATGGCTGAGATGACCCACTTGCAAAAGTAATCCCTTCTAAGAGCTGATTTGTAACATTAGCGGGGGCTTAGATGGTAACCTGCAGTGATGCAGTGACAGCACGCAAAGTGCATCCTCAAGCCTGTTACTTAACTAAACAGAAATGTACCTAATCAAGCCTCCTGTAACTTGAACATTCCAAGTAATATTATAATAATGGAAGTGCCATTTCCTGCACAGACTATTAAAAAAAAACATTGTAAAGACAGAAAAAATATATAATAAGAGGTAGAGTTCTAGCGCTGTATTGAAGAGAGAGGCTATCTTCTGTGGTGGGAGCATTTTTGTCTCAACTTTGGGAGACTTTCTGGGTTGTTGGGATGGTAAGAAAGACACTGTACCACTACTCCAGCTGCAACTTGACTTTAGAATCAACAGGCCATTTGCAGACGGGAGCTCCTTGGAGAACATCAGGCCTTACCCAACTACAAAGCCTCTGGATCTGGGAATCAGAACCATATAGCAGCCTGATCTTTTGTCCTCAAGAAACCCCTCTTAAAACCCTACGAGCAGTAGGAAAAAGTTTTCAAAGCTTAATTACATTTATATTTCAGTTTGTTCAGCCAAACCCTTTTTGTTTTTTGTTTAACCCCCACTAATCACAAAAATAATACCAGCTCCCATATACATGGACACACAATGAACCTGATGCTTACAGTATCTAGAGAAGCCTTAGAAATAATAACAGATCTAGTAACTCTTTCAAGTTTTTCAGCTATTGGCTTACGAGATTTTCTTTTTGCAAGATTATAGCTCCAGCACCCTCCATCTCCAGCTAGGTGTCTCACAAATATGTATCACTGGTCATAAATGAAATTAGAAATTTCTCCTACTGTGAATGTAGAGGGAGAGACTAAATGCATTCTAAAAATAGAAGACCTTTTTTATTATATCATCCAGAAAATAAAGCATTATTTAATGATTCAAGCAATTTTCTAAATGATACCATCATGTCCTCAGTGTTATTTTAGCCCTTTAATAAGTTTTACTTAATAAATAATAGTCCTCTGGTTTGAGAAGGCTAATATAACAGTAACATGCATGCATAATTCATTTCCCAGGACATGGATACATAGTCTTGAAATAGTAATTTATCATAAATATATACTTCAAATGTAATATGACATGACAACTTTTTCATATAGATATCTAGCTGTTCCAGTCACATCACATTTGTTGACATGACTGTCATTTTCTCCCATTGAATTTCCCTGGCACCTTTGTTCAAAACCAATTCACTGTATCCGCATGAGTCTGTTTCTGGATTCCTCTATTCTGTTCCATTGATCTATTTACACCAATATCACACTGTCTTGACAACTATAGCTTTTTTTTTTTGGTATCATTAATCTACAATTACATGTGCAATATTATGGTTGTTAAACTACCCCCTTCATCAGGTCTCCCCCACCAATCCCATGACAGTCACTGTCCATCAGCGTAGTGAGATGCTATAGAGTCACTACTTGTCTTTCTGAGTGTACAGCCCTCCCTGTGCCCCCCCAACATTACATCTGCTAATCGTAATGCCCCTTTTTCCCTCTTATCCCTCCTTCCCACCCATCTTCCCCAGTCCCTTTCCCTTTGGTAACTATTAGTCCGTTCTTGGGTTCTGTGAGTCTGCTGCTGTTTTGTTCCTTCAGTTTTTTTCTTTGTTCTTAAACTCCACATATGACAATTATAGCTTTTTAACAATTGTCGAAATCAGGTAATGAAGGTCTCCAACTTTGTCTTTTTTTAAGATCACTTAGCTCTTCTACATCCTTCGCAATTTCACATAAACTTTATAACCAGCTGGTAAATTCCTTTGTAAGTAATGCCACTAGGAATTGGACTGGATGGCTTTAACTCTACAGTTTATGGCGGGTTGCAACCCACTGTAATAATATGGAGGCTTCCAATTCATGAACAATTTGCTACTTCACTTATGTAGATATTTAATTTCTGTCTAACATATTTTAGTTTTCAATACAGAGATTTTACACATTTTTTGTTAACTTTATTTGTCCCTATTTTATGTTTTAATTTTCTTGCAAATAGTATTATTTTCAAATTTCATATATGGCCCCAGTAACATAAAGTAAATCTTGGTAAATGCTCAATATAGACGTGTAAAGAATGTGTATTCTGTAAGTACTAGATTATCTAATTATGTCAAGTCACATTGGCGAGAGTGTTAGTTAAATCTATTCCTTATTGATATTTTGTCTACCTATCCTATCACATACTAAAACGGAGTATTAAAATCTCCAAGTATGACTGTAGATCTATTTCTTGTCAATCTTTGCTTTCATATACTTTAGAACTCTGTTATTAAGTCCACACACACTTAGGATTGTTACGTCTTCTTGATCTATTGGGCTTTTTACATATCATTCTTTATCCCTAGAAATACTCTTTTTCTTTAAATCTGCTTAGCCTGATACATAGAAATACCAGCTTTCTGATCCTTATGTTTGCACGGTATAGGCTTTTTAATACTCTTTAATTTTCAAAATGTGTTTTTATATTTAAATTCATCTCTTGTAAACAGTATACAGTTGGGTCTACTTTTTTATTGAAACTGACAATTTCCATCTTTTAATTGGAGTGTTCTGTCCATTTATATTTGGTGTTATCATGTTACAGTTTGATTTAAGTCTGCCACTTTGCTGTTTATTTTTTATCTGTTCCCTCTCTCCTACTTTGTCCCCCCTTTTGGTACTCCTTTGGGTTGAGTAATTTTTGTATTCCAACCGGTCTCCTCTATTGACCTCTTTAGCTACATTTTAAAAGTGGTCACTAAAGATTACAACATGCATCCTTAATTCATCAGTCTACCTTGAATTGATAGTATACCACTTCGTGTGTAATGTAAGGACCTTACAACGGTATATGATGATAATTTTTTATAAAAGTTGCATCTTTTTTGAAACTTCAAATATTTATACACATATTTATCAAAACTCGTCAAATGGAACATTTAAGTTTTCTTTGTCCTTCACTGTATGTGACTTTTACCACACACACACAAAGAAACATAAACATTAAGCTCTAGTTAATGGTGTGCATATTAAGTATCCAGGGATGAAGTTTACCCATGTCTGCAACTTTTTTTGGTTCACATCAAAAAATAAGATGAACAGATGAATGGCAAGAGGAATGGCTGGATGATAGGCATGTGACAAAGCAAATAGAGCAAACATTAATTATAGAATATAGGTGATTTAATTTTTCTCTTTGAAAACTTTCATAATAAAATGCTGGGTTAAAAAAAAGCCAGTCTTCTCATTTGACATGAAAATAAAAATCTAATCTATTTTGTAATTTCAATTAATTCCATAATGAAACCTTAAGAGGAGAAAAAATTATGCACATATATTTTGTTCTGGTAATGGCCTTAAAGCTCTATCTCAGTGAGTCTTTGACCTTCTTAATTCCAAACCTGGCCTGAATCCTAAATTCACAGCACTGTCAGCAAGGTTGTACAAGATCTCACCCTGGCCTACATTTTCAGCCACATTTTGCACCCCTCTTTTCCTCATTCTGCACCCAAAGCATGTGAGACTTTCAGTTCCCTGAATGCCCTGGGCTTGGGCTTGCCTGAGGCCTCAGGGCCTCCATGTAAACTTCTTCCTTGCCTGGAAAGCTGACCTCCCTAACCTTGTCTTTCTTTTTGAACAATTAAGCTCATCATTTAGGTTTCAACAGAGGTATCATTTCCCCAGTGAAGCAATCCCAAAGTAGGTCAGGTTCCTATCCTGGAAGAACTGTGGGAAAGCACCTCTCAGAGGCCGACTTGCTCTGAAGCCAGCGTAGAATCCTGGAATTTCCTTCTTGAAGAAATCAGATGTCATTAACAGACTTGTAACCTTTGGAAATTGTCCTTCAAGTAAGGCATTCCCCTTCTCAGAAATGAGGAGGAGTATGTGTAACATCTAAAAATCCCCCATTAAAAGCCTGTCTAGGTTTAGAGACCATACCTGTTCACCTTTTACGTTACACAGTAGGAGAAATATGCCCCCTCGGTGCTTTAAATGAGGTAAGAGAGGGGTGATTGGATACTACCATGGACCCACAACTTCTGCTCTCTAGAAACCCTGCAACGGGGCAGAACACCAGCATGAGCGCACACACACACACACACGCACCCAGGCTAGCAGCAAGCTGAAGGCAAACCACCCTTGCTGTCTGCCCCCACCTCCACGGTGGCCCCCAGGTGGCTGGCTCTCACACGCACAACTGGCGGAACAACTGCAGCGCTCTGCCTTAGGCCAGACGTCTAGAAGCAGTGCCCTTATAATCGGATAGTGAGAAACTGGAGTGACAGAGAACAAAGGGCTGGCGGTGTCCCTGCCCTTTGGTGCCCGGGGTTGTCTGTCTCATTGGAAGCAAAATATGTGGAGTAAGATTTGATTCCAGTCAAGAGAAGGGAAGCAGCTGGAAGTGTGGCAAAGCCTAGAGCAACCTCCGGCTACACAACTCCCTGAGGTTCTCTTTGTAAACTGGCTCCATCCTTTCTTTGGCATTTTTCTTGCCCATCAGGATCTAAGATCCGTGAGGCAGAAAACAGGCCTTCCCCCCTTTGGTATCCTCAGCAGATACTGCAGAGCAAGACCTCAGTAAATATCTGTGGCAAAAAGGAATTTCTATCTCTTCTTCATTACAATACCACTTTGTATGTTCCATGACTATCCTAAATGCCACCTTATTGTGTGTATTCTTCACTATATTCCTTCAGTCTTTCATGTAAACATTTATGTAAAAGCTGCTGAACACCGAGGAAGCAAATGTTTGTATTACAGTCTCCTTACCCTTGAGCAGCTCATAATCTACAAGAGGCCCACAGATGAGCAAATGAACAACCAACATACAATGCACAAGTGCCACAACAGGGTGTATAAAGGGGACATGGTAGTTAAAAGAGCAATGAGGAACTGTAGTCCTCTCCCAAATTAGCAAATATAAAAATAAAAGAGTGATAGCCCACCCTGTTCCCTCCTGACAGAATCCCAGTTCCTGTGTGTGTGTACATGCAGCCAGGTAACTCAAGGGAAGCTGAGTTCATCCTCACTTCCAAAGGTTGGTTCTGATTAAGCCAAAGACCATAATCCCATCCAGTGGGACTGCCAGGGGTTGGTTCAAGAAGCCAAGCCTAAACCAAATTTAGGGTTAGGGTGAGGTTCCCCCAGGAACAATACTGTGTCCAGGAAGAAGTACATGACCTAAAAATGGCCCAATCAGACTAAAAAAGGAAACTTATCCATTGTTAGGGTAACATGTCTCCCCCTCTCTCGCCAGACATGGCAAGGAGGCGGGTTGCCCAGCCTGTGACCTGAGAGGGTCCTGAGGACAATATCAGCCCAGAGAAGTGGGGAGGGACGTGGTTGTGAGGTAACAACAGAAAAATAGGGTGGAAAACCCAGATTTACAGCACAGGCAGAGAGTGCCCTAGTTCTGTGATTCCTGTTACAGCAGTGATTGCCACACATTCCTTATTATTCGAGACAATTTGAGCTGTTACTTGATTCAAATGTATCCTAATTGACAAAGCAAAGGTATTGTGAAATTGTGAAATGTGGGGAAATGTTTATGCTAATACTATTAGCCCCCAAAATTAGAATGCAAAATAATACGTACATAATAATTATAATAATATTTAAAAGTCGATAGAAATCGTTATAAAAATGCTAATAATGATTACATTTGGGTAGATGTACTATTAAGGGCTCTATTTTTCCAGATCTCCCAATTGTCTATTATAAATATATGCTACATCTATAGTGAAAAAGTGTTTGAAGATGTTATGAAAGCAGAGGAATGAATGCTTACCCCCACTTAGAGAAGTCAGAGCAGGCTTTACTAGGAAGTGATGTGAGCTGACTCTAAGGAGTGTCATTCACCAGAGGAAAAAGAAAGAGGCACTTCTAAGTCACACTTGCTCCCTTTGGGGCAAATTTATCAACTCCTATTAGCCTCAGTTTCCTAATTTTAAACTAAGGATTATACTACCTACTTCACACAGTTTTGGTTAGAATTTATCATCAAAATCATTGATGTTATTGTACGTGAAAGGCAAAGTGCACGGCTGGTTCGGGAAGATTTGAATGTTTTAGCATATTTGGTGCATAAAACACACGGCACAGACTGAGCTGAAAGTGAGGCAGTAGCCAGATGGTGAAGACCTTGTGTGTCATATGAGAGCTAGAGCTTTAAATAGAAAAGAAAGAGTTTCTGACTTGGGGAAGTCAAATTCAGAGATCACCTGAGATTGCTCTTAGATTCCACCTGGGTCCACTGTAGTTGCTTAAATATGTACTGGGATTGAGTCACACCCTCTCGAATAGAAAATGCCTGAAAAAAGGCATAGAGGTGCATTCCTACCCTGGAAAAGTTAATTCCTGGTTTGCAGCAACAGGCTGTCAGGGAGCTAGAACAGCTACAATAACATAATAATAATTGATCTGTTCAGATTTTCTATTTCTTCCTGATTCAGTCTTGGAAGATTTTATGTTTCTAGGAATTGATCCATTTCTTCTAGGTTGTCCAACTTGTTACCATATATGATTTTTCATAATAGTCTTTTATAATCCTTTGTATTTCTGTGGTGTTGGTTGTAAGTTCTCTTTCACTTCTGAATTTACTTATCTGAGTCCTCTTTCTCTTTTTCTCAGTGAGTCTGGCTAAAGGTTTATCAATTTTGTTTATCTTTTCAAAGAACCAGCTCTTAGTTTCATTGATCTTTTCTATTGTTCTTTTTAGTTTCTAATTCATTAACTTCCACTCCTTATTATTTCCTTCCTTCTACTAACTTTGTTCTTCTTTTTCTAGTTCCTGTAGGTGTAAGGTTAGATTGTTTATGGGAGGTTTTTCTTGTTTCTTGAGGTACCCCCGTAGCGCTATGAACTTCCTGCTTAGAATTGCTACCCTCCTATAACTGTGTTCCAAGGATGTTGGAACACTGTGTTCCCATTTTCATTTGTCTCAAGGCATTTTTTTAATTTCCTCTTTGATTTCCTTGTTGACCCGCTAGTTGTTTAGTAGCATGTTGTTTAGCCTTCATGTGTTTGCATTTTTTCCAGTCTTTTTCTTGTATGTCTAGTTTCATACTGTCATGGTCAGAAAAGATGCTTGATATGATTTCAGGGGTTTTAAACTAATTGAGATTTGTTTTGTGGCCTAACACATGATCTATCCAGGAGAATGATTCATGTGCACCTAAAAAGAATGTGTATTCTGCTGTTTGGGGATGGAATGTTCTTTATATACCTCTTAAGTCCATTTGGTTTAATGTGTCATTCAAAGCCACTGTTTCCTTACTGATTTTCTGTCTGGATGCTATAAATGGGGTCTATTATAATATTACTGTCAGTTTCTCCCTTTAATAGGTTAATATTTGCTTCATATATTTAAATGATCCTATCTGTGTACATGGATATTTAACAATTGTTACATTCTCATGTTAGTGTGATTCCTTTATCATAATGTATGCTCTTCCTTGTTTCTTATTACAGCATTTGTTTTAAAGTGTTTTTTGGTCTGGTGTAAGTATTGCTGCCCCTGCTATTTTTTTTGCATTTCCATTTGCATGGAATATATTTTCCATGCTTTCACTTTCAGCCTGGGTGTGTCTTTAGGTTCCATGTGAGTCTCTTGTAGGCAGCATATAGATGAGTCTTGGTTTTTTAGCCATACAGTTACCCTGTATCTTCTGATTGAAGCATTTAGTCCATTTACATTTAAAGTAATTATTGATACGTATGTACTTACTGCCATTTTATTGTTTTCTGATTGGTTTTGTAGTTTTTCTCTATTCCTTTCTTCTCTTGCTCTCTTCACTTGTGATTTGATGACTTTCTTTAGTGTTATGTTCGGATTCTTTTCACTTATTCTTTGTGTGTCTATTAAAGAGTTTTGGTTTATGGTTACTGTGAGGTTCCTACGTAACACCCTTCGTACATAGGGCTCTATTTTCAGCTGAGGGTTACTTGAGTTCAAGCACATTCTAGAAGCAGTGCAGTTTTACTCCCACCTTCCATGTCTTATGTATTTGGTGGCATATTTTACATCTTTTTATTTTGTGAATCCTTTAACTAATTATTTTAGATATAGTTGCTTTTTCTACTTTTATTTTTATCTTTAAGCCTTCATACTAGCTTTGTGATTGATGTACTATCTTTACTATATGTTTGCTTTAACCAGTGAAATTTTTTCTTTCATAATTTTCTCACTTCTAGTTATGACCTTTTCTTGTTCTCTTAAAGAAGTCACTTTAACACTACTCTAAGGCTGGCTTAATGGTGATAAAATCCTTTAATTTTAGTTTGTCTGAGAAACTCTTTATCTCTTCTTCAATTCTGAGTGATAACCTTGCCAGGTAGGGTATTCTCGGCTGGTTGTAGGCTTCCTCTTTTCAGCATCTTGACTATATCATGCTTCTCCTTTCTTGTCTTCAAAGTTTCTGCTGAAAAACCAGCAGATAGTCTTATGAGGGTTCCCTCGTCCTAGTTCCCTCATCACTAGTGGGGTTTTTTCTTGCTGCTTTTAAAATCCTCTCTTTAACTATGGACACTTTGATTATAATGTGTCTTGGTGTGAGTCTCATTGGGTTCATCTTGTTTGGGGCTCTCTGTACTTCCTAGACCTGATGTCTGTTTCCTTCCCCAGGTTAGGGACGTTTTCAGGTATTATTTCTTTAAACAAGTTTTCTACCCCCTTTCTCTCTCTCTTCTCCCTCTGGGATTGTTGTGGGCATGCTGCTGAGCAGGCTGTCCCCCTGCCCCCTAACTGGAACAGGAGTCGCTTTGGAGGGGTGCCTGTCCCCACCGAGGTAGTCTGTTCAGTGTGGCAGAGCAGGAGTTGCTCTGGAGGAGCACCTGCCAGAGCAGGCTGTTTGGGGGCGTGGTCCACAGGGGAATGCCGAGACAGGGTTAATAGTGGCACAGAGTAGATGGAGAGTGTCAGAACAGGCACCCACTGGGCTTAGGCTGAAGGAAGGCAAGAAAAATGGTGCCTGCCGGCACTTCCATTCCCGGAGAAAGTTTCTAGCAGATCCCTACTCCTCCAGCACACTTCCCCAAATTAGTTCACATATAACACAGACACTCTTCGCTGCTGCTCCTAGGCTGGGTTTGGAGTGAGGTGAGTGGTATTGTGTGGGGGCCCTTTAAGAGTGGAGTCTTGGTTTCCTGCGGCTCGCTGGGTCTCCCAGAGTTAAGCCCCACTAATTTTCAAAGCCAGCCATTATCGGGGCTCATCTTCCTGGAGTAGATTCCCAGGGTGGGGGTGCCTAATGTGGGGCTTGAACCCCTTGCTTCTCAGGGAGAACCTCCACACCTGTGATACCCCTCTCGCTTGTGGGTCCACACTGGGGGTTTGGGTCCCTGTCTAGACTGCATCTCTGCCCCTCCCACCTGTCTTGATGTGGCTTCTTTGTCATCTCCTTAGCTGTGGAAAAGCTGCTCTGCTACTCTTCAGGCAGTGCTCAGAGAGGGTTGTTGGAGTTGCTCCGTATGTAGTTGCATCCCTGGTGTGCCTATGGGAGGAAGTGAGGTCAGGCTCTTTCTACTCTGCCATTTTCCTCCTCTCTAAAAAGCATTATTTAATATTATAACAGAAATCTTTTCTTTTGATAATGGTAGTTGAAGTAGCCACCTAGAAACAATCAGTTTTAAAAAGAACATGGAGTACTTCTACAGACATTTATTACTGATACGGATTTCCTTTTTTAACTTAATGATTCACCAACAAAATCCTTTAGAATTGGAAGGCTTTGTACTTTGCAAGATTGCCAAAGTGTACTGATTTATTCCCTTACATATAATTTGAAAGAACCTGCTGCGTAAATCTGAATACTATAAACTGTAAACCATGAATCTTTTCAAATCTACTTTTCCTATTAATGGTGCCTAATGCTTAAGAGTAGAATCATGAATTAGAGAGGGTGGAGAGAAATGTGGGGCCTTCACTGTGCTATATTTCTGTGCAAAACTTCTGCTGAATCTACATTTGGAGGATTAGCAGCAGGTTCAGCAGGAATGGTAGCATAGAGCCAGGTCCTTGGGCAGGCAGACCTAATTTTCCAACCATGATTATAAGGGTTGATGTTTTCGGGCTGGGCAAATGTTCCTGGACTTCTTGGATTTATCATAGGAAAGGGACCCTGAAAAGGAAAGTCATTCTTGAGTTAACTGTATCATTATAGGTCTTGAAGTGCATTGTAAAGGAAACGTGCCTGGTGCTATGATAACGTATCATGGGGATTGTCTTGGTCTAGGGATGTTCAAGGAGTTTTCTTGAGGTGGTTCTTTTAGTTTATCTATTGCTGCACAAAAAAACTACTCCAAAATATAATGGCTTAAAACAACAATCTTGAATAAAAGGAGCCATTTTTGCTCACAATTTTGTAACTTGAGGTAGGCTCAGCTGCTCTGTTTCTCTGTTGG
Organism: Smutsia gigantea; assembly: GCA_032199065.1. Lineage (NCBI taxonomy): Eukaryota > Metazoa > Chordata > Mammalia > Pholidota > Manidae > Smutsia > Smutsia gigantea. The sequence continues at coordinate 468,625 of JAVSCE010022692.1, read as the reverse complement.
TCTTGTCAGTGGTCACTTATGTGGCTGTATTCAGCTGGTGCCTAGGCTGGAACATAGCTAGGATTCTCTCATGTGGTATCTCCATTTGATCTCTCCAGTAGGGAAATAATCATCTTTTTTGTTGGCTTATGTCGTCCAAGGGCACAAGGGAAACTAGCTTAAGCAAAAATATAAACAAAAACAAAGAAATGAACAAAAAAAGAAAAAGAGAGAAAATGTGTTAGTTCATATTCCAGGGCACAGTTCATTTCAAGTATGGCTGTATCCGGGGCTTCAAATGATCTCACCGGGAATTTGTCTACCTCTGTCACTTAGCTCTGCCATGGCTTCTGAAGCTCTAGGCTTACATCCTCCCAGATTTAAGTCCTATAGAAAGAGCGTTCCTTTCTGTCTGCCTGCACAGTCAGCCAAGTTCCAGGGTGGTATCAGCATCAGTCTGGACCCGATGGAGTCAGATGGCACGCTCATATTAGGATAACTAAAAAAGAATTGATTTACAAAAGGACTATTTCAATAGCGTGCTGGAGCTGGCTCATAACAATTTACAAAACCTGATTCTCAGCATTTCCTCACAACTCTGTATTCAGTGGCTTTACCTTAGTAACTTGAAATGAGCATTGATGGGAATATTTACATTACAGCAATTGGCAAATGCTACAAATTAATGCTATTTCTCTCCTCCCCACAACTCCCAGGTATTTATCAGCAATCACTGTGCTGTTTACAAAGGTGTAGGAGAAGTGTAGAGATCCTATAAAGACCCAAACCAGCAGCAGCAGAGGTCCAAAGAACAAGGGGAGACAGAGGTTACCAAAATCCAGAAGAGAGAAGAGCAGTGACCTTTAGTTAAGGGACACCAGCAGTCTGAGAGGCATCACAGGAAAGGAGCTGGAGGATAAATATCTGACCTCAATTTTCTGAACCAAAAGGGGTAACATTGTTTTATAAAGATTCTGGGAAGAAAATGCTAAAATAGCATGATCAATTGTTAAATCAATTAATATTATTAGGATATTTAGCTGCCAATTTATTTGCCTAATGGTAAAAGGTACAGCGTTAGCTTTGAAAAGTCCCCACGCTTTCCTTGCTGGAAACTCCCATGGTCAGACAGTTGTGGAAGCCAGTCACATCTCTCACTGTGTACTTCCTCCTTCCACTCGTTTCAGATTCACTCCGGTATATAAGTTTAAGAATTGCCATTGAACTGGGAATTTCGTATATTAGAAAATAGTGTTCCAAAACAGCAGAGAAAAGATGAAGTATTCAATAAATAACACTGGGACAGTTGTTTAGTCATTTGGAAAGTAAAATAAATAAAAAAGATCCATACTTCATAACAAGATCATATTTTTACTATCTTAGTGGGACAGAAAGGTTTCACCATGAAAAGCAAAAACTATGGAGTAATGACTAGGCAGGAAATATTTGTATATGTAGATGGATATGGATAGAGATATTTACGTAGGTGTTCATCATACAAAATACAGATAAAGAACTACTAAAGATCAAAAATAAGAAGGCAAACACTCCAATAGAAAAAAAGGGGAAAGAATATGAGAAGGCAATCCTATAAATGGGTATTCAATTTCATTAGTAATTATGGAAATAAGAATTCACCTCCACCAATTTGCTTGACAAAATTTAAACACTTGTTGTACCAAGTGTTATATCAAATATCCATTCATAACATGTTAAGGCATAGGGAAATGCCTGGTCTCATTCACTGCCAGAGGGAGTATAAACTGTTATGGCCACTTCAGCAGCAGTTTGACAGTACTTTAAAAATTTAAATGTGCATATCTTGTGGTCTAGCTGTCATACTTTTCAGTGTTTACCCAGGAGAAGTGTTCAGACATAGACACAAAGAGACAACCACAGGGATGTTTATCTCTGTATTGGTTACAAAATGAAAAACCAGAAAAATCCTCAATGTCCATCTCTAAGAAAATGCTAAATAAAGTAGGATCTATCTGTATTGTAGAATACTATACAGCAATTAAAAGGAATAAGGCCTACTATATGGATTGGCATGGGAAGTTCTGTAGAGTGAAAAGGCAAGATACAGTAAGATGAAATAAAAGTAAAAAACACAAAACCCACACTAAAAACAAAGTATGTATATTTCTATAAGGAAATGGCCTGGAAGAATGAGTAGTTATCAACCTTTGGGGAGGGTAAAAGGATTGAATTTGTTTTTCAAGACAGAATTTAACTTTCTCTGTAATGTTTGATTTTTTTTTTCTACTAAATAAGAATTGTTTCTTGTGTAATCAAAAATTTTCAAAAATATTTTTAAATGCCATGTTTTGTCTTTTTGTAAACAGTTTTACTGAGCTACCAATCACCTACTATTCAATTCATCCGTTTATACTGAACAATTCAGTGGTTTTTAGTATATTCACAGAGGTGTACAACATCACTACTCTGTAATTTTAAGACATTTAAAATCACACCCTATCTATTATCCACCCACCCCAGCACTATACAGCCACAAATCTACTTTCTATCTCTACAGATTTCTGTTTGCTGGACATTTCATATAAATAGAATCACAATATGTGTTTTGTATGTGTGTGTAACTAGCTTCACTGAGCATAATGTTAAAAGGTTCATCCATGTTATAACATGCTTTAGCACTTCATTTCTTTTTATATTAAATTCTGTTATATAGATAGACACATTTTGTTCATCCATTCATCACTTGATAGACATTTAGGTTATTTCCACCTTTAGGCTATAACAAATAATGCTGCTTTAAACATCTGTGTACAGGTTTTTGTATGGATATATGTTCTTGTTTCCCTGGGTATAAACCTAGGAGTCAAATTGTTGGGCCATGCTATGTCAGACATACTAAATCTACTTTTAACATGGTGAGGAAGAGCCATACTGGTTCTTAGAGTTCAACTGCCCCATTTTACATCCCACCACATGTTTGTCTTTTGAAAATTGTGCTGTGGGGTGGGTTATAAGAGATAATGGTTGCTTCCCTTCATTTAAACCACGTCAAAAAAAGTTTATGTATACACACACACATACAAACACACACACATTTTTTACAGCTAAGAGCAAACCCTAGGTGAATAGTCCCTGTGGGTTGAGGCAGGGTGGAGAGGGTAACAGCTAGATTCTGGCGGTCAGTAGCCACAGCAGTCCAAAAGGGCAAGGGGGATGACCCAGGGCAAGCCAAGCCTTAAACAACTCCAGTGAGCTTCTCTACCTGCAGAGGGTAGACGCACCCGGGAGCCAGGAATCCTGTTTCTCTGCTTTGTTTGAGGTTCCCCAAGGTATGGTGTTAGGGAAGAAGAATTTTCCTCTACCCCTCAAGGTTCTTCTTAGCTAGTCTGAGTCAGATTGACATGAGACAGAATAACAGGAATAAAAAACAAAGTTTAATTAGATATGTATGGAGAATCCATAGATTTAGATTCCAAAGACAGACAGGGACAATGAGGCATATATGGCATCCTGGACCAAGGAGAAGGGTGTAGGAGTCTGGGATTTCAAAGGAAACACAGAAGAAATTCATAGGAACATGAAAAGAGTAAATGTTTGGTAAACAAATACTTGATGGGCCATACAAACAATGGAGCATCGAGAAGAATTTTAACAGAGGCACATCCCTCTCTGTCTAACAAGCCTAGTTTACATTACGATACAGCTATCTGGTGAGAGCTCTCCTCCTGGAGCAGTTCCTCCACCTGAATTCATTTTATGCAGCTTTTGGGAGCAATGTCGGGGGTGCAGGTGGAACGTCAAAGTGTCTTTCTGAGTCCTGGATGGTTGTTCACATGTCACAGTGGCACCTCTTGGGGTATTCTGCTTTGGCCCCTACCATTGAATCAGGAGGGCCTGAGGCGTAAGAAAGATTATTAGAAATAGCGTCCAGGTTCAGGGAAAGGGGCCTGCTGAGAATCAGAACCAGGTGCAAACGGCTGGTGGAGCAGCTTTGCCAGCCTGTGGGCAAGAGTTTCAAGGCCAGGCTGTAGTTCCTGCATCCCGCACAGCAGAACAGCAGGCACAGGAGAGGGGCCTTTAGTGAGTCAGGTCTGAGGGGAGCTGAGAGACTCACACAGGCAGGCTGGCGCTAGAGACCCTTTCCCAACTGCCCGCTGGGGCGGTCACTGTAATGGACCAGACAACAGCTCTTCTGTGACCTGCACTTACGGCAATATCAGAATCAGCCAAGCAGGGGTAGGAGGGCTGGAGCAAGCAGGGGCTCATAGGATACAGCACAGCAATGACCAGTTTCAAAGAAGTTTCACACACTAACTTATTCATTCACAATCTGATGGGCTGGCTTGCTCAAGGATTGTTGTCCCCCCAAATCTCCAAACATTTCTAAGTTGCCATTTATAACTTGATGTGAATTTGTACGACTCTTTCCTAAGCCTACAGTTAAGATGTAATTGAGAAAGTCAGCTCCCCAGAATGGGAGCCCCTCAAAATAATAGCCTTTAAATAATTGTTCAACATTTCTAAATACAAAATGCATTAAATGGTGTCTTATCGATAAACATTGTTTAAGATTAGCCAGTGTATCATTAAATGTCCTGAAAAAGATCTTCACAATAATTTCTACTTTTCTGTGGTTCTTGCTGTCTCTGTAATTTCCTTGGTTGTGTATGTGTAGTTGTGGGTGTGTGTGTGTGTGTGTCTGTGTGTGTTTGGAACCAGACAACTTCCTGAAGGTATATTAAAGAGATAAAAATGTAGATAAGAAAATAAATCACTTGCTTCTGGTAAATAGCACTAAGGCCACTGTGGGTAAAATTGCAATATTTCCAGACTTGCTCACCTGGCCTTAGTGTATCTCCATATCAAAAGGTGTTTCCAAGGGGTGGAGAGAAGCAGCCCATCTCCATATCAATAGGTGATTACCAGGGCAAGCAAGGGCAAATCTGGACCAAAAAGGTTGGGTGGGGTCTCTTCTTCTGCAGCTGGGTTGCAGGAGGCACGGGACCACTGCTTGTAAGAAATAAACGTGTTCTCCCACTTTATTTCTCCCTTTGACTGATTTCAGTTCAAAGGTACTTTACTCGAGGATTTCCCTCCACACCCCCCACCAGAGTTATAGCCATCCACTCTATTCAGTCCAGAAGTTTACAGGGCCGGGCCTCTTACATGTGCAATTCAAAAGCTTTCCAAAGGACAAGAATCTGAATGGTGACGAGGGTTTTGTGTTTCTTCTTTTTAAGGGCTCTGTTTATTTTAACAGGGCCAGGTAAAGTTTACAGATTGTAAAATTGTAAGGAGCCGTATGTGGAAAATGAGTTAACAGACCTCATATTCTATGTCACCAGCAATGATGTGCGCCCCTTAGAGGGACCTTGGGCAATACCCTGCTGGTTGACCCTTAATCCAGCTCTGACTGTGGTCACTTGCATTGTTGGTCGGCACAGTCCCGTGGACTCATGGATGCTATATTTAATGCATGCGACATAAAGAGGTATTTCCTTTTCCTATTGCTGGAAGGACTGTCAGGCTTCAAGAAATGCACCTGTTTTATTTCTTCAGGATTTGAAGAAATAATCTATGATTATTCTTCATGAATTTAAAACTAACTTTTTTTTTTAAGACTAACTTTTTTGTGCAAATGGAATTGTTAGCGTTACTTATTTTCCTCAGTTCTTGTCCCCACTGCAACAAAGAATTGAAGGGCAGAGACACAGCAATGTAGCAGAGTAAAAGTTTTATTTAAAGTTACTTAAAGAGAGAAAAAGTGTGAATGACCTCAGGGAGGAGAGGCACCCTGAAAGGTTTAAGCTTTATTTAAAGAGAGCAAGTGCACACTTGGGGGAAAGGGAGTGTGAGCTACCTCATAGAAGAGGCACGCTAAAATGCTGAGATACAGTTTTAAAGCTACGCACTTAGACAGTGCAGGCGACCTCAGAGAGAGAGGGCACTGAAAGGTTTAGGGTCTGGGTTTTTATAGGCAGTTGAAGATTTTCAGGAATGCAACACAGGGCCAGGTGCAGACCAGCCAAATTGCCCCAGAATGTTCATCTTTGTTAATTAAGTTTTTTTTTAACTTAACACAAAAAAATATACTGCTTTGATTCCTTTCCAGGATATCAGCTTCTGTCTGGAAGCATATCAATCGAGACTGTCTGCCCTGCCTCCAGGGTGGGCTGAGCCACTCTCCATTTGATTAAAATGCAATCTTAGCTTTAAGATAGAATTCTTCGTCTGAATAAGCTGGGCCTTTTAGCAGGTGCTAAAGTAAATCTTACAAAGGTATGTTCTATTGACACAGTGAAAACATAGGCTATGCTGAGATACTTTTCTTTGTCTGGGGAGTATTCAGACTTCTGGGCCAAGTTGCTCCTGGCCTTCTAGCTTTCTGTTTTTAACTGGTTAACTCTTTGAGTCCCTTCTAGTGGGCTTTACTGGCCTTATTCTCTTTCCACCCCGCTCATATCTGTTTTCCTGTCTAACAGAATCTTTGTTATTTTTACCACCATACAAAATTTTCTCTGCCCTTGATCATGTTTAATGTCTTTCTCTGGAACCTTTCTATTTCTTGTATCTTTGAGAAGCAGAGACCAGAACCCCATGAAATATTCATCATATAAAATATTCCAAGGCCAAACTTTCCTGCAATTACAGTCACCTCTCCTTTTCTACAACAATCTGTAGATCTGTTTTCAGTCATTCCCCCTGACACATCTCCCAGACCCATGCTTGCCAAAGACTGGACCTTACTTGATAATCCGTGGATGGTCCCTCCATTTTGATGTGAACTAAATGCAACCAAAACAAAAATCACACTTAAGACCATAATCTGTTCCTTCATCATATATTTATTGGAGCTTGAGACTATGCCAGGCATTGTGTTAGGTGTGTAGGTGGGGACAAGAGGTAGATTCAAATATTAGTAAGAAGCAACAGCTATTAAGAAACACTCAGCCTCACCCGGGAGATATATGAATTAAGAATTACATATCTATATGTAAATGCGGCGGGGTTCAGTCCAACTCTAGGAGATTGTGTTCATTTCCCATTACTGCTGTAACAAATGACCACACCCTTACTGGCCTAATTCAACATGAATGTATTCTCTTGCAGTTCTGGAGGTCAGGAGTCAGACATGAGTCTTCAAGGCTAAAATCAAGGTGTTGACAGTGCTGGGTCCTTCTGGAGGCTCCAGAGGCCAGTCTGTTCCTTGCCTTTTCCAGCTTTGAAAGGCTGCCAGCACCCTCCGGCCCGCTTCCGTCACCACATTGCCTCCTCCTCTCCCTGACTGACTGTCCTGCCCTCCTCTTATTAGGCCCCTTGCAATTACATCGGACCCACCTGGGTAATCCAGGCTACTCTCCCACCTCAAGATCCTTAATTTAATCACATCTGAAAAGTTCCTTTACCAGGGGAAATAAATTCCTAGGTCCCAGAGATTACGACGTGGACACCTTCGGGGACCCATCATTTAACATACTACCGAAGTCGGAGCAATGACTTAAAATGACACTTGAACTTCAAGTGGTAGCTTTAGGTGACTTCTCTTGGACCTTTGCTCTGTGCCACACACTTGCTAAGTGCCATATGTGTAGGTTCTCATTCAGTCTACACTAGCCGTTGAAGGTGGTGGTTGTTATTATGTCCATTTTTCAGATGAGGAAGGTGATGCTTGAGAGGTTAAGTAGCTTACCCAACATCCCAGCTAGCAAGCAGAGGAATCAGGGCCCAAATGATGGCGTCTGACCCACACCCTTTGCTCCAAAGTACTATGCTGTACTGCTAAAAAAAGAAATGAAAAAGGGCATTCCAGGACAAGCAAACAGTGTATTAAACGACCCAGGAGCTTGAAAGCTCCCAGGATCTGCTGTTATAACTAGAGTGAGGATGTGAACGGAGGCATCACAGGAGACAAAGTGGCCCAGGGAGACAGGGATTTGATGGTCACAGACTGGGAAGGAGGAGATTTTTTTTTTCTGTGATAACAAATCATTAAAGGGTTTTAGAAGAATAACCGGATCAGATAGATGTTTGAGAAAAATAATGTGGCAGCATTTTTAGAAGTAAATTTCACAGATGTGACTTTAGCAACAAGGATTCCTGCTCTGAGCTTTTTATAGAGATCCACACAAGACATGAAGGAAGCCTGGGCTAAAGCCTGGGAGGGGGCCCTGGGCTGGGCTGAACCGACCCAGAGGAGGTCGAGTCCGCTGGGTCTTGCTGACCTTACCAATATGGAAAGGGAGGACACAGGGAAGAGCTACGGATGTTCACGTTTCTGTCATGAGCCACGGGGTGTCAGTAATGGGATGAGTAACAGAAATTTCACAATTGGACTATGTAGAAAGTTCTCTGTTTTGACTGATAAAGTAATTGAGGGTTTTCCACCCTCTGAGGAACTGAGCTCTTACGCTGCAAGGAGACAACCCCACACAGGGGTCAGCCACAGTCACTTGGGTGCAGTGCCCAGTGGCCGTGTCCCAGCATCCTAGGGTCCTGGTCTGATCCTGCCACCACAACCTCATGGAGCTGAAAACAGTGGTGTGAAGCAACTGAACTCCCGCCAACCATAACGTGTTTAAACCCTGTGTCATCTTGCTCCATGACTGAGTAGACCGACTTCAAAATATTATAAGCCTTTCCTCCCTCCCCGGGGAGGGTTTTGGTTGAGGATGTGAGACAAATGCCACATGAAACAATGAGCAAAACAACAAGAGACTTCATGATTAAGTGCTGAATTAGGCAGTACATTCTATTTAGAGGAAAGTGATGTAATCTTACTCTCCTCGAACGGCCAAGAAAGATGTGAGTTTTTATTATGCATCTACTGCCAAATCGCCACCCCTGAGTATTGTCCGACTTCCCGGAGACGGTGGAGGAACTTCCCTAAATCACACACAGTTGCTTATGGGGAAAACTCAGGGTGTGAACTCAGGAGAGAGCGCCAGAGCTGGCCTTCCCCCGAGAGCGGGCCGGGAATCCAAGACCGCAGGTGCTGACCACGCCGAGGGTGGGCGGGCCGGGTTTGGACGGGCCCGGGCGGGTGGCCAGCCTGGAAGGCGACACCGCCGGGAGGAAAGGCAGCAAGGCAGGACCTGGCGCAAGGTGCTCATTATTCCAGAAGAGCCCGTCTGACTCTCTGAGCTCTCCTACCGCTGCTGGTGTTAAGCATTTCGGTTTGGCAGTAAACATAAAAAGTTTAGTAACACAGGCCCAAGCTTGCAATACTCCGTGACCGCTCACTGCCATGAACAGTTCCGACAAAGCAACAGCTGTGAAGAGTTCCTGAGGCCGCAGGCCCCACCTGGGTCTGCAGGAGCCCCACCTGCGGGCTGCCAACGTCCACAGAAACCAGGCCAGCCGAGCACTCAGGTCGCCGCCCCAGTCACACCCTTGGGGAGAAGGACAACTAACCAACCAGCAGGCTGGTTGACAGGCGGGTGCCAGCAGAGCCTTTCTCCTCTCAGCAAAATGTCCTGCTTCTCCTAGCTGGCTTCCTACCTCAGGATGAAAAATTGTGACTCTCCCGGCAGTAAAGCAAATCCAGCCAAGTGACAAGCAAAGAAAAGTTGGAGAAGAACTAGACAAAAAGGGCTGGACTTTGGCGGAAGTACAAGAGCACAGAGTTGACCAAGCAGTGTTGCAAGGAAGGAATTTCCTAAGGTCCTATACAAACCCCGGTTGTTATCCTGGGCGATGTGGCAGTTTCGCTTCTGGGGTGTAGTAACTAGTACTAGAAACACCTAAGGGACCTAATTCTTTCCTAGTGGATTTCTCTTTTACTGCAGCTGTGAGTATTCAACACTGAGTGTTATTTTGAGCTCGACCCTGACTTAAATTTTCAAACATGTCATTACAGCATTTAACAAATGTGAATTCAGTTTTTTAAAGCTTTTCGAGGTATAATTTTATGTTCCATTCGGTCATTTTACAACAGGAATTTTGCTTTTAAATTCACCCGTTTTAAGTGTACAATTCAATAACTGACGTATATTTACAGAGTTGTGCAACTATCACCACAATAAGAATTCATTTTTGAGCTTTTTTTTTTCTTTGCTATCATTAATGTACAATTACAGGAGCAACATTGTGGTTACTGGATTCCCCCTATTCTCAAGTCTCCACCACATACCCCATTACAGTCACTGTCCCTCAGTGTAGTAAGATGCTATCGAGTCACTACTTACCTTCTCTCTGTTATATTGCCTTCCCCGTGTCCCCCTCTAAAATATACGTGCTAATCGTGATGCCCCTTTTTCCCCCTATCCCTCCCTTCCCACCCATCCTCCCCAGTCCCTTTCCCTCTGGTAACTGTTAGTCCATTCTTGGGTTCTGTGAGTCTGCTGCTGTTTTGTTCCTTCAGGTTTCGCTTTGTTCTTATACTTCACAGATGAGTGAAATCATTTGGTACTTGTCTTTCTCCACTTGGCTTATTTCACTGAGCATAATACCGTCTAGCTCCATCCATGTTGTTGCAAATGGTAGGATTTGTTTTCTTTTTATGGCTGAATAGTATTCCACTGTGTATATGTACCACATCTTCTTTATCCATTCATCTACTGATGGACACTTAGGTTACTTCCATTTCTTAGCTGTTGTAAATAGTGCTGCCATAAACATAGGGGTGCATCTGTCTTTTTCAAACTGGGCTGCTGCATTCTTAGGGTAAATTCCTAGGAGTGGAATTCCTGGGTCAAATGGTATTTCTATTTTGGGTTTTTTGAGGAACCTCCATACTGCTTTCCACAATGGCTGAACTATTTTACATTCCCACAAGCAGTGTAGGAGGGTTCCCCTTTCTCCACATCCTCACCATCATTTGTTGTTTGTGTTTTGGATGTTGGCCATCCTAACTGGTGTGAGGTGATATCTCATTGTGGTTTTAATTTGCATTTCCCTGATAATTAGCTATGTGGAGCATCTTTTCATGTGCCTTTTGGCCATCTGAATTTCTTCTTTGGAGAAGTGTCTATTCAGCTCCTCTGGCTTATTTGCTTTTTGTTTGTTGAGGTGTGTGAGCTCTTTATATAGTTTGGATGTCAACCCCTTATTAGATATGTCATTTATGAATATATTCTCCCATACTGTAGGATGTCTTTTTCTTCTACTAATGGTGTCCTTTGCTGTACAGAAGCTTTTCAGCTTGATATAGTCCCACTTGTTCATTTTTGCTTTTGTTTCCCTTGCCTGGGGAGATATGTTCATGAAGAAGTTGCTCATGTTTATGTCCAGGACATTTTCGCCTATATATTTTTATAAGAGACTTAAGGTTTCATGACTTACATTCAGGTCTTTGATCCATTTTGAGTTTACTTTTGTGTATGGGATTAGACAATAATCCAGTTTCATTCTCCTGCATGTAGCTGTCCAGTTTTACCAACACCAGCTGTTGAAGAGGCTGTCATTTCCCCATTGTATATCCATGGCTCCTTCATTGTATATTAACTGACCATATATATGGGGGTTTATATCTGAGCTGTCTATTCTGTTCCATTAGTCTATGGGTCTGTTCTTGTGCCAGTACCAAATTGTCTTGATTACTGTGGCTTTGTAGTAGAGCTTGAAGTCAGGGAGCATAATTCCCCTCACTTTGTTCTTCCTTCTCAGGATTGATTTGGCTATTTGGGGTCTTTTGTGGCTCCATATGTATTTTAGAACTATTTACTCTAGTTCATTGAACAATGCTGTTGGTATTTTAATAGGGATTACATTGAATCTGTAGATTGCTTTAGGCAGGATGGCCATTTTTACAATATAAATTCTTCCTATCCATGAGCACGGGATGTGTGTTTCCATTTATTAGTATCTTCTTTAATTTTTCTCATAAGTATCTTGTAGTTTTCAGAGTATAGGTCTTTCACTTCCTTGGTTAGGTTTATTCATAGGTATTTTATTCTTTTTGATGCAATTGTGAATGGACTTCTTTTCCTGATTTCTCTTTCTGCTAGTTCATCATTAGTGTATAGGAATGCAACATATTTCTGTGTATTAATTTTGTATCCCACAACTTTGCTGAGTTCAGATATTAGATCTAGTAGTTTTGGAGTCGATTCTTTAGGGTCATCTGCAAACAGGGACAGTTTGACATCTTCCTTACCAGTCTGGATGCCTTTTATTTCTTTGTGCTGTCTGACTCCGTGGCCAGGACCTCCAGAACTATGTTGAATAAAAGTGGGGAGAGTGGGCATCCTTGTCTTGTTCCTGATCTTAAAGGAAAAGCTTTCAACTTCTCGCTGTTAAGTATAAAGTTGGCTGTGGGTTTGTCATATATGGCCTTTATGATGTTGAGGTACTTGCCCTCTATACGCATTTTGTTGAGAGTTTTTATCGTGAATGTATGTTGAATTTTGTCAAATGATTTTTCAGCATCTGTGGAGATAATCATGTGGTTTTTATCCCTCTTTTTGTTGACGTGGTGGATGATATTGATGGATTTTCGAATGTTGTACCATCCTTGCATCCCTGGGATGAATCCCACTTGATCATGATGGATGATCTTTTTGATGTATTTTTGAATTGGTTTGCTAGTATTTTGTTGAGTATTTTTGCATCTATGTTCATCAGGGATATTGGTCTACAATTTTCTTTTTTTGTGGTGCCTTTGCCTGGTTTTGGTATTAGAATAATGTTGGCCTCATAGAATCAGTTTGGGAGTATTCCCTCCTCTTCTACTTTCTGGAAAACTTTAAGGAGGATGGGTATTAGGTCTTCACTAAATGTTTGATAAAATTCAGCAGTGAAACCATCTGGTTCAGTCACTTTGTTCTTAGGTAGTTTTTTGATTACCAATTCAATTTCCTTGCTGGTAATTGGCCTATTCAAATTTTCTGTTTCTTCCTGGGTCAGCCTTGGAAGGTTGTATTTTTCTAGAAAGTTGTCCATTTCTTCTAGGTTACCCAGTTTGTTACCATATAATTCTTCATAGTATTCCCTCATAATTCCTTGTATTTCTGTGGTGTCCCTTGTGACTTTTCCTTTCTCATTTCTGATTCTGTTTATGTGTGTAGACTCTATTTTTTTCTTCACAAGTCTGGCTAGGGATTTATCTATTTTATTTATTTTCTCAAAGAACAACCTCTTGCTTTGATTGATTCTTTCTGTTGTTTTATTCTTCTCGATTTTATTTATTTATGCTCTAATCTTTATTATGTCCCTCCTTCTGCTGACTTTGGGCCTCCTTTGTTCTTCCTTTTCTAGTTTCATTAATTGTGAGTTTAGACTGTTCATTAGGAATTGTTCTTCTTTCCTGACCTGGGCCTGTATTGCAATATACTTTCCTCTTAGCACAGCCTTCGCGGCATCCCACAGCTATTGCGGTGTTGAATTAATGTTCTCATTTGTCTCCATATATTGCTTGATCTCTGTTTTTATTTATTCATTGATCCATTGATTATTTACGAGCATGTTATTAAGCCTCCATGTGTTTGTGGGCTTTTTTGTTTTCTTTGTGTAATTTATTTCTAGTTTCATACCTTTGTGAACTGAGAAGTTGGTTGGTACAATTTCAATCTCTCTTAATTTACTCAGGCTCTTTTTGTGGCCTAGTATATGATCTGTTCTTGAAAATCTTCCATGTGCACTTGAAAAGAATGTTATCCTGTTGCTTTCGGATGAAGCATTCTGTAGATGTCCATTAGGTCCATCTGTTGTAATATGTTGTTCAGTGCCTCTGTCTCTTTACTTATTTTCTGTCTGGTTGATCTGTCCTTTGGAGTGAGTGGTGTGTTGAAGTCTCAGATGAATGCATTGCATTCTATTTCCGCCTTTAATTCTGTTAGTATTTGTTTCACATATGTAGGTAATCCTGTGTTGGGTGCATAGATATTTATAATAGTTATATCCTCTTGTTGGACTGACCCCTTTATCATTATGTAATGTCTTTCTTTGTCTCTTGTTACTTTCTTTGTTTTAAAATCTATTTTGTCTGATACAAGTACTGCAACTCCTGCTTTTTTCTCCCCACTAGTTGCCTGAAATATCTTTTTCCATCCTTTCACTTTCAGTCTGTGTATGTCTTTGGGTTTGAAGTGAGTCTCTTGTAGGCAACATATAGATGGGTCTTGTTTTTTTTTATCCAGTGACTCTATGTCTTTTGATTGGTGCATTCAGACCATTTACATTTAGGGTGATTATCAATAGGTGTGTACTTATTACCATTGCAGGCTTTAGATTCGTGGTTACCAAAGGTTCAAGAGTAATTCCCTTACTATCTATCAGTCTAATTTAACTCACTTAGTATGCTATTACAAGCACAACCTAAAGGTTCTCTTTTATTTTCCTCCTTTTTCTTCCTCCTCCATTCTTTATATGTTAGGTATCATATTCTGTACTCTTTGTCTATCCCTTGATTGACTTTGGAGGTAGTTGATTTGATTTTGCATCTGCTTAGTAATTAATTGTTCTACTTTGCTTTGGTTTTATTTCCCCCGGTGACATCTATTTAGCCTTAGGAATACTTCCATGGCTTGAGAGACTATCTCCTTCCCCAATTTGGGGAAATTTTCAGCAATTACCTCCTCAATAACATTTTCTATCCCCTTTTCTCTCTCTTCTTCTGGTACCCCTATAATGTGGATATTGTTCCTTTTGGGTTGGTCACACTGTTCTGTCAATATTCTTTCATTTTTAGAGATTCTTTTTTCTCCCTGTGCCTCAGCTTGTTTGTATTCCTCTTCTCTAATTCTATCCCATTTACCATCTCTTCTACTACATCTAATCTGCTTTTAAATCACTCCATTTTATGTTTCATTTCAGATATGGAATTTCTTAATGATTGTATGTCCATCTTAATTTCATCCCTGAGCTCTTGAATATTTTTCTGTACCTCCATGAGCATGTTTATGATTTTTATTTTAAAGTCTCTTTCAGGAAGATTGGTGAGTTCTGTTTCATTTGGTCCTTTTACTGGGGTTTGTGATATTTTGGTCTGAACCAGGTTCCTTTGGTGTTTCATAATTCTGTGTGGTGCCCTCTAGTGCCCAGAAACTCTAGTCTCTGGAGCTGCTCAACCCCTAGAATGAGGTTGGGGGTTGTAGGAGAGTGCACTGGTGCCTTGGGGCAGGAAAGAGCTGTTTCCTGATTCCTGGCTTCAGTGCCTGTCTCCAGTATCAAAGCTAGTGGGCTGAGTACACAGGTGTAAGCCTCTGTGCTTGGCATCTCTAGCTGTTGTAGGTGGGGCCTCCAGCTGGACTGATGCCAGCACAGTGACTGCGGGTTTGTGAGCAGGTGCTGGCAGGCCATGAGGAAGGTACAGCAGGCTGTGTGGCATAAAGGGGGGCCTCAGATCTGAGTAGAGAGCCAGGGGGATGGGGCGCCTGAAGCTCCTCAAAGTTCCCAACCCGCTGGACAAAGCGCACCCAGACAACCTTGTCCACCTACCCCTTCTCCCCCGTAGCAAGCTCCATGCAAATGCTGCTACTTCAGGAGCCCTCTCACTGCTAGGAAGCCTCTCAGACCACCTGCCTTTCCTTTGTCCCAAAGCTGCCAGATGTGGATCCCCGTCCTCCACAAATGGCCAGAATCTCAGTCTTTCAAGCACTCCACCTGTCCCAGCTCTCCAACCCCTGCAACCTCCAGAGCACTACACAATGTAGGTCTGTGGTCCAAAGCAGACCTCCAGGGCTGGTGTTCAGCAGTTCTAGGCTTCCACCCCCTCCCGCGCTCCGTTTCTCTTCCTCCCGCCAGTGAGCTGGGGTGGAGGAAGGGCTTGGGTCCCACCGGATCAAGACTTTTGTACGTTACCGTTTCATGAGGTCTGCTCTGTTTGTGAGGTCTGTATGCAGTCTGGTGCAGACTTCTTTCCTGTTGCTGTTTTAGGGCTAGTTATATTAACAATATTTTCACACTATATGTGGTTTGGGGAGAAATTCTCTGTCTCACCTCTCACGCCACCATCTTGAATCTCCTCTGAGCCTATTTTTTTATCTCAGTTTTTCAATAGATGAAAATTTTCAAGAATAAATGACAATCCACAAGAAGGTCTAAGTTATTAACTGAACTTTTATTGAATTTTACTTGAGGGGCCAGAGATCTCCCACACTGCTCTTTCAAAGGCCTGTGTTTGAAGAAACAGTGTGTCCAGATACCGTGGTTTATTGATCCAGCTCAACCTGTGGTTGACTGTGGCAGGAAGTCCCCAGAAGGGAATGCTACTGAACAGGGAGCAGACCATGTCCTCACCTTCACACACAGCAGCCGGTGACCAAGCAACACCTGATGTTTCTAATACGAGCTTTGGAGAACCATAGAATCAGTCATTTTTCATGACTCTTGACAGCACCTGTGGAAAGTCCCCTCCTGGATTAACAGTATCAGGTATTTCTAGATTTGCTTTTCACCCCTGATTCTACTTCCCTTCACCCACCTTGAAGTGTGGGACAAACCTCTTGCCAGTGTTTTCCTTTCCCACATCCATCTCTGTGACCTGGGTTTTGGCTTTCTTCATCTGTTTTGCTTTCCCTTGTACTTGAAATGATTAATAATCCAATTCCTTTGTCAAAAGCATTGTAACTGTCTCCTCCTCGCCTCTCTTTACTAACTATTCCTGCAGCACATACCAAAAGTTTTACTTATGACCACCTTATACAGAAATTTAAAACTTGGACTGAGCAGCTTCTGAACTGTAAGGTTCTATAGGTAGCTCTTCTGAGAGTAGCATTGAAAAATCTCAGTCTTAAGCATCCCATTCTGATCACTGTCTCCTGCCTTTCCAGCTCTGACTTCACTAAAATATGAGCTGCGTGAGAGCAGGCACCCCATGGCTTTTTGTTCACTGTTATATCATCAGTGTCTAAAACAGGGCACAAAGTTGCTATTCATAAATATTTATTCAATAAATACTTATTGAATATCTTCTATATGCTAGTACTTGATGAGAAGCACTTGACAAGAACCTTCCCTAAAATAAAAAAGTGAGCTTTGCAGAGGTCTGAGGGAGAGTGTTTCAGGCTGACTTCAGCAAGCACAGAGCTCCTGAGGCCAGGCCAGCTCCGCATAGCCAAGGGAAAGCAAAGCCAGTGTGTGGGGAGAGTGAGGGAGGGTACAAGCATGAGACAGGCAGTCAGAGGCTATGCTAAGCACTTGGGATTTTTTTCTGACAGTATGGGAAGCCATTGGAGGGTTTGGAGCAGGGCAGTTACAGGATCTGAGTCACATTTTAAAGGGTCACTTTGAATCTGTGTGGCTAATAGGCTGTAGAGAGGTGAGACGGGGCAAAGGAAGACCCGTTAGGAGGCTACTGACGTGTTAGGTGAGGGGTGAACTTGGGCGGTCACAATGAAGGTGGGAGGAACAGATTTGCATATATACATGTATCTCAGATAGGATTCACTGATGAATTAGATGTGAAATGGGAGAAAAAGATTAAAGGAATATCCAAGGTGTGGCCTGAGCCACTGATAGAATGTCATTTACTGAGACGGGGGCCACTTAGGGAGGAACAGGCTTGGGGAAGATGGTGTTTAAATCAAGAGCACCTAAAGAGTGGGATACTGATAAATCTAATGATTGAACCATGGGATGCTAAGGAAAATGAGGAGGATGAGACAAAAGAGACTAAGAGAGATGTTAGACAGGGAGGCAGGGTGGGGTGCTAGAACCAATGGGGAAGAAGTGTTTCAAGAAATGGAAGTGATCAATTCTGTCAAGTGCTGCTGGGGACTGAAAAAATGATCACTGGATTTGGAAACAGAAAGTCATTGAAAAAGTAGTGCCAGTGGAGCGCTGAGCAGGCAGAAAGCCTGATGATAGTGGGTTGAAATGCATTTGACAGACTCAGAATCAAGTATAGTAAATCCTTGAACAATGCAGATGTTAGGGACGCTGACCCCCCAGCGGAGTAAAAACTTGTCTTGATTCCCCAAAAACTTAACTACTAATAGCCTACTGTCAGCCAGAAGCCTTACCAATAGCATAAATCTTATATGTCATAGGTATTATATATACTGTATTCTTACAATAAAGTAAGCTATAGAAAATGTTTTTTCAAATTGTCACAAATATCCAAAAATTTTTCCAATATGTGTATTGAAAAATATATGTTTATAAGTGGACCTGTGCAGTTCAAACCTATATTGTTCAAGGATCAGTTGCAGAACTATATACAGGCCCATCAGTTTTCTCATTTGCCAAAGAAGAAAGCATAACTACCTTCCTCATGAAATGTGGGACAGATTAATAAGAATTCGGAAATTCTTAAACTATACACAAAATCAACCTGAATGTTTTTATATGTTATCATGTTTAATGGTATGTTTTTAAAAATGGAGAAGAAACAAATACGTATTAAAGGCCTACTATGAGTCGAGCACATTGCATGTTTGAGATTAATCTTCACTAGTCCAAATATAAACACACTAAACAGTTATCACCTTTTCTTTAAAAAGACAGAACCCAAGGTAAAAAAAATAAAAGATTTAAAAAATTAAATGACAGGGCCCAGTGTAAAAAAAAATAACAAAGGAAATATCACATTTAATTTAATGTGATCTTGAACATTTCACCTTATTACTGAAATAATCAGTACTCAAATCTTTCTAAAAGGATTTATGCCTGACTGCAATCTACACCTTTGACATTCAGTTTAGAGAAAGTAAACACCCACTTAGTAACATTTTCAGCTAAGATGGCCATGTGAGGGTGTTTTCCCCACCAAAAAGAAAAAGAACAAGCTAGGGTTTCTTTCAAAGACATGATACCCAATCTATCGATGGACACACGCCACCGTGGATTGATTTGTACAACCTGTATACTGGCCTCTGTGGTTCAGTGGTTTTTGCATTTAATTATAAAACTGTGTTTTCTGGTAAAAAGCCCTTGAGCACTGGCTCCTCCCTCAGCCTGGTGGCCTTCTTCCTGCCTTTTCTGAGAGGGAGTGGTCTACCAGCCCCAAGCAGATCTACCTTCCAAAACCACCCGTTTCCTTTCTCAGAGTTCAGAGGCCATACTTTGTTTTTAAAGAACAGCCTTCTGCCCCACAGACCAGGGAGTAAGTGTGGGTAAAATTGCAGTATTTCCAGAATCTCTCACCCAGCCTTAGTGCATCTCCGTATCAATAGGTGTTTCCAAGGGGTGGAGAGAAGTAGTCCATCTCCATATCAATACAGGATTACATGGAGGAGCAAGGGCGTATCTGGACCAGAGAGATTGGGTGGGGACAGGAATTGTCAGGCTCCCTCTGTCCCTGTTCCTCAAAAGAGGGCACTAAAGCATGGAGCTGGGAAAAGTTTAGCAATGGATCACTCTGAGGCTGTATCAGAGGAGAAAAATGTGGGTTTGAGGATAAGTCATTGTTTGATTTCTCCTGGCAAAGAAAATTATATATGGTGACTAAAAAGCACATACATATTCATACTAAGGCAATCTTGAGAAGGGAAATAGGACCTTGATATGAATGAGATTTTTCTTTCCCTAAAACCAAATACAGAAGATCCCTGACTTAAGATGGTTCCACAATGATTTTTTTACTTTACAGTAGTGCAAAAACGACATGCCTTCAGTAGAAATGTTACCAGACTCCCAAAAACCAGGTTCTTGAGTTGCAGTGTTATAGACATGAACACTGAACTCAAAAAAAAAAGAATGAAGGCAGATTTTTATCAGAGCTATCTTGTATACAAGGGAGCAGATGGAAAGAGGTTTATAAGGGCGGTTTCAGAGGATGAGGGGTTTAGGGAGGAGTCCCAACATCATAATCTTGCCTGGTGAGTGGGATGTCCTTATCTGTGATTTCAAAGGGGCTCCAGGCAAAATTCCAGAAACTCAGAAGGCTCTGGTTAGAGGGCAACATGGAGGGAGAGGTTTAATGTCTTATCTTGTTTCAAAGTAGAGTAAATTGGGCTTTGTTAGAGCCTCTAACAGAAACGTACTTCGAGATTTGAACTTTGATCTTTCCCCGGGCTAGTGATACTTGGCAGATCTTCTCATGATGCTGGGCATGGCGGCAAGCCTGCTCCTGGTCCACCGCTGGAGTGGGCAGCTGATGCTATAAAACCACTCTGGACCCATGCAGCCATTCTGTTTTTCACTTTCAGTACAGCATTCAATAAATTACATGAACATAACATGTGTTGGCAAGGATGTGGAGAAAAGAGAACCCTCCTACACTCTTGGTAGGAATGGAAATTGGTGCAGCCACTATGGTAAGGAGTATAGACGTTCCTCAAAAAACTAAAAATAAAATCCAGTAATTCCACTTCTAGGAAATTACCCGAAGAAAACAAAATCCCTGATACAAAAAGATGTATGCACTCCTATGTTTATTGCCACATTATTTACAATAGCCAAGATATGGAAGGAACCAATGTGTTCATTAATACATGAATGGATAAAGGAGAAGTGGTATACATATACAATGGAATATTATTCAGCCATAATAAAGAAAGAAATTCTTGCATTTGTGACAACAGGGAAGGACATAGAGGGTGTTATGTGAAGTGAAATAAGACAAATACCATATGTTTCACTTACTCTGTAATCTAAAAACAAAACAAAGCAAAATGAACAAAACAGCAATAGATTCATAGATACAGAGAAATGACTGGTGGTTACCACCAGGGAGGGGTTGGGGTGAGTGGGTGAAATAGGTGAGGGAGATAAAGAGACACAAAATCTCAATCATAATATAAATTAGTCACAGGGATGGAAGGACAGCATAGAGAAAATAGTCAGTAGCTCTGTAACATCTTTCTTTGTTGACAGGTAGCAAGTACACTACTTGGGGTGAGCATTTAATAATGTATATAACTGTTGAATCTCTATGTTGTAAATTTGAAACAAATATAATATTGTTGTAAGTCCAGGGACAGGAAATCCCGGGACAAAATATCGCTAAAAACCAAAATCAGTCAAAGGGAGAAATAAAATTTAAAACCCATTTATTGCTTACAAACTGCAGTCCAGGCCCTTCTCTCTTTCTTGCCCCAGCAGAAGCAAAACCGGCCCTCCACTCACCTCTTGGGTACAGATAGGCCCTCCGTTGCCCAGGTAATTACCCATTGATATGGAGATGAACTTCTCTCCACCCCTGAGGAGTGATGCAAATGCACTAAAGCCATACTTCTCTCCACCCTTGAGCACCTGTTGATATGCCGATGTCCTAAAGCCAAGTGAGATATTCTGGAAATATTACGATTTTACCCACAATTGTATATCAACTAAACTTCAGTAAATAAATAACATTAGATGGTCAAGACTTTATTTTAAAAAATAGGCTTTATGTTAGGTTATTTTGTCCAACAGTAGGCTAATATAAGTATTTTGAACACATTTAAGGTAGGTTAGGATAAGGTTTGCTGTTTGGCAGGTGTAATTCCAAGGGGAAAACATATTCTCAGCCTGGGACAAATAGCCTTTGAAGCCAAAATCAGTCAAAGGGAGAAATAAAGTGGGAGAAACTCATTTATTACTTAAAAGCTGTCATCCACTTCTGCTCGCCATGTCTCTCTCACGACCCAGCTACCAAAAAGGACCCCCACCACACCTGTCTGTCCCAATATGTGTTTTCTGTCCCCCCACTTTGTGGTGACCTATTGATGTAGAGATGGACTATTTCTCTCCACCCCATGGAAACGTCTATTGATATGGAGATGCACTAAGACCAGGGCAAGAGATTCTGGAAATATGGCAATTTTACCCACAACCCACCCCTCCAGAAATCTCACCTCACAATCTACTCACTCCCCATCTTCCACAATGGCCCCTGTGATAAAACTGGAGCACTGTAACCAGACTAATAACCTACAATAACAACAGCCGTAAAATCATGATGATCCTCAAGCTGGAGGATTCAGCTAGGTTCAAAAGTCCTATGCAGATTAAGTCCATAACACGCCAATTCCACAGGAAGCCAGTAGCTGAATGGGTAGGAGGTTCAGAGCAATCATCATGCAGCACAACTGCAGCCAGGGCGTGGGTCCAAGCCATAGGGGCTGTAGAAGAAAATAAACTTAAGGGTGATAAGATGCATATTTTACTTACACCAGCATAGGCATATCTTGTCCATCACGTAGGATGCATGCAAGAGAGTGGTCCCATGATAGGATAGTGGCAGGAATGGGATCTCATCCTGGTCTAAGATACCAGACCTTCACCCTCTCCCTGTGGGAGTTACAGATGGGTCAATATATAGGGTTACTGGGAAGTATATGCACTGGTCATAAAGATAAAACAAAACTTCCCCGTAAGATGCTCTTACCTCCTCCTGGACATTTTGGGTATACTACCATGATCTTTGGGGGCCACTCTACTGTTACTCCAGGCACACACATGAGGCCAGCTTCCAGGCCTTTTCACCAAGGTGCCATAAGGGCCAGCCATTGCTGGTCCATGTGCCAGAATGTCCACAGCCGTGTCCACTCAATAGAGTCTCCAGGGATTCACTTATTTGGGGCTGGCAACAAGATGTTGCTTTGCTGACCATATCCTGGCTTCAATAAGTCTTCTTTGGTTTGCACATACAGTTGTATAGGAGAAGCAGCAATGTGTGTTAGCATATCCACAGGGCTCAAGGCTCCTTTTTGGGGTTTTCGTTCAAAGGCCGTAGCACCTTCCATAAGTGAACTGACCAGCCCCATAGACTATTAGTTTCCCACTTCAGGCAAGATTTCAACAAACAAATTGTACCTCTCTATCATGTCTGCCCTGGTAGGTTATATGGTACATTAAACTTCCACTTTATTCCTAATTGCTGCACCCATTCTTGTAATGCATGTTCAGTAATGTGGGTGCCTTGATCACTCTCAGTCACCTGCGGCAGACCATAGGCTGCAGAGAGATGCTCGAGGCCCCTTTTGGTCATTTGCTGATCTGCATGAGGTGCAGGAAAAGCAACCAACAGTCAGTAGCTGTGTCCACACAAGTTATGGCATACTGATATCCTTCTGATCTGGGCAGAGGCCCAATATAGTCTATCTGCCACCTGACAAGGGGTATCAGCCCCTTTACTATACTGCTCCATGTTGCTGTGGGACTCAGTATAATTCCCTCTTAGAGCACACAAGGTACTCCTTCCAGGCTCAGCTGACTTCTTCAAAGGTCAACGGCAAGCCCCACCAACAGGCTACAGCCCACATTGCCTTTTGCCCTGTGTGCAACAAACGCTAATGTAGCCATTGAGCTACATCAGAGACAGGCTTTCCTTCTAGCCAACACACTTGGGCCAGTGTGTCTGCTTCATCATTCTCTGGGGATGCCAAAGGCAAAAAGCCAGTCACATGATATATAGTAACTGTCTTAGTCTGACCAGAAGCCCATAGGTCTTGCCACAACTCTAGCCCCCAAAGGGGCTGGTGACCAACCATCCAGTTGGCATGGTACCATGTTGGCAGCCACAGGGTCAAGCCCCAATATATGGTCCAGCTGTCAGTGCAGACAACTATGGGGGAAGGCTCCTGGGTGATCATCAGCCATACTACCCGCAACTCAGCCCACTGGCTGCACTTTCTCTCTCCATCCTCCATCCATATTGTCTCAGTCCTAGGATGGAAAGCCACAGCCCTCCACTTTGGGGGTTTCCCAAGACTGGAGTGGCCTTTCCCTCCTGATAAGGACTCTTGGCTATCAATGGCTCAAAAGCAAGTTCTTCCTGCTTTCCACTGGAATATGTCATTGGCTCTAATAAGTGCTGGAGTTCTCCACTTAAGGGGCTAGTGGGAACACTAGGCTGCTGTAAATATGCACCCCATTTGGCCAGTGTAGGCATCTGTGCCATTCCACTCGATGGCCTTTGGGTCCAGTCTCACACCCTCCCCACAATGAGATACCTGGTTATTACCTTGATCAGAGCTGTTCTGTGATGGGCTCCATAGCCAGCAAGGCATGGTACACAGCGGCCAGTTGCTTCTCTGTCAAGGTATACCAGACCTCCGCTCCCTTCCATAGTTGTGACCAGAATCCAATAGGTTGGTATGTCCATTCAAGCTGCTGCCAAAGACCATATCCATAACCATCTTCCATGAACATCTAGCTCACAGGGCCTTGATGAGTCCATTACACTCAAGGCCTGTATGGCCTTGACTGCTCGCTTAGCAGCAGTAAAAGCAGCTGCACGTGTTTCATCCCAGTCCCACCTGATGCCCTTTAGTACCAAACTGGTATAAGGGCTTCAGAATTTGTGCAAAGTGCTGGATAAACACCCTCCAGTAGCCCAAAATACCCAAAAACTCTTGTAATATTGCCACAGTGGTAAGGGTAGGGAAAGCCTGGACCTTGTCTATGCTTCTGGGGTAACTTTAGGTCTACCAAATGACATAACCCTGAAGAACTGTACTGGCAAACCAAGTTGCTGAGTTTTGGTGCTGTTCACAGCCCATCCTTTCTCCTGTAGATCTCCCTTAGATGTTCCAGCAGTCTAGGGACTGCCCCTTCTAAATCTGCAAGACAATCAGACGTGAGCATGATATCATCAATGTAGTGATACAGCCACACCATTTATGGTTTCATCCATGTGGTCTAGTCTTGAGCTACAAGTCCCTGACAAATGGTGGGACTGTGGCAGTATCCCTGTGGAAGGACAGTTAATGTCCACTGCCAACCTTCCCACATGAAGGCAAACTGTTCCTGACTTACCTGTGCTATGTCAGTAGAGAAGTTATTAGCAAGGTCCACAAAATAATGATGCATCCCTAGTTCATGACTGAGGGTGTCCATAAGGGCTGCTATAGAGGGGAGAGCAGCATGCAAAGGGGGTGACTTTATTCAATTCCCTGTAATCCACGATCATATGCCTGGAGTTGTCTGTCTGGCTTTTTCACTGGCCACACCGGGGAATAAAAGGACTATGAGTGGGCTTTATGATGCCCACCTTCTCCAACTCCTGTAGAGTTTCTCCTATTTCCTGTGTCCCCCAGGCAATTTATACTGCTTAGTATTTGTCACCTGCCGAGGTACAGGAAGAGCTACAGGCAGGTGCTTGGCATGTCCTCTCAGAACTGCCTTTACCACATGTACCCTCAGTCTGAACTCACCTGCAGTGGTCTGTGACCACAGGGCTTGCAGGATAGCCACCCCTAAAATATATTCAGGGATGAGAGAAATGTATAATACTCCTTTGGGGGTAAATGCCCCATCCCCATTGGAATTTAGGCTTTCTTCACTCTAATTGTCTTACCCCCATAGCCATCTATCACAGCAGGAGTCCCAGAAAAAACGTTCAGGATTGTCATAAATCAGGACATTCAACTCCTGTTTCCACCAGCACCAGGAGAAATTGTACATTCACAGGGGATCAATGAATTGCTAATTCTACAGGTGGTCTCTGGTCCCTACCATGTCCCCCAAGGTGGGGACCTTGACTCCCACCTCAGTCAAACCACGATGTGCAATCATCCTCCTGTGGGGGTGAGGGCCCAGCCAGAGCCTGAGTCTTGCAGGGACACAGGCCGGACATGGCGCTTTGCCTCTGGCTTCCTGGACCTCAGCAGCTGGAACTGCTGCTCTGGCTTTCATTAGTGCCACAGTTCTAACAAGATCGTATTGGGCTGCCCATCAAGTTTTTCTTTCACTACCCCGGCCTTTATCAAATCAACCCACATCTGTGTCCTTGAGACCTTCACAGGGCCCTTTGCACCTCTCCTTTCAGTCATAGCCCATACTTCCTTTCATGCTCTTATTGTTTCAACCTCTCCCAGATCTGCTGAAGTATGAGTAGCCTCACTATGGGTTGCCCTATGTGGGGGGCAAGAATAGTCACTAGGGACCCAAAGAGAGATGGGGAAGCTGTATGGAGCACCAGATTTCTCATTCCTACAGTGAACAACTCCTCATCTGGGCCCTGGGGGTCCATATTAAAGATGACATTTTTCATGCCCAGCTCCCATACCACCTGCTGGAGCTCTGCATACGTTTTCCAGCTAGCAGGTAAGTATGGTAAATCACCCTGATTAGGCCAAACTGCCCTGATGGTTGCTGTCAGCCAGTCCAGAAGCACCTGATTCCCTGAGGTTTGAAGGGCACTTTGCAACTGCTGCCAGAGGCAAGGGTGAGTGATCAGGGAAGCCAGTCTACCTATTTCAGAACCTGACATAACAATGTTTTCACCCCCATATCCCAGAGTCATAAAAGCCATGTAGGCAGAGATTACGATGGCTTCTGCTGTAACCAGATGCTCATGTCCACCAGGTCTTCCTGGATATAGGACGGAGCATGGAGTCCTCCACAACCTGGGGAGGGGGTGGCTCTTCCCCCTGAGGAGCTCACGGTTGTTGCATTTTTATTTTCTTAATTACAACTAGGTGGGCCTTTAATACTGGAGGAGCTATTGCCTTGGGCAGTGGCCAGGGCAACTGTTTGGCCCTTGGCCCCACCCCCTTATCTTCTCCCAACATCTCCTCTACGTCTCCAGGGCTGAAGGCCTGCTCCTTCCTCCGCCTCCCCCATGGCCTCCTGGAACACGATTCTTCTGCTGCCTCCTCCCTTGCTGCTAACATATCTTCCAGTTGCAAGACCTGTCTTCTCAATAACTGTCTCTGTTTCTTAAAGTCATCCCATAGGTCATCGCCCAGCTCCTCCAAGCAATGCTGAAGTGTGTCTGTCTCCTCAATAACCCTTTCTATGAGAAAGAGACATTCCACATTCCTGGCTGCCACACGGCCACTCAGGGCTTCTAAGCAGTCTTCTATCTCACGCAGGACTTATTCTACAGCTTCCAGTGTCTCCACCCTTTCCCTTCTGGGCAAGGGCGCACCCGTCTAGGAGGTGCTTTACTCGAGTCCAATTTCCCACTAGGGACTCTCCAAGCGGAAGCCCCACAGATAGGGGGCTCCTGGGTGAAGCCACACGATCCACCTCTGCCAGAGGGAAGCGTGAGTCATCACTCCCCACTGCAGCGGTCACCGGGGCCTCCCCCGCCACCCCGCCATCCACAGTAGGGATTCTGGGTATGTCCCACCATCTCTAAGGGCAGCCTGCCCAAACATCGCACCCATGAAGACAGATTTTGGGTTCAGAGGTCCTGTCGCCTACCACCAGGTATAACTCTGGCAGGGAAGATATGTTCCCAGCCCGGGGCAAATAAACCTTTGAAATTGAAATCAAAGGGAGAAACAAAATGAGAGAAACCCATTTATTGCTTACAAGCAGTCGTCTACTTCTGCTCGCCCGTGTCTCTCGCAACCCAGCAGCAAAAAAAGAACTCCAAAATACCTCTCTGGTCCAGGAGCCCACTCACTCTCCATTCCCCTTTTAATCACCTGTTGATATGGAGATAAACTACTTCTCTCCACCCCTTGGAAACACCTATAGATATGAAGATGCACTAAGGCCAGGTGAGAGATTCTGGAAATATTGCAATTTTACCCAGTAGGTTAGGTGTATGAAACACATTTTTGACTTAACGATAATTTCAACTTACAATGGGTTTGTCAGGACATAATCCCATGGTAAACTGAAGAAGATCTGTAATGGAAATTTCAAGCATTTCTCAGATATACTAGTAAACAGATTTTTTTAAAGTAATTTTTCAAAGTGGTCCTATCTCTTGGGCCTGGGATTAATGGGTAATGTCTATTTCTTTTTCAATGTTTTTATGTATCCTCTGAATCTTCTACTAATATGTACTAATTCTGTAATCAGAATAGGTACTTAAAAAAAAAACTGGCTTTAACTCTGTAAATGGAAGAGAGTAGAGGAAAAGAAACTTAAAAACGAATCATGATGAAACTGACATTTACTGAGTGCCAGCAATTATCTTTTGGGAAGTAACTGGCACATTTACTTCCTCTCAATTTTGCATCAGAAGCTATTTATTATCAACCCCATTTTACATATTAGAAAAACAGAGCAGACAGAGGTCAAATAACTCCTGTAAAGTCACAGAGCTAGGAAATGCAGTTACCGGCACTTCATCTATATGGCCTAACATTAAGGCCTCTGCTGCTTATCACCATGCTCTACTGCCTCCTTAATGATCTAAAAATCAGGCATAACCTTGTATAATTTTAGAGAACTGATGTTTTCATATGAACTGCATTTTATTTCAATTAACATTCCCTGAACACACAGGAACAGAACCCTGGGGGAAAGTGGTTTGAAACCAGTAGGTCTGTGATGTAAATTTCGCCATGGATAAACCAGCTCCGTGGTAGGGTTAATAGTATAGACAAACATCGGTCTATACCACATTAAATTAAATAGGAGACCATTAAGCACACCAAAACCTCGGCCTATAAATGCCTCAACTTTAAGAAATCAAAACCTAAGGACAACCGATCACAAACAGCCAACTAGGCTTTTCCACACAAGGCACACACTTAAGCTATAGCTACACAATTTCATGCTCATAAATAAAGTCTTTGCCTGGCTCCTGTCTGTGGAGTCACTCCCCGCCTCGTATTCCCCCTGACCACTTCTGCTGCTCTGCTACTGTCCAATTCCAGTTGATTTTTGCTCAAATAAACTTACAAAATTTTTAATATGCCTCAGTTTATCTTTATAACATTTTTCATCTGGGCCATTTTGTGCAGGCAGGTCAAAGACTGTTGCAAGAAGGTGATTTGAACTGCTTAGGAAATGTCTGGGAGCATCAGGGAGGAACCACCAGTCAGCTTTAAAAATAGATTTGCTAAGGAGGCACAGTCCATCCAAGAGCACGATTCCATCAGCCCAGCAGACAGTCGAGGAGGAACCGCCCCCAGGGAGGGAAGGCCGCAGCCCACCGTCTCCTCGCATGGAGACCACAGTCCCTGCCCACCTCTCCACTTCATACTTAGGGCTTTTGAATGTTGTTCTTCTTTCTCCTCTCATCTTCTACCTCCTGACTTGCCAATCAGCCCTGCTCCTGTGGCTGGATCCACTTCACTGCATGTCACATTTCAGGAAACTGGATCACAGAAGTGATTGCAGGACTCAGAACTGAGAAAAGGCCTCAAGCTCAATAAACATTAGCTGAATGAATGAATAACTGTAGGCCTGGTCTTTCTGGACAAGCAATTTCACCTTGTGTCTCGGGGCAGGGAAGGACACAGGACAGCAAGATGCCAGAAAGATGACCTACGCTAACCAATCAGTTTCTGACTGTGGAGCGCAGGGAGGTGTAGGGAAGCAGAAGCAGCATTCATTGGCAACTGCTTATATTTCACAAACAGACAAACCTGGGTTGAGAACCTGGCTCTGCTTCCCACTTAGAGTATGACTTCAATTTCTTTTCTTAACTTGAGTCTCAGTGAATATGCCTATTGTAAAATGCCCAAATTTAAGGGATGCTGTGGTTTGGGGATGAGCAGGGGGTTTACTCAGGCTCTTCCTTGGCCCTTGTTTTCATCCCTACTCCAAAGAGGAGACTTAATCTGGTGGGTCATTCCAGGGCAGTGATTGGACCATGTGAGAGTAGGGCTCTCTCTTTCTTCTTTATCTTGTCAGAAGGCCAGAACTTTCCCAGCATGGAAGGAAGACTCCTCTCCACTCCCCCCTCCACACTGTTTTTCTTTCTAACCTTCTCTTCTCTCTCTTGTATGCATGCTGTTAAGTAGCAAGTGGCCAGAACTGTCTTCTCTGCCTTTTCCTTCCAGGTGGCTTAAGTGCCAAAGAAGGTGAGAACGATTTCCTTCCATAGACAAGACCCATCCAATCTGTTTGTGCTGTCTCTTCTCCTCATGTCTCCCTTCTCTTCTCACATGCCTCCCCTGTCACCAGCTGGTAAAACACTGGGGTTTAGGTTTAAGGAGAAAGAAGGGTCTAACTGAGTCATTCTTGCCAGAGTTCCCTGCCTCAGGGTTTCACAGACAAGCCCAACAACAGTAAAATGTGAATGCAAAGCCAGATTGAAATTTTATCACAGTATGTCTCAGATGTGCAAAGAAAATGTTGGAGATGGATTTTAAAATCACCACTTAGAGTATCTCAGTCTTCTAACTTAAGATAGTCTCAGTGCAAGTCATAACTCCTTATTAGAGCTGTTTCTCTCCCTTTTCCTTGTCCCCTTCAAGGTGGTGTCTGGAAGGGTGCTCAGGGGACTTCACAGGGGCTCAGCGACCGTGCTCTGGATGGTCACCAACCTGTGCTGCAAGGCTGCCAGTCTGGTCTTGGCCTTGGGCTGCAATCCTCAGGTCTGCTCTCCTGGCTCTCCTCCTTCCTCCACTCCTGTCACTGGCAGCAAGTTTTCTTGCATCATATCTGCCTCCTCACCAAGATAGAATCAGCAAACACCTACTTCCCAGAGGCCCATGGCTACTGGGAAACATAATTTATGGGATCAAGGAAAGCATACACACGCCTACACGCAGTCTTTGTCACATTACCTTGTTTTCCTTTATCATTGTCTGCTGTCTGAGTATTACCTTTTGGAGACTTGTGGAGAAAGGAACCTGGAATTTGGGGCTATTCCAAATACTTCATAGAGTGAAGTTCTTACAGATAATTTCTTATGTTGCTTTTATATATGTCTATCTTCTTCCAATATACCACAGTAGAATGTTCAGGGATTTTGTTTTGTTTACTGCTGTGACCTCAGTGTCTAAAATAGTACAAGGTAGGTGCTCAATAAATATTTGTTGAATGAATGAATGGTTGAGCATCTCTGCTGTGTATGGATTTATCCAGTTCAATTCTCAGGGGCAATCTTATTTACTTTGTCTCTCTGTCCTTGGACACAGAAGCCCATGTGCTCCCCACAGCAATCACCAGCCTGGAGAAGGGAGCTGAAGCCATGGGTCCTGGTAAGGCCCCTCGGAAAGAGTAAGAAATGGGACCCAATAGTAGCTGTCGAGCAGCAGTTCTCCAACTTTTAAATCTCAGACCCCTTTTACAATTTTAAACATTGTTGAGGACGCCAAAGAGCTCTCTTTACATGGTTAATGTCAATATTTATTGATTAGAATTCCAACAAAACCTTAAAAACAAATATAATTTATTTAAAATTAACAAGGATATATTATATGTTAGCGTTAAGTAGCGTTTTTATTTAAACCATAGTTATATTTTCCAAAACACAAGTTACTGAGAGGAGTGGCAATTACTTTTTTTTGCATATCTTTTGTGTCTAGCTTAATAGAAGGCAGCTGGATTCTCCTACTTGGTTCTGTCGTGATATGTTATGACTGAAATCCAACCTCACACAGACATGTAGCGGGGAGAGGGAGGGTGTTGGGGACCCCAGAAGCTCTCTGAGCACATTCTGAAGACCGCTGTCCTGCGTGATACAGCAGTAATAATGCTCTTCTCTGATACAGAGCCCCAGCCCAGCCCTCCAGGGGCTCAAGGGCCTGATATTAGAACAGAATCCTGTTTCCCACCCTCCGTACCTCCAGCCTCTTTGCTTAGGGTTGCACAATTCTTCAGTAATGTATGAAACAGCTGACAGCCTTGAGCAGGAAAAGTAGATAAGATGCAAGTTCCTGGGGGGGAATGCTCCCTCATCTTGGGTGAAAGAGAGTGGACTAGACATCGAAGAAGGGATAAGGGAAAGAAAACACACCCTATCTTATCTCTCCAGTAAAGAGAGATAAGAGGTTATGAAGTGCAGACGCATTTATGAACACATACATCTCTGTGCCTGAGCTGAAAGAAAGAGAACAATGAAGCTCAGCCTGCTGGGTGTGTGGAGGAGCTGGTTCTCAGAGGGGGAGGAGCTGGTTCTCGGAGGGGGAGAAGCTGGTTTTCGGAGGGGGAGGAGCTGGTGTACATAATTATATTTCTATCGGTGTATGTTCTTGCGACTAGCCTGGAGGGCCACAGCTTTGTCCCTATTAGCTAGAGAACTGACGGAAAGATAATAGACTCTAAGACATGTAGCTCTAAGACTGATACATTCACAAAATGTTGGAGCGGCCCTGCTATGGGTGGGAAGGCTCAGGTGCCACCTCCTGTTTATAAACCCTTCCGCAGGGCCAGCAGCACCACCACCCTTATGTGCCCCGGGGTTACCTGCCTTATGAAGGGAAGGCACAGGCAGCAGCTGTCAGTAGCCCTGGCCAGGCCCCGCATGCCCCCCATCTTCCATCCAAGTGGCCCAGCTGCGCCTGGAAGGGTATGGGTGTGAGTGGACTTGGGTGTGCGTGGTCTTGGGTGTGCTGCTGTAACTAGAGCAAGAGCCACACCCTAGAGTATTGAGTACACGGATAACAAGCCCAAACTTTGTTTCTGGAGCTTTCCAAGGCTTTTTCTTAAATACTAAGGAACAAACTTACCATGTCTGTTGCACTTAGTCCACACTGACCTGTGACATCTTCTGCATTATTGTTCTACATTGCTGCTTACGTGGTCTGGACCACGTCTGGTTTAGCGCAGTGATCCCCAGCTTCACATAGCGTTTGGCCCATAGAAAGCCCTTATACATTTTTAGTAAATGAATTCTAGTGTCCTTATTTAACGTATACCAGAAACATGTGCGTTTCATACCTTCTGCCATTTAATTAAACTGTTCATATAAAGTTTACCTTCCCAAGAAAGTATAAATTCTTTGAAAGCAGGAAATGTATATTTGTGGGGTTTTTTCCAGATGTTCTACATAACCCCCTATATCCACCTGTCTCATGGAAGTGTTCCACAAACCCTCCTAAAAGATACATCTGCTTTTATAATGTTAAAAGCTATATTTATTTATCATTTTGCCACAGGGCAGGACCTGCTTAAGTCCCCACTAATGGTTTTAGATAGAGCAAGTTATTAGTTTATGGTCTAATAATATGCCTTATTATTCAGAAAAATTCTAAGCTAAATGGTTCATTTTACTATCCATTATGTAACAAAATCAGACTATATATGAAAGCATATGTTTAACATATGATGTGGTCCCCCACATCATTTCCAATCAGAGAAGCTATGCTTTTATCTGTTTAAAATTGAAAGGGTTCCATAGATTTTTACCTAAATCAGGACAGCAGTGCCTGGGAAGGAATATGTATTTCATCAAAAAAGGTATCTTTTAGATGAAAAATTTGACAGAGATTAAAATAACAAGATGAATAAATTAATAGGACTGAGAAGTTTCCCATGTAGAAACAGATGATTTCTGTGTCTCTCTAAGAACTTAGGTTTAGCTCAAGGAATGAGAATAGCAAGGATTGGGTGTTTTGTTTTCTAATGTAACAGCTTTATTGAGATAAATTCCCATACCAGAAAATTCACACTTTTAAAGTTTACAATTGAGTGAATTTCAATATATTTATAGAACCGTGCAACCACCACCACTCTCTAATTTTAAAACATTTTTTAAAATCTGTTTTTGTTTCCAAAAAGACACCCCAGACTTATTAGCAGCCACTCTCCATTCACTCTTCCCTCCAGCCCTTGGCAACTCTGAATCTCTTTTCTTTTGCTATGGATTTGCCTTTCCTGGACATTTCACATCCAGAAAGTAGAATCATACCGTGTGTGGCCTTTTGTGTCTGGCTTCTTACATTGCGCATGTTTTAAAGGTTCATCCATCTAGTTGTATATATCAGGATTTCATTCCTTTTGATGGCCAAATACTGTTCCATTATATGGATAGACCACATTTTGGTGGTCCATCCATTAGTTGACAGGCATTTGTGTTGTTTCCACATTCGGCTGTTATAAATACTGCTGCTGTAACCATTATGTACAATTATGAGGGTATGTATATGTTTTTAATTCTCTTGGGTATATATGTAAGAGTGGAATCGCTGGGTCATAAACAACTATGTTTAACATTTTGGGGAATTGACAAATTGTTTTCCAAAGCAGTTTCACCATTTTACAATGTTACCAGCAATGTATGAGAGTTCTAAAAATTTCTCTATATCCTCACCAACATATGTCACTCTCTTTTATTCTAGCAGCCTAGTGGATTTGAAGTGGTATCTCATTATGGTTTTTGATTTGCATTTCACTAAAAATTAATGATGCTGAGTATCTTTTCTTGTACTTCTTGGCCATTTGTATATCTTCTTTGGAGGAATGTCTATTCAAATATTTTGCCCATTTTTATATTGGGTTGTCTTTTTATTATTGAATTGTAAGGGTTCCTCAAATATTCTGGACCAAGTCCCTTATCAGATATGTGACTAGCAAAAATATGTCTCCCATTCTGTACATTGGGTTTTACCCTTAACTCAAAATTTTGGGAAAAGTATTCCACTTCCTCATCTGGAAAATAAGTGGGTTCAAGAGACTGCAGGATTTACAAAGCAGGGTGCATTATGCTGGGAGCAGATGCCGGTGACCAGAGAGTATAAGACATCCGGGGATTCATGTGGCTCATCTTCTGAAATGCTAAAATTAGTCAAAGATTTGGGAATGAAGAGAATTGCTTTTCCATCTGTGAAAGTCTGGAAAGGATAAAAACTGTGTGTGCTGAGTAAATGGAAATGTTGACACCTTAAGAACCTGGTGGCAATGGTGCTGCAGCCGTGTCAAAGTAATCAGGGTGGGTGGACTTTAGAGAGAGAAATTATGCCTGACCATTGGAACCCGTGAGCTGGGCCTGTGACTTCACAGAAAGCCTTCAAGAGCTTTTTTTTTTTTCTCTTTTAAATAAGCTTATTTTATGGCTTTTAACTTCAATCACTTAAAAATCATTAACTCACACAAATTGGCTCATCTTCCTCCTGCCATTATTTTATTTTATTGACTTTTTATTTTATTTTGTTAACGAGACTGTGTTTTGTTCCATTTCCCACCATGGCCAGTTCCCTGAAAACACAAAAATATCAAGAGCCTGGTTTTACTGTTTTCTGGTGTCATTTTTTTATTTACTTCCTCAGAGCGTAGTAATTTTGAAAAACTATTTTCCACACCAAATACAGATGGGTAGTTAAAAACAGGAAGTTTTGAAGTATACTCTCAAAATAGGTAAAAGAAATAAGAAAGCAAAATAATAAGGAAAATTTAGAATAACTTGAAATCACCAAGGGTTGAAATAGACATGCCTTTGATTGTCCCTGGGACACCCCAAGATGGATGTGAGAGGACAGAAGTTGACAAATAGCACTTCTACAGCTGTAACTTCTGAATCTTAGGAAGAAGCATAGGCTATTCTTAGATGCTATTTAAAGTATGGGTTTTCACCTGTGGTGAATGCACACAAAACAAAAACCTGTTTTTTTTTTTCTGTTTGAGAATACCATGACCAAAAACTGGCAAGACATTTTGCTTTGGAGCCATATTTGAAAAATAATGTATATTTTGCTAAGGACCTAGTATCCAGAATATATAAAGAACACTTAAAATGCAAATACGAAAATGATAACCAAATTCTAAGATCGGCAAAGGTCTTAAAGAGACATTTATCCAAAGAAGATACACAAGTAGTTAATAAGCATATGAAAAGATGCTCAACATCAACAACCGTTAGAGAAACGCAAATCAAAACCACCATGAGCCACCTCTCCACACCCACTAGGCTGGCTATGTAATCATAAAAACAAACAAGAAACAACCTAAAAACAAGTGTTGGTGAGGATGGGTTCCAATGGTCCAACAGTTTGGTGGTTCTCCAGGAAACATGTAATTACCATATAACTTAGCAATTCTACTTCTAGGTATATACCCAAAAGAATTGAAAACAGGTGCTCAAACAAAAATTTGTACACCAGTGTTCATAGCAGTACTATTAATAGCCAAAATGTGGAAACAACCCAAATGTCCATCAGCTAATGGATGGATATACAAGCAGTGGTATATCCATACAATGGACTAGTATTTGGCCATAAAAAGGAATGACATACTGGTATATGCTAAATGTGAATGAACCTTGAAAACATTATTCTCAGTGGTGAAAGCTAGATTAAAAAGGCCACATAATATACAACTGCATTTTTATGAAATGTCCAGAAAAGGCAAGTCCATAGACACAGAAAGCAGATCAGTGATTACCAGGGGTTATGACATGGGGGAATGGAGAGTGACTGATTAACAGGTAAGGGTTTTTCTTTCAAGGTGATAAAAATGGTCTGGAACTGGGTAGTGGTCATGGTGGAACAACACTGTGAATATACTAAATGTCACTGAATTATACATTTTTAAATGGTTAAAATGGTAAATTTTATGTTATGTATATTTTACCACAATTTAAAATACAATGCAAACTTTCAAAGAAAAAAGCACATCAATTTATTGAAACTTAAAAAGCCATAGCTGAGAGCTATTTAGCAGAAAGCACAAACAAGCGGTTTACAAATTGCTTGACGCTCCTCTGACAATTGACTGGGCCAAGAATGGATATCCAATATAGGTGGGTCACTCAGAGCCCTATCTTGGAAATGTGGAAGACAGAGAGCCATGGTTGATTTTATCATGGGACAGGTAAGAAGCATCACCCTAGGTGTTACTAGGCTGTGTTGATGCCCCAGAGCTCCACCTGGGCTTGGTTAGTTTCCTGTGGATTCCCTAAGCCTGGTATCCTTACAATAAATCTCATTTTGCTTGAGTTAGTTTGCGTGGTTTCTCTTCCTTGAAACAAAACATCTTATTTTCATACATAAGACATTTAAGTTATTGGGTTACTGGGTATTTTAGGATATTTAAGTAATGTTACTGATTGTAATAGGTTCCTATTGCTGCCATGACAAATTACCACAAATTTAGTGGCTTAAAACAACAGAAATTTATTCTTGTGCAGTTCTGGAGGCTGGAACTCCAAAAGGCAGGGTCAAGCTCCCTTTGAAAGCTCTTGGGGGACATTGGTTGTCTCTTCCAGCTTCTAGCGATTCTAAGTGTTCCTTGGTTTGTGGCCATGTCACTCCTGTCTCTGACTCTTCGGTCACGTTGCTTCCTCCTCTTCTGTGTGTCTCTTCTAAAGACACTTGTCACTGGATTTAGGACCCGCCCAGATAATCCAGGATGACGTCCTGATCTCCAAATCTGTAACATAATAACATCCGTAAAGACCCTTTTTTCCAAAACGACAGCATTGACGGGTTCTAGGAATAATGAGCTGGACATATCCTTTGCGGGGACGGTGGTGGGACGACACACCACTCAACCTCCCTATACAAGTACATAATATGAAAAATAATGTCACAGTGAAAGGTATGCCCATGCAGAAGTCTGCTGATGTATGCTGGCCACGTGTATCAGTGTTCAGTGTTGCTGACATAGCCCAAAATGTTTTTTGAAACTTCTCATTTGACATTGCCCTCAGAAATTGGGTCACATTCTTTAGAAAACAATAATGGCCGTCATAGAATCACCTCCATTTATACAGTGTAACAAGCACTTTCATACCCTTGGAACCTCATAATAACCCTGAAATAAGGTAGGTAGATCCTTTGGTGGAAGGCTTCTGTTTCCTTCTGGCCAAACTCAGTGCCTTTATTTTCTTGAAGACCAAATATCATTTGGAGCAAACTCTGGGAAATGAGGAAGACCACTGAAACTGGGCAAATGAAGTTCTGACATCAGAATCCCCTGGAGGGTGTGGTTGGAAAAGTCCAGGTCAGTCTTAACTCTCTCCTCTCCCTCACTCCATATCATATCAGTAGACCAAATCCTGTCAGTTCCACCTGGAATATTTCCCACATGTCTAATCCCTTCTTCTCCCACTGAACATGCCTTAGTTCCCTCAGACCTTATCTGGACAACTGAAATATTTTCTAATTCATCTCCTTGCCTTTCAGCTGTGTCTTGTCCCACTCATTCTACCCCTCAAAAATATCATCACTTACATGTGATCTGCCTACTCCCCACTTTCCTTTCCAGGGTTCCCACAGCACAGACAATTAAGGAGCAGACAACTGAGGGACAATCCTGAATTCCTCAGCTGGGCTCTGAGTGCCTCTCATAGTATGATGTCCATCTAATTTTCCGACTTCTCTAGATTTTTTGTTTCCTACCCATGCTTGTCCTGCACACTTATGCTTCTGTGCCTTTGCTTTAACTTTGAAATCCTGTCAGTCTGCTTTTTAAAAAATCATGTATTTATGTGAAAACTAAAATAAGTACTACAAGGCCTAAAACAAACCCAGAAGTCACCTAGTCTCTCTCCCCACCCTTGTTTCCTGGGCACTCTCCACCCTGGGCAACCTCTTTCAACCCTCTTACCTGTCCTTTTAGTATTAACCTCACGTTTTGAAATAAAATGCTAATAGTGTATTTATTTTTTGGTTTAAGATATAAATCGATGACTTTCTATTATGAAGATGAGGTTTAACTGTATTACTGCCCAGATCCTATCTATCTATCTATACACACAAACATGTGCATACATATAGTCTCCTTCCCCGTCCTCCTAATATAGTTATATCACAAGTTTCGATTCTACTGATATTTGGTGTTTACATGGAATCAGCTGTACTGTGAATATATTCTCTTTCTTATACTTCTTCCCTTCTTTGGAATTAATAATTGCCTCGCTGTTTCCTTGACTTCATTTTCTTTGCTTCATTTTCTATTTACCCAGCATTTATTCATTCCCAGGCTCTCTGCCAGAAGTACATCTCTTCTCAATTCCATCAAACATATCGAGGATTCTATTAACTGTCATTTTCCTGGGACTCCTCCCTGGCCCTCTACAATCATCCATCCTTCTGCTGCATTCTGGGCTGGTTGCTCCACAGGCCCTCTGTGCAGCCACCATCTGGAGCTCACCTCTCCCTCTTCCCTGGAAATTCCTTTCACTCCCCTCTATGTGGGATCTCATGTGTCCTAGATCCCATGTCTTATTGTTTCTTGATTTACTCTCTTTAATGAAGTGCCTCTTCCAGTAGCTTCCTGAGAAAAACCACATGGAGAATAAAATTCTTGGGCTGTTATGTATTTGAAAGATCTTTATTTTACCCTTCTGCTTGACTGGTAGTTTGGGAAAGACCTTAGTCAGTTCAGGTGGCTACAACAAAGGACTATATATAGACTGGGTGGCTTATAAACAACAGAAGTTTATTTCCAACAGTTTTGGAGGCTAGAAATCCTCTGAGATAAGGATGCCAGCCTGCTTCTGAGTTACACACTGCAGAACGTGACAGAGAGCTGAAAGAGGAAGCAAGCTCTCCCGTAACATCAATCCCATCCATGAGGGCTTCACTCTCTTGATTTGCCTCCCAAATGCCCCATCTTCTAATATCATCCCCTTGGGAGGTAGAGTTTCAACATATGAGTTTGGGAGGGACACAAACATTCAGTCCATAACAGGAGGAAACAGACTTCTAGGTTGGAATTCAGTTATCCTTGGAATTTTGAAGTCATTGTTCCATTGCCTTCTAGCTTCAAGCTGATATTCCAGATACTATTCTGATTCTGATGCTTTGTATGCTACCTGTTTTTCCTTAGAAAGATTTTAATAATCGTATCTTTTTTTTTTTTGGATTATTGCCTTTCTTGGCGTATGCCTATTTTCATCCATTTTTCTGAGCACTCAGTGAGCCATTTCAGCCTGCAGACTCATGTTCTCTAGTTCTGGGAAATTAGCATGGTTTATTTCTTTGTTAATTTCTTTCCTTCCACTTCTTCTGCTTTCTCTTTCTGGAATTCTTATTTGGAATATTGAACCTACTGAACAGCTCCTCTAATTCTCTTTTCTTTCTTATCTTTCAAATTCCTCATTATTAAATTTTACTTTCTGGGAGAATGCCTTAAATTTACCTTTTTTTCAACTGAATTTTTAATTTCTGACATGATATTTTCAATTTGTAATTTTTTTAAATTCTGTTTCCTTTTCATAACATCTTGTTTTTGTTTCATGGATGTACTATACTCCTAACACTCTGAGGCTATTCATTCGAGGAGCTTTTTAAAACTTTCTGCTACTCTCTGTGTCCTGCAAGTTCCTTTTATTTCTGTTTATTTGTTTTGATCCTCAAAAAATTCTTGCCTGACTGCTTACACTTTAGGATATAGCAATAAGAAGCTGATTGCAAGCCCTGTGTGCAAGGCCAGGGGGCTTCACTATGGGATGATCTCTAGCTGCACTGTATCTTTAAGAACCCCTGATGTCAATATTTAAACTAATCCCATCATATGCACTTGTACATGTGCAGGATAACTGTAATATGCTAACTTACTAGTTAGGCCAAAATACCACTCTCTTCTCTCCCCTGAAACTCAAAAAGCTAGTGACTTCATTTTAGATACAGCATTTA
This sequence comes from Smutsia gigantea, assembly GCA_032199065.1. Taxonomy (NCBI): domain Eukaryota; kingdom Metazoa; phylum Chordata; class Mammalia; order Pholidota; family Manidae; genus Smutsia; species Smutsia gigantea. The sequence goes on along the minus strand of JAVSCE010022692.1, from coordinate 428,705 downwards.
TAGCAATGAGTCATACTTGGCTGCTAGTTGTAATCAATATTGCAGAGAAAACTTGGCAAAATATCAGCCTCACAGCTTGAAGGTGGTTGTGCTTGTTCTTCTGCTCCACAATCTAAACGTTCTTGTGATGTGTTCAAGAATTTCAGAAAGTGATATAATTCAGGGAATGTCAGTTTTATCTTCTTGTACAAATCTTAAATCTTCAGGGATAAAATAAGGACATATAAAGATAACTCAGCAAATGTTGATTTGATTGTTTTGTACAAATCCTAAATCTTTCTAAATGTTTTAAGGATATGGAAATGTTCTTTTTTAGGAAGAATTAACAGAAAATCATTGGCCAAATCTCACTTTTCTTTTTATGTTCCGGGGTTACAAACTACAGAAAAAAAACTCTACATAATTTCACTTAGGCTTGAAAATCATAAGCATTTCTCTAAAACCAGTATTCATTTTGTATACCTTTCACCATCACATAGAAGGTAAAAGTCTGAAACACTACTTTATCATATAATCTTAAATTGCAATACTGTAAAAATTGGGGCACTGCAGTATTTTGTAAAAATGACATATGCTATTTTCCTCTTGGAATTTTAGCTGACAAGGACAGAATTGAATTGACTATTCTGGGACCTGAATAATAAATGAGAGTTGACAGTATGTTTCAGTCCATTTTTCTTTATTTATTTAAAATTTCTTAGAAGCAGTTTAACTCCTATTTTCTGAAAATGTCAAATGAAATAGCCAAAGATAACCAGATTGATTTAAAAAGTGGATTTCCATGTTTTTTTACTGAAGAAAAATAAAAACACTTTTTCTATCAAGGATTCATGGTAAAAAAATTATTGGGGGATTTTTTTTCTTTTTTGAGAGAGACAAAACAAAAATTTCATTTGGTTTTAAAATGAAGACCATCAAAAATAAAACCTTACTACCGTGGCAATCATATTTTCTCCCCAAACTGGCCCTTCTGGATTTTCATATTCCTGCCAAGGCAATCATATCTCTCCAAATCAACCAGATTTGAAAGTCTGGGAGCCATCTCTTTTACTCTCCCTCCTCATTACCTGGTCTCACTCTTATGTACTTCCCACCCTGCCTGGTCTCCCCACCAGGCTCACCTTATCAGTTATCAGGTTTTAGGCTTTTATTCCTCTCTCAACCTTCCCATCTCCTCTGAACTATCTTAGCTACAGTTCTCAGGTGCCTCACAGCTAAGTAAGTTATTGTCATTTGTCTCACACTTCCAATTTATTTTTAGAGGAGTTTCAAGCTTATTTGCCTGAAGAGTCCAGTAAGTAAATGAGTGAAATGAGCTGGCTGGGCACAGGCTTTATTTTATTTATTTTGGGACCCCACCACCACCACCGCACACACACACTCACAGGCCTTATTTTAAAAGGGCAGCCTCTATTCAACTCCAGCCAACTATTGCTTCACCAGGAATAATGGGACAGTGTTGCTAGAAACCTATTTTCCAAGAACAGTCAGAGATCCCCAGAGTTTCCATAGGCTTTCTCACTGCCCGTAGATTCCAAAGAATTGCAGGTATAAGCAGAGGACTGTTCTGTGCTCAGAGGTAGGTTATGCAGTGTACTGGGCTGGCCAAACTTCTCAACGCTTGTCACGTCCACAGTCCCGGAAGTGGTCCTGGGTGGCGCCTCACACACAGGTGCCTAGCATCCTGGCTAGGTGATGAGTCATCCAGTAATCTAACCTGGACCAATCAGTTCCTCTCTCTGTGGAGTTTTAACTTTTAGATGAAACAGTGAATTAATTGGTAGTGATAGTGGAAGTGTGTATACACAAAACGCACAAACAGAAAGAGAGTTAAGTCAGGGGAATGCCAGAGCAGTAGAGTAAGAATCAACAAACATTTTTTGCTAAGGAGTGAAAAAATAACCTTCTGAGTAGGGATGCACTGGATCCTGAATAAATTTTGAATTTCCAAACTTCATTCCAGGTCTGTTAGGTGCTGTACCATAATTCCTGTTCCTCCCATGATTCTGGGTATGAGGTTTTCTTGGGATCCAGACCTGATGTGCAGTCAATCTTCTTGCCTTATGTCTGTGTGTGTATATCCTTAAAGCAAATACCGTTACTTTACTGAGTGGATTCTTGCAATGGAAAAACCTAACAGTGTGTACAATGCTCTTTTTTTTAAGAGGTAATTTTACTTAAACCTTGATAAACTGTAAAATGTTTGTCCCAGTTGCTTCTCTTTCTGTGGTCCTCTGCCCTTCTCTTCTTTGTTTTGGTGTGGAAAATTGCTCTGGAATACTAAGAACACTAATTACTTAAATAAAAGTATGTGAATAAGTCAGTAAAAATGTGCCAACATGCTACAGAGTACATTTTGTCACACAACAAAAATGGCATTACGTTTTTGATGACTTGATCTAGAGTAGCTGCAAGTAGGAATGACCTTGATGTCCCAAGAAAGACAGTAACTCTCCAGAGTTACAAAACACCCAGAAGTAGTAATTATGCTTCAGTTCCAAGATTTGAATATTTAAGGGAGGGGAGATTAAATAAGGATGATGAGGATAACAGTGGGAAAGCATAAAGAGGGGAGATAAAAGATAAAAATTTTAAAAATAAAAGTAGATAAAAGATAAAAGGGGAGAAAGACCCAAGAGATAAAGTGGAAGTACTAAGACATCAAGGTAATGCAGTGATTGCAGGAATGACTACTGGTGAGACATGTAAGGATTATACATGGGGGCACAACTGCAGTTTGAGCAAGGGGTTAAAAGTTTAAGATTATGTCGTGAAGAAAACTAAACATTTTTTTACAATGGAATAAATTTTTAAATGATTTTGTGGTGTTATAATCAAATTAGAATATTAAAAAAATCAATGTAGACTAAGGACTTTAAAAAGAAATGTCTTCCAGTTTTGTAAGAAAAAAAAAATGGCTTACCGACAATATTGTCCTAATTCCAATCTGTACTCACGGGGAACAATCTGATATCCCTGATGCCCAGATTTTGCCACTAATTTTTTTCTTTTCATGTAAAGGAACTAAATTCCTTATAAAATAGCTCATCCCATGTTTTAAGTGAGAGAAAGATGAAGATAATCTGGAATATTTTGTTGTGTATATAAAGCAAGAATGATTTAAAAAATGTTTGGGAGAGTGCTGAAGAGACAATTCAACCATCCAAAAGGTCTTTCATTGACTCAGTTCTTCTGAAGATTTGAGCAAAAAAAGGAAAGTGATTATAGATAATTGAAAGCATTTTAATCAATGAAAGTCCATAATGTTTCTCCAAAGGAAAAAGTTTACAATTTAGTAATAGGTAGTTGGCCTATAAAAGATAGTGAATGATATAATTTAGATGTGTTCATTTTTTTGAAGTTGAATCAATACAATTATATGTATGGGTTTGTTTGTTTGTTTAATATAAGGCATATATTAGTTTCTAAAGCACAGACATGTCTAGGGATGGATGAATAGAGAGGACTGGGAATCAGACAAGCAGTCTTGGAAAAAAATATTAACTATACCAGGAACAGAAAGACCTGCTCAGATCATTTGTCACACGTAACAACGAGGGAGAAAGGAGATCCAACATTTAATCAGTGCTGGGGTTGCAAAAAGACAAAGTAGAAGAGAATCCAATAGTGTGTTTTGAGATGTTGACTTGCCAAATGTCTTGAAAAAGACAGCTAATTCTGTGGACTCCATCCCTGTCTCATGAAAGATGAAAGATAACAAATTAAGACAAATCAGTTTGTAAAACTGAATAGTCCGCACCAACATATAATGATAAAAAACTGGGTTTTGTAAGGTTGCCAAAACTTAAAAAATATACCATTTCAAGAGAGGCATTAGGTTGCATTCTGTGAAGGGCAAGGAGTTAAAAAGTTTTATCAATTTAAACTTTTCAGAGTATGTTGCTAAAATAAGATTTGTGATCAATGCTTAACTGTCAGGGAAATTCTTATTTGTTAAGTTTAAACATTTTGGTTTCCTGGTCGTGTTCAGTGTTTAGAGGAGTATTATTTCATAGATTTGAAAGATTAAATTTGACCATATAAGCAAAGCTTATATTGGAGTGAATGTTTCTCTTTTCACATAGGTGTCCCTAAGAGCTTAGACATTTGAGATCTAAGCAATAACAGGTAGAGGAAATAGAAATAAAATCACAGTGAGGTGGAGAAGAGAGACATTCAGAGCAAGAGGAGGGAAAGAATACATTCAAGGCAGAGAGAGGAGGAGGACCAAAGTAAAATGTGAGAGAGACAATGGTACACAGAAGAAAGAGCAGAGGAGTTCAGAGGGCTCTGCAGTGTTGCTGATGCATGTAAACTGCATACACATGGCCTTTATCTCTTTTCCCTGCTCTTTATTACCTGTTTTATTTTTCAATTGTTTTTTTTCAGAAACTTCCTCTAAAGAAACTTATTGACTTAACAAAAATAAAGCTAGAACAAAAATCTTCAAGAACCATGAGAATCCCCTAAGATTTACTTTACCTTTGGCCTATCTTGCTCCCTCAATGATTGGTCCTTTGGGGTCAGACAAGCGCAGGTGACCTTTTCCTTTATATCATATAGCACAGATGAAATCAGCTTTGAATACTATAATTAGACTTTACTAAAGACTAAGGGCCAATGGGAACGATATACAATGAGTAACATAAAATCTAATAATCTGATTTATAAAACCTTGGATTGCTCTTTTGGTGGTCCATTCCAGCTCCTTGTCTCTTTGTGGTGAGCACCATCTCAGCACCCATCACTAAGGTGGCCACCACTGCAAGGCTTCCTTACCTAAGAAACAAAATCCAAGGTCTAACTCAAGGCCTACCCTTCAGTTCTCAAAAGGCTAAACTACACATTACATAGTAACTCCAACATTCACCCTCAGGATACACAAAGATCAAAGGCCCCAGGGAACTAACTACCAATTAGCTGCCAACAGAGGGTAAATTATTCTCTGGGACATGGTATCACACTATATTACCCCAGATAAAGTCAAACTTTAAGCCTTGGGATACAGCAAAAAGAGCACTGGATTAGGCATTAGGAGTTGAAGTGATTTAGTTCCTGACTGATGTGACCCTTAGGCAAGTTACTTTAACTTTCAAGGCTTTATTTTCATCATATGTATAACAGAAACTGTATCTATCTACTTCAAATGATTCATGTAAGAATAAAATAACAAAAAAGATGGAAAAGTGCTTTGAAAAAATAGAAACTTCTACAAAAACAGAAGACCAAACTACATCATTCCAGAGGTTCCCATCATCTTCGCCTGCTCTTTTCCACCAACTCTTACCAGGCTGTTCTTCTCACCAGATCCTAAATTCAATTTCAATTTGCAGGCGTGAGGAGTTAAATTAAAGACTCTCTATAGATCTTTTACAGCTCTGCAAGTATATGATTCCCATTCACCTAATGAACTAGAGCACTTACTATGTTGTGTTGGAAACACAAAAATGCGTAAAATCCAGTAGAAATGGTAAAATCCAATCAATGATGATGGGATACAGTATTAAAACTTTATACAGACCTTCTTCAAATTACAATGGGATTATGTTGTGATAAATCCATCATACACTGAACATGAGTCAAAAATACATTAACCTAACAAACATCGTAATTTAGCCCAGCCTTCCTTAAACATGCTGAGAACTTCCATTAGTCTACAACTGGGCAAAACCTCTAACACAAGGCCTACTTTATAATGAAGTGTTGACTGTCTCATGAAATTTACTGAATACTGTACTGAAAGTGAAAAACAGCTGTATGTGTACAAAATTATTTTAAGTGTATCGTTTGTTTCCTGTCGTGATGGCATAGCTAACTGGGAGCTGCTGCTCACTGCCGCTGACCACCACCACCAGAGAGCTGTACTACATACAGCTAGCCTGGGAAAAGATCAAAATTCAAAATGTGGGTTTTACAGAATGCCTATTGCTTTCACACCAGTAAACTCCAAAAATCCTAAGTGGAAAAGTTGTAAATCCGGGATTGTCTTTAAAAAGTTATTGGGAAGCATTTATGGATATTCCCTCTGTCCAACTTTATCATTAATCATAAAACAGGTGCTACAAAGCTTAAAAATAACTGGTTAGAGGCTGTGAGAATAGAAGTTTAAGATTATTGTGTTCTTAAAACCTACAATCTAGTATTGGCAAGTAGTATGGATGATGTTCAAACTTTGGTTTGGACAGACTTGGATGGAGTTCAACAAGTGCTGTTAACTTACTGTATGATATCTGACAAATACTTTTTGCCTCTAAGCCTGTTTCCTCCCCCCTAAAATGGGGATAGTTAACTATCACCTAGGGTTGCTGTGAGGTTCAAATGAGATAATTTACTTAAAGAACAGTTCCTGGCACAAAAGTGCTTAATAAATAGCCACAATTCTTTTTTGTGTATGTGTGCAATGCGGGGAGCTGGTGAGAGTGAGATTCGTATCAACACAGCTGGCAGGATACACTCTATGTTGCAGAGCTGTTTCACTTCAATTTAAGACACGAGCCTCCTCCTTTGCTTCCTTCTCTCTCAGGCACCGGTTTGTGATCCTAAAGAGTCTCAGTCCTTCAAGTATGAAGACAGTAACATTTCCTATGCCCGATTATGGATTTACAGTTAACTATTTTATATATTAAAGGGCCACTTTCAATTAGTCACTCCCTTAATTCTTAATTTGCCACTTAGGCTAATGAGCAGAGTTGCCCACCCCCAAAATGACACGATTAAATATAAATGTGGACTTTTCACCATCGCTAGTAGTGAAATTCCTATGATGTACTTTGAAATCTTTAAATAAAAACCCAACGATAACATTATATTGGATTTGAAATAAGATACTTCGCCAAGGTCAGCGACGGAGGCGGCTTCAGCGGCCTCGATGCTTCCTGATTCTTACTCCCTCCCCCCCAAACTCCATTCCAAATTAAGCCTAGACCTGGCTGGCAGGTTGACCGCGGCCCTCACCGTGAGGTGCGAGGGCGAGGAAAGAAACGGGTGTGGGAGGTGGGGCTGAAACGGAACTTCATTGTTCGCGGGACCGACTCTTCCCGAAAGGAGCCGTTGGCAACGCCTGCGCAGTGTGCGCTCTTTGTGCCGGGACGCAGCTACCCGGTTGTTTGTGACTTTCTGAGGCAGGGGAGGCGAAGATAAGGGGCGTAGCCATACCCTTGTCGCACTCGGGTTGGGGTTTGGCTTGCGGTGGGCGGGCGCAGGGCGGGGCCTCACATAACAACACTAGGAGCTGGCGTTGATGCTATTTGTTGCTGCGCCGCCGCCGCCCGGCCCGTGGTTCGCAGTCCACTCGGGTTCTTTTAGCAGTAACGTCGCCGCCGCCCTGTGATCTCTGGCTTCTCTTCCTCCTCCTCTTCCTGCTGAGCCACTTTCCTCCGAGCACTATGACCGTCGTCTCCGTCCCGCAGCGGGAGCCGTTTGTTCTGGGCGGCCGCCTTGCGCCCCTGGGCTTTTCCGCTCGCGGTTACTTCGGGGCCCTCCCGATGGTGACCACGGCTCCGCCGCCTTTCCCCCAGATCCCGGACCCCCGGACGCTGCCCCCCACCCTCTTCCTCCCTCACTTCCTAGGGGGAGACGGTTCCTGTCTGACCCCTCAGCCTGGCGCCTCGGTACCTCTGCCTAACTGCAGCCTCGCCACGGCTGCGGGCACCGCTCGGGCAGCGCCGAAGAAGCGGCGGAAGAAGAAGGTTCGGGCCAGCCCGGCGGGGCAGCTGCCCAGCCGCTTTCACCAGTACCAGCAGCACCGGCCGAGCCTGGGGGGCGGGTGCAGTCCCCCGGCGGGCCGGAGCGGAGCGCAGGACGTCCCGGAGCAGGCCGCCGCTTCGGCCCCGGGCCCGGCGGCCGCAACCCGAACTGAGGGAGCGGGCCCCTTTCCCGGCCCGCTGCCGCCCGCGGCCCTCGGCCAGCCTTCGTTCAGAAACGAGGTAAGGGCCGCGAGGGATACTTGGGGGCCTTTGGGGATTTCCCACCCTCAGACGACCGCTGCCGGGCCCTGGGACCTTGCACCGAGGGGTCAGGAACGGGGGCCCGGGGTGAGGGGCGGCTGTTTACTCGGGAGGGAAGTTTCCGTGACGCCCGCTCTGTTCTCGCTGAGGGGACTAAGGGGGAGGGGAGGCATGCGCTGGCGCTGCTGATTGGTTCCCGGGAGCCAGCCAATGAGAGGGGCGGCTGCGCCCCAGCAACAGCCCCGATTTAGAAGGCTGGCGGCGTTCCGGGGGGTTTCGGCGCTCGGGGCGCAGGGCTGCGTGGGGGAGGGAAGGGATCCGCGGGGGACTGACGTCAGCGCGCGCTACGTGCACCGCGCTCCGGCGCTCATGAAGGCGGTGATGCCGGCGGGGGCCTGCTTTCGGCCTCCCGGCCGTTGGTATTGCCCAGCCTGGGCGCGGACGCGTGTGCAGTGTCACCGCCCTGGTGTGCGAATGGGAGTGGGCCACAAGCGGCGCGATTCCGTTGGGCTTTTTGCGGAGATAAGCGGTGCCGTGTGGGGCGCGGTTCCCACGGGGGCTCTGCCCCGCGTTCGGTTGACCCACTTAGCTGTACTTTTTGTAACTCTCCAAGTCGCCAGGAGCGGCGGCCAAGTTCTTCTGAAGTGCTAAGTTAATTCGCTATTTAACAATTCCCATTATATTCTGTACCGGACTTTTTTAATGGAAGGTAGTTTTATTGTGTTCAGAATGATGGGACTTTCCGGAAGAAAAGTTACCAGTTGCATTGGCGTGACTTGCTAATTGCCATGTTATTTACAGTAAACTGATTAAAACTTAAAACGGAATTAAATCGCTCAAATGATTTGAAATTAAAGTAACCTTTATGTCAAAATAAGACATTTTATTGAAAATTTCAAAAACACCCTTTCATAATAACGAAATGTATGTTGTTACTGCTTTTTGTTGAAGGAATATTGGATTGAGAGATGTGCAGATTCTGTATAGCTGTGCCTTTTAAGTTTGTTCGCCATAATTCCTCAAATTACTTTTAGATTTCTTTAAAGATATAAAATTCTATAGCTTTCCTGAAATATTGATAATTTAAAAGCAAGCTTATTTCTTGTTTCCTGGTCAGTAAAATTTCTTTTTCTCTCGAACAGTTTTAATACTGTTCGTGGGAGCTCTGTTGGCATTTAACACATGAATTGTTAGTTGTGCTGCCACTTCTATTTGTGTCCCGGTTCCCTACCATATTACAAGTGTTGGAAGGGCAGTGATTTAATGGGTTGGTTACCTTATACTCCACCTAGGCGTGGCTTCCTGTAAGGATCACTTGAAGGTAAGAAAGTGATTAGAATTAGTGCAGCAAAGTTGTTAAAACAAGAAAGTAGGGCGCAGGCAGGAAACTTCTCCAGATCGTGTATTTTTTATGTGTGTATAACTGGAAAAGATAAATGAAAAGTTTTTATTTTAGCACTTAAATTTCTAGAAATTTCTTTCAAACGCTGGGGGATAATTTTTCCGTTCGTATTTAGTAACTATCACACTTGCACACTTAAAATCTGGTTCCTGCTAATCAAAGTTTTCTGAAATAATTTATCTTAAAAGTACCTGTTTAAAGGTATAGTATATCTATTAACATAGTTTTTATTTTTAACCAGGCTCAACCAGTTAAAATGAAAGCATTTGAAAATTTCTCTTGGCAACATCCTGTCATAAAAATGCTAGCTTTAGAACGTTGCCATACGTGCGAGTTTGGAAGATAGCTTCATTATTATGGTTATAGAGATGGACTTGGAGTTGCTTTGAGTTTTTTTCCACTTTGACGTTTTAGAACTGACTCATACGTTGCATACTGGTAGCAGTGGTGATAAACTGTTAGTGATAAACAAAAACAGGTGTGTATATATTTGGACATCCAGTAATAAGTGCAGCAAGTACATAAGGTATTTATTTAATCAGGGCAATGAACTAAAAGTTCCAGAGGAACTTTTTAAAGGAAATTGTATTAGATATGTGGTGTGAGGTTCATGAATGATTCTTACCATGGGACTGTATTCACTTTTATGTTCCTTGTCTTTGTAGGTTTTAAAATCAAAGATGGGAAAATCGGAGAAAATTGCCATTCCCCACGGCCAGCTTATTCATGGTATACACTTGTGTGAACAACCAAAGATAAACAGACAGAAAAGCAAATATAATTTGCCACTAACCAAGATCACTTCTACAAAAAGAAATGAAAATAACTTTTGGCAGGATTCTCTTTCATCTGATATAATTCAGAAGCAGGAAAAAAAGCCTTTTAAAAATACTGAGAACATTAAAAATATGCATTTGAAGAAATCAGCATTTCTAACTGAAGTGAACCAGAAGGAAAATTATGCTGGGGCAAAGTTTAGTGATCCACCTTCTCCTAGTGTTCTTCCAAAGCCTCCTAGTCACTGGATGGGAAGCACTATTGAAAATTCTAACCAAAATAGGGAATTGATGGCAGTACACTTAAAAACTCTCCTGAAAGTTCAAACTTAGATCTCAGATTTCACTGTGTATGTAAAACACAGTCTTTCCAAAATTCCTGGACTCTTGAAAAGAATTGGTACAGAAATGGAAATTTTCCTTGTTGCAAACCCAAGTGCAAAAGATGAATATAAAAAACTACAGCTTGTATTATATTTTATATTTTGTAAATACTGTATACCATGTATTATGTGTATATTGTTCATACTTGAGAGGTACATTATAGTTTTGTTATGAAAGTATGTATTTTGCCCTGCCCAAATGGTAGGTGTTTTGTATATATACAATGGAGAAATTTTAAGTGTGTGCTAAGGCACATGGAAGACCTGATTTATTTGCACAAGGTACTGAGATTTTTTTTCAAGAAACAGCTCAAGGTGAAGATCTAAATGTGAACAGTTTACTAATGCACTACTGAAGTTTAAATCTGTGGCACAATCATTGTAAACATGGGGCTTGTCTGTGTTTCTCTGAATTGATTTCTGCCTTACTATCTGTGATTACTGGAAAATTCCCATTCCCATTTTTACCAGATTTAATTTCTGATTTTTGGTTTATCCATTCAAATTTAAAATACCTCTAATTTTAATCCAACAAAATCGGTTGTAATCAAATTTTTAAATAATAATAATTTGGCTCCCCCCTTTTAAAGTAGTCGACTCTTTGTGTGTGACTGGTTTTCATGTTTGAATGTATGATAGGAGACAGATTTTTAACTTCTATTTTAGTGTCTAAATGTTTTAACTTTTTCCTAATTGTCCGTCTTCTGTCTGAAGTTTAGAGGGTCCAATATTTAACACTACCACCTCTGAGAGGAGGAATTCCTCATCTTACAAATGGAAATGGTTGTGGTCAAAAGTAAAGCTGATGAGTTTATAACTTACAGTATATTTTATATATGAATGTTAAAGTACCATTTGACTTAACATACATGTTTTCAAATGAAAGAAAAGTGACACTTGTTTGGTTTGCTAAATTTATATTGGTATTGAATGGTACTTGAACCAAAGCAAGCATAATTGATTTTACAATAATAGTTGGAAATTTTGGATTCTGAAGCTTGCTTGAAGACAAATAGGGCAGCTTACTATTTTTACTTTGATTCAAACTTTTTTCTTCTACTCGTTATTATATAAGAATCTATTCCAGTAAGAAAGTCTAAAACACAACTTTCCCTATATAGTTTTTAGTTGTATTACACAAAGCTAAAGTCTTAACAAAAAAAAACCTGAGTAATGAGACAATATTTAGAAATATAAAAAGGGAAAGTGTTGTTTAAGAGGGTAAGGTGAGAAAGGTGCTATACCATCCAAGAAAAAACAAATGGAGTAGTCTTGTATCATTTGGTTCACACAGCAGGGGAAGACGACTTAACTTTCTGGCTGTGCAAAGGTGGGTGGTATGGGCACAACCTTAATTTACAATCACTGTTGAGTTGATCAGTGCCAGGAAAATACAACTGACGTTAAATAGCTGCCACAAAATCTGAGAATTAGTAACAGATGTGCTGTCTTCTATATGTAGCTCATACATAACCCAACCAACCATTATTCTTTGGCATTGTCACATGCTTTATTTTTCATACATGTAGAGAAAGCTATACTTCAGTGTCTCTGTGTATGTAGCACTAGCTCTTAAAAATGCATTTAGAGAAACACTAATAAAATACGGGTGAGCGTTCAACCTTGTAGAAGCCTAAGTATTAACACGTAAAGAGAATGGTTAAATTTTTCTAAAGGAATGACAAGGAAATGGATTATATTACAAAGTGGTAGTAGGTTTTATAGTTGGAGAGTGACAAAATCAGTCGAATTAGAGTGCAGATAAATTTAGTGAGGAGGTATTAAAAATTAGAAGTTAAATAGTTTTGGTGTTAAAACTAAAATATAATTTAGCAGCCTATTGTAACACTTAGTCCCTTCAGGCTGCTGTAACAATACTAGAGACTGAGTCACAAATTTCTCATAGTTGTGTAGACTAGGAAATCTGAGATCAAGGCACCCAGCATAATAATTGGTGGGAGCATATTTCATGGATCACAGATGGTGCCTTTTCACTGTGTCCTCATGGCAGAAGGGGCAAAGGAGCTCTCTCGAGCCCGTTTTGGGAGGGCACTAATCCCATACTTGGTTCCACCCTTATGTCCTAATCACTTCCCAAAGTCTACCTCCTTATGCCATCCATCATCTTGAAGGTTCAGTTTCAACATAGGGATTTGGACCGTAGCGCAGCCCAATTATTTAGTTACCTTTTTCTCCCATTGGAGTCTGAAGCACTTCCTCCAGTGTTTCAGTAATTGTTTGGTTTTGTGGGTGTGTAAAGCGAACTGGTTTGCAATCGCCATCTTCAGGTCTAAAGTTTAACTAGTGGCCTGGTAAAGGGGGCTTATAATTGGCAGTGAGTGAAAGGTTGATGAGTGGTATGTGAGAGTGAAAAACACTTTAACATGCAGTGGCACTTAACTAGAACAAATACCAATATGTGGTTAGCATTTTATACTGTAGTTGCTCAGGTAAATCAGTATAATTCGATAGAAGTTTATTCAACTCAACCACTGACAAAGGTGACATTGTAGAAAGAGCTACTTTTACTTGCATTAGTTCTGGTGCTACATATTTTATGTGTCCTTGTAAGCTTATAAAGGAGCAAAGATAATGAAGACCAAATTACACTATTAAAAGATTGACAGGAGCCATTGTTTTCTAAACTAAAGGTGGTTTGTAAGTTAAAATACAAATTTAAGGGTGGCATATGGTTTATAGGTTGAAACACTAGTGTGTATTTGGTGAGTAATTGACATTTTATTGAGACCACCGTTGAGGTTTTTAGGTATAGTACTGTGTAGTTGCCCCTTCATGATATTTTAACAAAGCTAGTATGCTGTAAATGTGGGATTTATAAATGGGATGCAGTCATACTACACTGGGGAAAAACACTTGTATTTGTTCTGCTTAATACATGATTTTAGACTATCTAAAAACCCCACAGTACTTGCTTATCTTTACCTGCCTTCTTAAAGGCCCTAATCACATTTGATATTGAGAAGGAACAAAATCTTGGCCCCATTCCAGTACTTCTGTCCCTCAAGTACCAAGCCCGAGAATGGACCTGGAAAGGACAACGCAGCTGGCACCTAACAGCTGGTGAAATCAAATGTGAGACGCTGTGGCTATGGTGGGCAGGCTAAACTCTTGATGCCCTGTCCCTCAACTGCCAGCATGTCCTCAAAAGCATTTAGATGTCTAGGAGAGGGTTTGGGCTGTCCCAGGGCAAAGCCACCCACCTGTCTTAACTCACAAGCAGTACTGAGGAGAGGATCATTAAATGGTTTGAGATTACCAAAAAAGGGGGACTTGTTTTGAGCTTAAGGAGGCCTTTAAGAAGTATTAGAGCAGACATCATTTTGAGTGGGGACATTAAGCAGTCAGTTCTAGAAAGGGGTTTGAAAATGCAAAGGAACTGTTTGATGTTGACATTGTGTATTAGTCTCCATTCCTGCTCACATACATACACATAACTTTCCTCACACTTGGGAAAACTGATTTTGGAAGTTCAAACCATTGTTTGAAAATTTCAATTTTTAAATATAAAGTTTACTTTTTCTAATGATGTATTGTAAATATTAATACTAATGGGTTGGCTTAGATGAGTGCCTACATCTTTCCCAAAGCTAAGTCTATAATTCCAGAAAATGGTTCATTCACGCACAGGTTTGCTGACATTTCTACATAAGATTATAAGAAGTCTTAACAAATATGAAGTCCCTGTCTTTTGGAATATAAAACTGCCTCAACCACCCTTCTGTGCCTGGCTTGGCATTTCTCAGTTCTTTTTTGTCATTTTTGAGCAGCATATTTTAATGTGTGGGGACCTATGTGTGAGTTATGTTCAGGAAATAGAAGGATAAATGGCAGAACTGAAAGTTAACAGTATAGGTGGGTGGGGAAGAAGTGACAAATGTAACTAAAATACAAGCTGCATTCCCTTTCCCACACCAACAAATGCCTGAAGAGGTGAAAACACTGTCTCTCCCAGAAGGTAGTAACTAATTCTGGTGAGTAGTGATTGCCTAGTTGGGAATCTGACACCTTAGAAGTACCCTTGAGTTGGGCCTTAAGATATTTAATTGTATTTGAGTGCAAAGAGGTAAAAGTCTGAGCAGACAGTGTGAATAGAAGCGGAATATCCCATAGCTCAAAAGAAGAGAAAAGAAGATTTACGTATTGAAAGGCATATTGGGGCAATAACAAGAAGGGCCTTGAATGTCATGCTTAAGAATTTCAACATTATTCTGTAAGCATAGCAGAGCCATCAAAGATCTATGAGCAAGGGGATGAGATCCCTGCTTCAAAGAGAAAACTGGTGAAAATATGGAGAACAGCTTGGAAAGCTTCTTGAGACAAGACAACCACTTAAGAATATTTCGGAAGTTTAAATGAAGAAAAGAGCATGAAGGACATTATTAGAGGGAAATAGAGAGGCATGGACCTGCTTGGGGGTATTTTGGAGGTAAAATTAAGAACTGAACAACTGAATGGAGGTTAAGAGTTTTAAAATTGGGCAATTAGGAACATAAAACTAGCAATTAGGGCACTCTGGAGGGGGATCATTTTGGGAACTAAAGAGGAAGATAATTTTGATTTGCATGTTGGACTTTAAGGTGCAAGTAGGATATCCACGTGGAAATTACACAGCAAGTAGAAGACAGGTCAGGACTAGAGGTACAGCTTTGGTAATAGTGCACCGAAGCACAAATGACATGAAAATGGAACGGAAAGAATTCTCATAATCCTTTTTCTATCATGAGGCTTACCAACCACCTTTGCCAGTACTCTTGATCTCTTTTCGGCCTCCTATGGACTCTCAACTTCATCTATGAGACTAAATTAGTTGTTGAATTTTAAAGTGCTGCCTCTAGTGTTAAATGTTGGTTCTCTACCTACCTGTAAAAATATGTTAGTGGACAGTTCTAATTTAAGTTCTGAATTGATAGTAGAGCTCCAGTTGGTGAAAAGGAAAGTTTCCTAACCTTTTCTTAGTCCTAGATTTGAAACTGAGCAAAACATCTTTTATAATTCTATTTCTTTTTGTACATCTCCCTTCTCCTAATGATCCTCCCAACATATTGCTGAATAATTATCCTTTATTTAGAAGGTAGAAGACCCCTTCTCCCCAACTCCCATGCCCTCCATGCAATTATCTGCTTCAGATTAAGGGAAAAACGTTTACCTATACTTGTGTATAAAAGTCTGATAGTCTCATCATCATCCTTTGCATATTTCAATTTTTGAAGGATGTTTTTTTGTTTTGAGTCCCAGGCCTGGAAGGAGACCCCATGGTGTGGGGAGACAGCGCTGTGCGGAACCCACGGGGCAGGAGTAGGAGGCAGCCTGAACTCGTCTCCCCTTTTGAAGGACATTGTTGAACTAAATAACATTTTTAAATCACAGGTCTGTCTTGCGGAGCATCTGATTCCTGAATCTAACTCCTTGAAGTTATTTGATGTACTTCATTCATGTCTCTCCTGAATCCATAAATCTTTAAAAAATATATATGTTTTCAAATGGGGAAAGAGTATATTTGTGTTACGCGATGAGATGGTATACAAGGCAGAATTGCATAAGCACAAATCGTGTAATTCAGGAACTACTTGTTCTTAAATCTGAAATTTTAGAGTTCATTTTATAGGATGCTGTTCATGAACACATAAAAATTTAACTTTTGTAGCCAAGTGATTAATCTTTTACTGGTTCCTTCAGTGGTGTTGGTAGTAAAATAGTAGGCAAAATTTACACTGCAGCATCAGTAAATCATGACATTTCCCATCATTACATACTAGTGTAGTCACATTTCTCGGATCAAGCATTTTGAGTGAACTACTGATTTTTATTAGAAACAAAGACATTGTTATGTTACTTGATATGGTTGTTCTAGTTTTACATGTTCATCAGGGTCAGGTTAAGGAGAAAAGCAGGGCAAAATGATTGAATATTTTCAGACAATAGTTAATAATAATGAATAATGTGTCTGTCTACAATATAAATCCTCATGTATCCAGTACTAAATACTTGGGTCTAAACGCTGGAATTCTTTCCCAGTCCTCCACCTTATAGGAGAGATGTAGGTTGGCTGCTGGAATTCACTTCTTAAATGTCATCAGTTTGACTGGCTTTACTGCTTTTTCAGGGGTGTGGCAGTCAGGGCATATTCTACTGAATGCACTGGTGAGCCTGATCCTTAGGCCACCACTGAGGTTATTTAGGTCCTTTGGACAAACATGGTTAGACTTCAGATACCTTTCTTCCCCCTTTGCCAGGAAGGTGTCTCACTGCATGTAACTAAAGAAGAGGTGGTCCACCACAGCGTCTTCAAGAAATAAGAAACCCTGTACCATCTTAAAGTAGTTCTTGCTGGTGCTTTCATTTGAAAAAGCATTCTTTTTTTTTTTTTTTTGAAAAAGCATTCTCTAAAGATTGAAGGGAAATGTTTTCTGATAAAATACAAATTTCATTTAGTACAGGTTTTTAATGTGAAACAATTATAAATTGCCTATTTATAAAAGTAACATCCACTAGAGGTAAACATATCATGTTTAAATTAAGTTTTGTGACAGATATAAATTCTTTTTTAAATATAAAGTTTATAAAATTTTGTATCCAAAAATTTTTTGATCTTTGAAAAAAAAGTTTCTTGAACTTTGAAGGTATGGGGCTGATGGAGTTTTTTTATTTTAAAGAGTTAGGGATAATCTATTTTATGCTTAAACTAAGCCTCTTTTAAAAAAATCTCTTGGATTAGACTGTCTTGAATTTACCTCTGACAGTTTTCAAGTTGTTATATTTCACATCCTTTGCAATTCTCTTAGAGTTCTAAATATGCTAAAATATACAAGTAATGTTCCTGTCACCCAGGAATTGTATTTGCCAAATTTAAGCTTGTATTATAAAAACCCCAAACTAAATTACAATTTAAGATTTATAAAAGGTGTTGCACTTACTGAGGGTTCATCAGTGATATCTTAGAATTCATCTTCTAAAGCAGAGTTCACAGTAGTGTTTCCTTAGTGTAGAACTGGTGACACAAATGCAAAGTTCTTCCTGCTAGAGGAATAGTTTATCATAGATTATGTGGCATTAATAGTCTCTGAATTAAGTAATGGTAGAAAGGGACAAAATGGAAGGATTGACAGAAGCAACATATGTGGATAATCATGGAAAGATGCACATTTGTCACAAGAGGCTACATGTTCTATTAAAGCTCCATTTAATTAGAAGAGATTATGTATCTCGAACATGTAACAAGAGCCTAAAAGACAAAATGATATTCCTGAATGACAGTTACAAAAACACTTCATTTCTCTAGTCTTTCACACAATAACTTTTATGC
Organism: Smutsia gigantea; assembly: GCA_032199065.1. Lineage (NCBI taxonomy): Eukaryota > Metazoa > Chordata > Mammalia > Pholidota > Manidae > Smutsia > Smutsia gigantea. Next base: position 410,874 of record JAVSCE010022692.1, on the reverse strand, counting down.
ATGTGTAAGAACAGTTCAGGAAAGTAATCTTTCCTAGTCTAATATATAAAGTGGCAGAAAAATATGGGATTTTTATATCTGACTATAAAGATAATAGATACTAATCAAACTCCTCCAAAGCTTGTCAAGATACATAGCTATACCTAAATCATTAGATAATTCCTTTATTCTAAGATTAAAAATTAACTTGATTACTAAAACCAAATTTACAAATGTGTTCTTGGCAGTCTAGAATCTTGGGGAGGGGATGGCAGGTAGAAGACATTTTAATGACTTTTATTTCCAACATGCAAACATCTAATTTAAATTGGACTCAAAATTGTCTTCCACAGTAAGATCTTTAAACAGGAAGATTTTTATTATTACACCTTACTTAGCAACAATTAAGCAGAAAGGGCTTTCGTTCCTCCTACCAAAACCTAGGAGAGGTCTACAATTTGGGGTAACTTACTGCCATAAAATAGGGCTCTCATTAGTCCCTTCAAGTTGAAATTACCTTTTTTCAAATTTTGACTTTATTTTCATTTTTTTATTTTGGTATCATTAATATACACTCGAGCAACACTGTGATTACTAGATTCACTCCATCAAGTCCCCACTACATACCCCATCTGTCACTGTCCATCAGCATAGTAAGATGCTATAGAGTCACTACTTGTCTTCTCTGTGCTATACTGCCTTCCCTGTGCACCCCCCTACATTATGTGTGCTAATCCTAATGCCCCTTATTGCCCTTCTCCCTCCCTTCCGACCCACCCTCCCCAGTCCCTTTCCCTTTGGCAACTGTTAGTCCATTCTTGAGTTCCGTGAATCTGCTGCTGTCTTGTTCCTTCAGTTTTTTTCTTTGTTCTTATACTCCACAGATGAGTGAAATCATTTGATACTTGTCTTTCTCCGCCTGGTTTATTTCACTGAGCATAATACCCTCTAGCTCCATCCATGTTGTTGCAAATGGTAGGATTTGTTTTCTTCTTATGGCTGAATAATATTCCATTGTGTATACGTACCACATCTTCTTTATCCATTCACCTGAAATTACCCTTACTTTTTAAGTGATCAGGCCATTTATTGCTCTCAAATTTTAGAATGAAAGGATTAATGTCAAATATTGATTGCCCTTCCCATAGCTTTCCAGAGGTCCTAGTCACTGTGCACAGTCCAATCTCCTTAACCATCTGTCTTTCGTCCCTGTAATCGTCTGATGCTTGAAACCAGATCCTGAATTTCAAAACCAAAAATAATTAGGCTTATGAAAGATATTCAACCAAGGTTTTCTGATTGCTCTTCAGATAACTGGAATACTCTGTTAATGAACTTCCCAGTTTTCAAAATTTTACTGTCAAATTCAAAATAACTGGAGAATAGATGGAATATGTATGATAGAGCAAATATAATTTATTAATTGTAGAATCTAGGGAGTAAGTATATGAGTGTTCACTGTAAAACTATTAGTAAAGAATTTTATAACAAGATGCCAATAGAATTGGGGAAAATTAAGGCTGCTTTGCTAGTTCACTCCAGCATTATACATAATTTGAGTATACGCCAGTAATTCTAAAAGCTGACTTATATGTAGCATGTGTATAAATAAGTTAAGCTTTTGAGATTGTAAACTCTAAATATCCTCAATTCTTTCCTTTGCACTTTCAAGGTAGGTTGGTTAGTCACAAAACTTCTAAAACAACTCCAGTCAATGACTAAAACACCAAAGCTATTGTAACTAAGAACTGAAAGATTAGAGAAAGGATAATGTATTTAAGCACTGACTTACTTGGAAAATGTGTGAGTTGACAATGTTGACATAAATGTTAATGTTTGAAGATTAAAATCAGGGGAGGATAGAGGGAGGTGGAAACTATAATGATTTTGAAGGAGATTTATAATAACTGTCCATGGTTTGAGAGTTAAGTTAAAGGAACTCTCTAAAGTGTAATAACTTGAACTTCAAGCAGGGAAAGGAAATACATATGCATGAAATTCCAAAAAAGGAAGAAAGGGGTGGCTGAAAAGCTGGTTAGCACTGAAGTGATTAGGGAGCAGAAGGGCAGAGCAGTATTCAAATCTTAACACTTGGTTTATACTCTTGAAAACATTTAATGCTGAATTAGTACCTGTTTCGGAAGCTGTTTAAGATTACTAAAATTATTCCTTAAATGACATACATTGACCCTTGAACAATATGGGAGGACTTAAGTGTACCAACACAGTAAAAAATCTGCATATAACTTTGGACTCCCCCAAACTTAACTGTTGACCAGAAGCCATACAGATAGGATAAACAGTTGATTAACATATTCTATGTATGTATTCTGTAAGGTATTCTTACAATAAAGCTAGAGAAAATATTTTTTCAAATTGAGCATATCTCCAAATTTTTTTTCAATATATTTATTGAAAAAATTCATGTAAAAATGGACCCACATTCTCCAAAGAAGAAATCCAGATGACCAACAGGCACATGAAAAGATGCTCCACATTGCTAATCATCGGGGAAATGCAAAACAAAACCACAATGAGATATCATCTCACACCAGTTAGGATGGGTACTATGCATCCAAAAGACAAGAAATAACAAGCATTGATGAGGATGTGGAGAAATTGGAACCCTCCTATACTCTTGGTTGGAATGTCAATTGGTACAGCCACTGTAGAAAGCAGTATGGAAGTTCCTCAAAAAACTAAAAATAGAAATGCAATTCGACCCAGTAATTCCACATCTAGGAATTTACGCAAGGAAAAAAATCCCTGATCTAAAAAGACACCCCTACACTGTTTACAATAGCCAAGATATGGAAGCAACCTAAGTGTCCATCAATAGATGAATGTATAAAGATGTGGTACATATACATAATGGAATATTATTCAGCCATAAAAGGAGAACAAATCCTGCCATTTGCAACAACATGGATGGATCTAGAGGGTACTGTGTTCAGTAAAATAAGCCAGGCAGAGAAAGACATATACCAAGATTTCACTTTTTTGTGGAATATAAAAACAAAGCAAAACAGAAGGAAGAGCAGTAGACTCATAGACACTGAAAAGTGACTGGTGGTTACCATGGGGGAGGGGTTGTGATGGTTGTGTGGGGAGTGAGAGGGGGATAAAGGGGCACAAAAATTCTCAATCATAATGTAGGCTGGCTACAGGGATGGTAATACAGCACAGTGAATAAAGCCAGTGGTTCTATAATGTCTTATGTTATGACAGGGAGCAGCTGTACTAGTGGGGGTGAGAATTTAGTAATTCAGTTACCCACATTATTAAATCCTCACCCCCATTAGTGCAGTTACTATCAACATAGGAAGATGTTACAGAACCACTCTCCATGCTGTACTACCATCCCTGTGACCAACTTACGACTGAGAATTTTTGTGCCCTTTTATCCCTCTCACCCTCCCCACCACCCTCATCCCCATGTATTTTTCTTTATTCACTCTTTCTTCATGACTCCTGTAAAAGAAATGGTATTTATGTCATGATTATAAAGTACTGTTTTAATTTGAGAGAAGCTGAGTCAACATGGAATATCTATCACTTCTATCAGAGATTATTTCTAAAAAGGTTTGATTCAGTTATGTTTGTACTTAATTTATAAATATCTTTTTAAAGGTATACAAGATACCAATTTTCCAGAGGGCCTAAACCAACCTGATAGACCAATGCCAGATCAGTGCTATGATCCTAATACCCTGTTTTCATCAAGGGAGTGATTTAGATTGCAGGTGCATAATCCTCATTAATACTTAAAAATTTTTTCTAATCAAATATATATGAGTTCTGACTTCAAAACCCTTATTTCCCACTGAACACTGGTCTTCAAACTCTTGGGAGTCATGGACTTGCTTGAAAATCTACAGGGCCTACACTAAAGCTTTGGTTCTATAATGCCAGGTTAAGAATCCTCTGCATCAGACCATGATGCTAAGTAGAATGTATTTATTTATACCAGTACTTCAAATATCCTAACACCCTATTTGGAAAACAAATTTAGTTTTTAACTCTAAATAAGAAATCACAATTTTAATATAGTTTAGGAGAATTATAAAAGTATTTCTAAATACTTCTTCCTTTAAACATTGACAGATATTGCCTCTTGTAATGGGATTAGAATAAAGGCAAAAATTCTTATTTGTAAGACAAATAGTTGTTTTAGAATAGTTGTACCTCATGTAAACACTACAGTAATAAAATCCTAAAATAAATAAATCAGCCCAGTGGCACAAGATTAATTCCCAGGCTCCAAATAAAAAATTTGGCATATTCCCCCATTACCTGTTTGCAGCTGCAAAATATCAGCTGCTATACTGAAATTGTGTATTATTCATGGGGAGAAATAAAACAGCAGTTGTAGCGGCCATCTTTATTTTCTTTGACATTAACTTATCCTCTATGATCCTGAACAAATGGAGGTAGGCAGTACCCTAAACTTGGAAAATATCTGAATAAATATCTTTAAAGAAATGATCACAGATGTGTAAAACATTGGCTTTATTTATTAACAATCTTATTCTAAGTATCCTCTCTTAAATGGTTCAAGAAACAATTCTATAACAAAAGTGAACCCTAGAATAGATATATACCCAGAACACAGTTTGCCAGTGTACCAGAACCACCACCACTCATTTCCACTCGGAGTCATGGATCCATTTACACTGAGCCCTGTAATCTTTTCTTGTTCTAATTCTGTTCTCTCCTTTCCCCCTAAACATTATCCTAGTTTAGCATATATCTGTCAAAAACTTTCTTCCAAAAAGACACAGCATAGTAGTCAGAGAGAGGCAGTCTAGAGCCCAGCATCCCCACCTCAAAAGTCTAATGGCTATGTGACCCGGTGCAATGTCATTTAACCTCTCTGCATCTCACTTTCCTTATCTGCAGTGGTACTTACCTCATAAAGCTGCTGTAACGGGTGAATAATGTAAAACTTAGAGACCAATGCCAAATACATAGTAAAGTAAAAAAAGTATGAACTATTACCATTCCAGTTTTCCCATCAAACCAAATAATATCCTCCAAAGCAGTTTAGGGGTTACAATAGAAAACCAATCTGAGATTAAGCCTGTTCAGAAACACTGCCTTATTAACTTTTACTAAGATAATAAGGATTAAATGCAGAGTAAAGACACTACAATCAATACCAAGTTAGCATTTCAAATGACTGCATATGTGTGGGTAAACTCAAACATTTATTTAGAAAATATAAAAACTTACTATTAGTATTTGCCTTGCTCTTTCTTTAGACAATCCTTTAAATTTTCAATAGTGCCATATAACTTTATAACTAAATTTTATTACAGATGAATACTTCAAAGAGTTGTAGTTTTGAAGTAAATTTTGCTATGATTAGAGAAAACCTATTCAGCAGGTACAACATACATAGATTTATGGTATTTGTCCAAATATTACCAGCATATAATTTTAAGTTGTTTCTTACACACAGGATCTAAAAATGCAAAGAAAATGGAATTTGTATTCAAAACAAATAGAAGCAACACTGGCTCCTATATGCTAAAAATATATAAGACAGAGACTTTTTTCTTAAGCACTTCGATACAAATATTAACTGTTTGGGCTGAGAACTTTTAATTTCCAATATAATTCAACAAGGTACACAAGTAGAGCTCTATAAATATATTCCTATAATAATATGTAAAACCATTTTATCACAAATACTACCAAAACCCTCTGAAAAATGTAAACTACAAAAACTTTTTTAAAGAAATTCTCAGTTTTAACAACTACAAAAGCAATAATATCAAATAAAGTTATTTAGTTTAAAAAAATGAGGGGCAGTGTAATGTAAATCCAAATACTGCAAAGTTTGTTTTTTGAAGATTTAGTCTTGAGTTTAATACAAGGTACTAAATACTTTCAAAAATAATCACTTATTCTATACAATTTAAAGTCTTGAGCTAAAACTCTAAAAAGAAAAAGTTAAGCAGTAGATGAAAAATAAGTATGTAGAAATAATGGTATAAAATATGTTTTTATACAAAATGTACCACTCTTCAAATGTATAAGGCTTAATATGAATATTTTTGGATTATGAGTGTTGTACATAGTTTTTAGAATAGTCTCAAACCACTCAAAACCCAGTATTTTTAAAATGTTAGGTTATTTCTGAAGTGAATGAACATGGTACAGGAGGCAATTTGTTGTCAACTTATCTATACTGTTCCACCCAGTAAAAATTAAACTGTTTTGAACTCAAGAGAAAATATATCTTTTCAATGCTTGATCTTAATATAAATTGTACTTTCAGGAATGCCACAATTCTGTAGTATGAACTAATAACCATCAGGAATTGGCCCAAGTTTAAGCAGAAGAAAAAAGGACCTAAGGTGTCAAACAGCTTAAGTCTGCCCTATGTAATTATACAGTCAAAATTACTTTTTACATCAAGTGCTTTAAAGAAAACAATATTTGGGGGTATTATTTTATTAATAATACTTAATATTCAAGTAGAATTTTTTCAATTAGTTCCATTTTACCCACTTCCTTTGAAAAGTACCCTTCTGCCACAACATAAACAAAAAAATAGTCCATAATATGGTGACATCAGACACATGATAATTTGTAGTGTGGGCCATCAACTGAGACCAAATCTTAATTAACCCAAAGCTAGAGAGGTTTTCTTTCTTGCACATGCCCAAAGTAACTAATATCAACTCACATTTTCTGTAAGCCTTGAAGAAGTTTTATTTAACATAATGAGAGGTTTAATAACTTATATTAAAGACTACACAGTGCTCTTCTGTTGTCGTTCACCAACTGTTTTTATGACGGTAACTCCGAGATCTGGAATGTGATTGAAAATGCGAGTGTTTTGCTGTTTGTGCTTTAGTCTCAGAATCGGCATACCCTTTGGGAGTCTTACACGGGGAGCTTGCTATGGAGTCAGAATGTCTTCCGTGCGATCTTGATTTTGTTCCTGAGCTAGTCTGCTTTTGAGGTGAATTTGATTGTGAGTTTCCTACTGACTTGGACCTTTTTTGTAAGGACTTGGATCTTGACTGCCCTCGAGAACCATTCCTTCTTGGGCTTCCGGACTGCCCTGCTGAGGTAGGCCGCCGTGGGAGTGACTCGGAGCGAGACTTAGACTGGCTGTAAGAAAATCGCCTGTGTCGAGACCTGCAAATATTCATGATTTTAGAGTATATATTTCATACAAAAAGTTAATAGGCTAGGAAACAATAATTTCAGGAGTTTCTATGCTTTACATGACATCAGTTATGTTTTTATCAGAAAAGAAACAATTCTAGTTTTATTATGCATGTTTTTGGTTCAAACATAAGTAACAAATTTATAATATTTGTTACACTAGATATGACCAAAAGATTTTTACTTTGCTAGATATATCTTATGATATGGGACAGTTCTGAAGAAAATATCCTGCATATTTAGTCTAGATTATACAAATCCTAAAAGGTATGAAAATCTGAAGGAAAAAAAATGAAAAGAGAAAGAAAATAATTACTTAAATTTTATCAAATAATGCTTGTAAAACAAAAATTTAGATTCAGCACTTCTGAATACCAGATAAAAAGATAGAGAAACCAGTACTAATGTTCCCACAGAAAAGAGCTGTATAAAAAAGCCAGACAACATTTATAAAACAATTTTTTGAAGGCATTAGAGAATAGCCAACAGAACTTGAGGGGTCACAAGCTATGGATCTTTTACTAAGACAATTTTTCAAATGCCAGCATGGGGGAACTGAGTGAACCAGAGTATGAGCTATATAAGCAAGAGACTACTTCCAACCACAAAATGGCTCTATGACAAAGCTGAAGAGACAGAGGTTGGAATTCAGGGCTACCAAAAAGGCTGGGACTTAAGGGGCAAAATCTCAGAGATGAGAGAATTGCAGACAGAAAAGAACCCTAAAATCTGCCTACAAATTCTCAAGTCACTGGCCGTCTTCTAACCTGTGCAAGCCCAGAATGAGACTCTAACAGTTAGCAAAAAGCAGCAGTTGGAACATTCAAGAATGAAGGTGAAATTTTATCAGATACACAGTACTAAGGAAAGAGGCGGAGTTCAAGCCCCCACAAGATCAAGGAGGCTTAATAACCAGAGCTTCCAAGTAAGAACCCAGAAGGGTCATATTGTACAGGTAAGGTCATGCCCTAGGAGTAAGCATAAAGCTAAAATAGATCAGTCTTAACAATGCCTCAAATAATGTCTTGACAGGATCAAAGTGATATGCCAATACTCTGCCTACTGGAGAAAACAAGTTTGTCTGAAGGATGATATCATCCAAAGCTTCTATAATTTTTCATCGACAATGTCCAATATCCAAATTATGAGGTATGTGAAAGACAGATATATATAAAATACAGCAACTAGGAAAAACTAAAGAAAATAAAACACAAAAGAAACAGACCCAAAGTATTTGTTTGGATAGAGATGTTATTCAGATGCAAATTTTAAAAATCACTATGATTAATTTGTGCAAGAAAATGAGGAAAAGATACAAAAACAGATAAAAGATAGTCAATTTCAACAGCACATGAATCTAAGAAGAAACATAAATGGGCATTTTAGAACTGAAGATATATGATAGCTGAAATTAAAAAGTCATTAGATGGATTTAATAGCCATCAAAATAGAGCAGAAGTAAGAAATAGTGAACGGAACTGAAAAACAAATTATTAAAGAAACACTATACTTAGAAATATGAGAGAAACACAATGAGAAAAAGGAATTTTAAGAAATCTAAAACAGAACATAAGAGGTGTGTGGTACATAGTCACATGGCCAAAAAGAGAAACTAAATAAGGCAGAAGCAATATCTGTAGAGAGAGTTTAAAAATTTCCAAAACTAATCCCTAAAATTCCTAGAATTTTCCAAAACTAAAGGCATCAACTCACAATTTCTAGAAGCTCAGTAAACCCCAAGTAGAATAAATATAAAAAAAGTACACTAGATATATCACAATGAAACTGCTAAAAACCAGTCAAAGAGAAAAATCTGAAAAATCTGTTTGAGTAAGACACATTACCTTCAAAGGAGCAGCATTAAGACTGGACAGCTGACTATGGTATTGAAAAACAATGGAATAATATTAAAGAAAAACAAAGAAAAAATTCCCTGCCAACCTAGGATTCTATCCCCTGTAAAAATATCCCTCACAACTGAATATAAAATGAAGATATTTTCAGATAAACAAAAGCTGAGAGAATTTACTGCTAGCAGGCCTGAGCTATAAGAAATAGTAAAAATTCTTTAGGCTGAAGGAAAATAATCCCAGACAGAAGCATAGAACTAAAAGGAAGGAATAAAGAGTAAAGCATAAATATATTGAAGTAGAATGTATTTTGGAATAAAAATACAGTATTTTAGGGATTATTAAATCATTCCTGTTATAGACAGTTGAAGAAAACAAAATGGGAAAACTGTCCTTGAAAAAAACCTAACACTAAAAAAAAAAGTACACTCTAAATTGGAGTAAAGAAAAGAAGGCTGGGGGCAAATAACATTCTTTAGGAATGTATATAAATTCAATGACATGTAAATTCAACAAAGATTAATGAAGTACCTAATATGCACTAAGGACTACTGCCAAGAGCAGGGAATATAAGCATGAATGATAAATGTCCTTGCTTCTTGAGGGTTCATAGTCTAGTGATAGCAACAAACTAGTTTTTTTGCCCAAACATCTATTAAAGGCCAAATCAGAGGCCTTTTTTTAATGAAGTTAATACTACATATACTGTGTACATATATATATATATATTTACTTACAGATGTTAGTCGGGCTTACATATATTCTGATCCCCACACACACACACAAAATCTGATCATTACGAATACTCTGAGAGCTAGGTATGACTTGCATTCTTTACAATACAGTTTTACAAATGAGAAAACCTGAGGTCAAGGAGGTTAAGCAATGGACTTGTAACTAGTACAAAGCAGAACAGAATTACCTTGCAAGAAAATGTTCTCTCTATTCCTGATACCGCATGATGATTAGGGGTAACTGTTAAGACATTTTTTTTTCTCTAGCCAAGTATTATATTTTACATTCAGTAGAAGGCAGAAAATTATGTGAATATTCAACCTTTTTAGATCAGTTAGGGGAAAAACTGGTTAACACAGGCTCTAATGCACTTGGAAACAACTGACATTCTTAATCAAATGGGCAATTTCTTTCTTGTCTTTTTTCTTTTATAAACTAAGTCTTTTTCACCAAGGCCAGTGGATATTACTCAGTTGGTTAGGACAGTGCTGTTTTAGGCACAATTTTATGTATTTTGATCTTTGATACATTCATTGTATATGTATCATCCAAATCATTCTAAACTTACACTAAAATACACGTGCATAGTTTATATATACATATAGTTACACATATAGTCTATGTTCAGTATTATATATAGATATAAAATTCACAGTAATGTGAACCACTGAACACCACTCCCTTACAGTATCCATGTACTCTGTGAAGCCAGAAGCAGTACCATCCTACACACAAGGCAAGTAGAAAATGTTTTAAATATTAATTTGCTCTCACCATGTTTTAAGTTCTATAAATATAACTTTCTATTTAAGTATAGACACTACAGATCAGAGTCTAAATCTCAAATAATCAACCAAGAGAAAACGGCTTTCCCTTGACCATAGCACAAACTGAACTATTTTCTACAGATACAAGGGAGGTTTATTATATCCTTACACTATCAGAGAAAAGTATGACTAAAAAGATCAAGTTCCAGAGTAATATAATTGTTTCTAATATTTCTTCACCAATCTTGGTAATGGCTCAATCCTGACCTGATTTCTTCTGGCTTATTAAAGGAGCTTAAGGCTTCCCCCCACCTTCATGCCTCCCTAAGGATAGGCCAAAATCAAAGCATTTGGTTCACAACCAAGGAGATGTACTGATCTGCTATGTAAAATTCTAGGGCTCTGACTAGGCCCTATTTTCTAGCAATTAGGATTCTTGGATATTAAAAAGTCAAAGAATATAGAATATAGAATCTTTCTATCTCACCTCTACTTGGCTGGAGGAATTGAAACCTGGCTACTTCAGTCTTATTTAGAATTAGGGGCTTGGAGCAAAGATTCTCTCTCTCTAGCTCTGGTACATATATCCTATGTTAGTTTTTTTCTTGTCCAGGCTCTTGGAGTTGAAGTGGAAAGACTGGAGTGAAAGTAGGCAGCCCTGATAATCAGCTTTGATTTGAAGCTAACTGCAGGCCTATTTAGCTTAGGTATACTACATGCAATCCAGAAGAGCTAACTCATACTCCTCACAGAAAAAACACACTGGTATGAATGCTGGTCATTCTTTAAGAAAAAGATTCACCTTAAAATTCTACATGTCTCAGGGGGAATTACGCTCCCTGACTTCAAGCTCTACTACAAAGCTACGGTAAACAAGACAATTTCGTACTGCCACAAGAACAGACCCATAGACCAGTGGAACAGAAGAGAGAGCTCAGATATAAACCCAAGCATATATGGTCAATTAATATATAATAAAGGAGCCATGGATATGCAACGGGGAAATGACAGCCTCTTCAACAGCTGGTGTTGGCAAAATTGGAGAGCTACATGTAAGAGAATGAAACTGGATTACTGTCTAACCCCATACACAAAAGGAAACTCAAAATGGATCAAAGACCTGAATGTAAGTCATGAAACCATAAAACTCTTAGAAAAAAATATAGACAAAAATCTCTTAGACATAAACACGAACAACTTCTTCATGAACATATCTCCTCGAGCAAGGGAAACAAAACCAAAAATGAACAAATGGGACTGTATCAAACTAAAAAGCTTCTGTACAGCAAAGGACATCATCGGTAGAACAAAAAGACATCCTCCAGTATGGGAGAATATATTTATAAATGACATATCCGATAAGGGGTTGACATCCAAACTATATAAAGAGCTCACGCACCTCAACAAACAAAAAGCAAATAAGCCAATTAAAAAATGGGCAGAGGAGCTGAACAGACACTTCTCCAAAGAAGAAATTCAGATAGCCAACAGGCACATGAAAAGATGCTCCACATCACTAGTCATCAGAGAAATGCAAATTAAAACCACAATGAGATATCACCTCACCCCAGTTAGGATGGCCACCATCCAAAAGACAAACAACAACAAATGTTGGTGAGGATGTGGAGAAAGGGGAACCCTCCTACACTGCTGGTGGGAATGCAAATTAGTTCAACTATTGTGGAAAGCAGCATGGAGGTTCCTCAAAAAACTCAAAATAGAAATACCATTTGACCCAGGAATCCTACTCCTAGGAATTTACCCTAAGAATGCAGCAGCCCAGTTTCAACAAGACAGATGCACCCCTATGTTTATCGCAGCACTATTTACAATAGCCAAGAAATGGAAGCAACCTAAGTGTCCATCAGTAGATGAATGGATAAAGAAGATGTGGTATATACACACAATGGAATATTATTCAGCCATAAGAAGAAAACAAATCCTACCATTTGCAATAACATGGATGGAACTAGAGGGTATTATGCTCAGTGAAATAAGCCAGGTGGAGAAAGACAAGTATTAACTGATTTCACTCATCTGTGGAGTATAAGAATAAAGGAAAAACCGAAGGAACAAAAAAGCAGCAGACTCACAGAAGCCAAGAATGGACTAACAGTTACCAAAGGTTAAGGGACTGGGGAAGATGGGTGGGAAGGGAGGGATAAGGGGGAAAAAGGGCTATTACAATTAGCACACATAATGTAGCGGGGGTGAGAGTGTGGTAGGGGCATACGGGGAAGGCAGTATAACACAGAGAAGACAAGTAGTGATTCTATAACATCCTACTACACTGATGGACAGTCACTGCAATGGGGGTATGTGGTGGGGACTTGATAACAGGGGAAGTCTAGTAACCATAATGCTGCTCATGTAACTGTATATTAATAATAGCAAAATTAAAAAAAAACGTAAACAACAACAACAAAAACACAAAAAAATATATCCCTAGACAACTCACCACCCTGGGGCTCTCTTGTCCCCTCCTGGCCTGAGCCAGGAGCTCTGTCCTCTCACATTATTTCTAAATAAAAGCCTTTGCCATGCTCTCCTAAAAAAAAAAAAAAATTCTCCATGTCTGTGGGAATATTATAGCATTAAGACTTAAAGTAAATAGTACAAATATTTAAAAATTAGACATGCTAATACAATTTCAGTTATTATTTAAATAACTTCAAATAGTTAATTTCCATTGTGACTTGCTATTAGTCTAACAGAAACAAACTCCTGGCTAGCAAAATAATTTGCAAACATCTTTTCCTGAAAATTGTACTATTTTTTTGTCTTCTTTCTACAATACTACTATACTCACAATTTATTCTGGAAAATAATTTATCATTTATAAATATATTGATTTACATTAATTTTAATAAACTTCCTTTCCCAAATTACTACACTCTATTTCTTATGAGTTTTTAATTGTCAGAATTTCAGATTTTTAATTGTTGGGCTCACTTAGGAAATTTTTATTTATTTAAAATTTCTCATTTTATTTGTCAAGTATACACTTTAAGTTTTTTTGCTTTTTTATGAAATAAAAACATTGAAAGGTATCTAAAAAACCCAATTTAAATAGCTGTACTTCATAGAGAAGGACATATCTATTTCTACAAAGTTAATTCTTTAACACATATTATACAAAATGATTTTGGTGGCTACTTTTTGAAAACTCTTTAAAATGTTTTCCAGAGAGGAGATTCAAGACGGTGGCGTGAAAGGTGACACAGAGAACTCCTCCCAAAACCACAAATAGTACAAAAATAGAGTTAATTAATACAACTAACCCTAAAACAGCAAGAATACAGAAGGCTGAACCAGGCTGCATACAGACCTCACGAACAGAGCAGACCTCACAAAACAGGGAACGTACGGAAAGCCTTAATCCAGCGGGACCCAAGCCTTTCCATGACCCAGCTCACCAGCGGGAGGAAGAGAAACAGACCAGGGAGGGGGTGGAAGCCTGGAACAGCAGAACACCTAGCACTGGAGATCTGCTTTGTGAGCGGAAGCCTACATTGTGTGGTGCTCTGGACATTGGGCAGCTCAGACAGGTGGAGAGACTGGGAGACTGACATTCCGGCCATTTGTGGAGGACAGGATCCACACCTGGCTACTCTGTGTCAGAGGAAGGGCGGGCGGTCTGAGAGGCTTCCTAGTGGCGAGAGGGCTGCTGAAGGGGCGGGGTTTGCATGGAGCTTGCTGCACAGGAGAAGGGAGAGCTGGACAAAGTTGTCTAGGCGTCCTCTGCCCAGCTGGGTGGGCACTTTGAGGAGCTTCAGGTGCTCCACCCCCTGGCTGCCTACTCAGCTCTGAGGTCCCCCACTGTGACACACAGCCTGCCGAGCCTTCCCACTGGCCTGCAGAACCCTGCTCGCAAACGGGTAGTCACTGCACTGACATCAGGGCTGCCAGAGGGAGGACCCGGCTACAACAGCTAGAGACACAAAGCACAGAAGATTACATGTGTGTGCTTGGTCCACTGGCTCGGACACAGAAGACAGGCACCACAGACGGGAATCAGGAAATGGTATTTCCTCCCCCCAGGCACCGGCTGCCCTACGACCCCCAACCTCACTCTAGGGGCTGAGCAGCTCCACAGACTGGAGTTTCTGCGCACTAGTGGGCACCACACAGAAATATGAAACGACAAAAGAACATGGTTCGACCAAAATATAAAACCCCAGAAAAAGAGCCAAATGAAACTGAACTCACCAAACTTCCTGAAAGAGAGTTCAAAATAAAAATTATCAACATGCTTATGGAGGTACAGAAAAATATTCAAGAACTCAGGAACAAATTTAAGTCAGAGATTCAATCATTAAGAAATTCCATATCTGAAATGAAACATACAAAGGAGGGATTTAAAAGCAGATTAGATGTAGTAGAAGAGACGGTAAATGGAATAGAAATTAGAGAAGAGGAATACAAAGAAGCTGAGGCACAGAGAGAAAAAAGAATCTCTAAGAATGAAAGAATATTGACAGAACTGTGTAACCAATCCAAATGCAACAATATTCGCATTATAGGAGTACCAGAAGAAGAAGAGAGAGAAAAGGGGATAGAAAGTGTTATTGAGGAGGTAACTGCTGAAAACTTCCCCAATCTGGGGAAGGAGATAGTCTCTCATGTCATGGATATGCACAGATCTCCCAACACAAGGGAACCAAGGAAGACAACATCAAGACATACAATAATTAAAATGGCAAAGACCAATGATAAACACAGACTTTTAAAAGCAGCTGGAGAGAGAAAAAACATCACATACAAAGGAAAAACCATCAGGCTATCACCAGACTTCTCAAAAGAAACCTTACAGGCGAGAAGGGAGTGGCATGATATATTAAATGCAATGAGGCAGAAGGGCCTTGAACCAAGAATACTCTACCCGGCAAGGTTATCATTTAAATTTGAAGGAGGAATTAAACAATTTCCAGATAAGCAAAAGCTGAGAGAGTTTACCTCCCACAAACCACCTCTACAGTGCATTTTGGACTCCTACAGATGGAAGTATTCCTAAGGCAAAACAGGTGTCACCCAAGGGCTAGACAAAGAGAACAGAATATGATTCTTAACATACAAAGAATGGAGGAGGAAGAAAAAGGAGGAAAAAAAAACAGAACCTTTACATTGTGTTTGTAATAGCATACAAAGTGAGTTAAATTAGACTGTTAGATAGTAAGGGAATTACCCTTGAATGTTTGGTAACCATGAATCTAAAGCCTGCAAAGCCAGTAAGTACATACCTATCGATAATCACCCTAAGTGTAAATGGTCTGATTGCACCAATCAAAACACATACAGTTACTGAATGGATAAAAAAACAAGACCCATCTATATGCTGCCTACAAGAGAATCACTTCAAACCCAAAGACATACACAGACTGAAAATGAAGAGATGGAAAAAGAATATTTCATGCAACTAATAGTGAGAAAAACGCAGGAGTTGCAGTACTTCTATCAGACAAAATAGACTTCAAAACAAAGAAAGTCACAAGAGACAAAGAAAGACATTACATAATGATAAAAGGCTCAGTCCAACAAGAGGATATAACTATTATAAATATCTATGCACCCAACACAGGATCACCTACATATGTGAAACAAATACTAACAGAATTAAAGGGGGAAATAGAATGCAATGCATTCATTTTAGGAAACATCAACACACCACTCACTCCAAAGGACCGATCAACCAGACAGAAAATAAATACAGAGACAGAGGCACTTATAACAACATATTAGAAAAGATGGATCTAATGGACATCTACAGAACACTCCATCCAAAAGCAACAGGATACATATTCTTCTCAGGTGCACATGGAATATTTTCAATAGATCATATACTAGGCCACAAAAAGAACCTCAGTAAATTCAAAAAGACTGAAATTGTACCAACCATCTTCTCAGATCAGAAAGGTATGAAACTAGAAATAAATTACACAAAGAAAACAAAAAAGCCCACAAACACATGGAGGCTTACTAACATGCTCGTAAATAATCAATGGATCAATGACCAATAAAAACAGAGCTCAAGCAATATATGGAGACAAATGACAACAATAATTCAACACCACAAAATCTGTGGGATGCAGCAAAGGCCATGCTAAGAGGGAAATATATTGCAATACAGGCCTACCACAGGAAAAAAGAACAATCCCAAATGAACAGTCTAAACTCACAATTAATGAAACTAGAAAAGGAAGAACAAATGAGGCCCAAAGTCAGTAGAAGGAGGGACATAATAAAGTTTAAAGCAGAAATAAATAAAATTGAGAAGAATAAAACAATACAAAGAATCAATGAAAGCAGGAGCTGGTTCTTTGAGAAAATAAACAAAATAGATAAACCCTTAGCCAGACTTATCAAGAAAAAAAGGGAGTCTACACACATAAACAGAATCAGAAATGAGAAAGGAAAAATCACTACGGACACCACAGAAATACAAAGAATTATGAGAGAATACTATGAAAAATTATATGGTAACAAACTGGATAACCTAGAAGAAATGGACAACTTTCTATAAAAATACAACCTTCCAAGGCTGACCCAGGAAGAAACAGAAAATCTGAATAGACCAATTACCAGCAAAGCAACTGAATTGGTAATCAAAAAACTACCTAAAAACAGAGCGCCTGGACCAGATGGTTTCACTGCTAAATTTTATCAAACATTTAGTGAAGACCTAACACCCATCCTCCTTAAAGTTTTCCAAAACGTAGAGGAGGAGGGAATACTCCCAAACTGAATCTATGAGGCCAACATCACTCTAACACCAAAACCAGGCAAAGACACCACAAAAAAAGAAAATTACAGACCAATATGCCTGATGAACATAGATGCAAAAATACTCAACAAAGTATTAGCAAACCGAATTCAAAAATACATCAAAACGATCATCCATCATGATCAAGTGGGATTCATCCAAGGGATGTAAGGATGGTACAACATTCGAAAATCCATCAACAGCATCCACTACATCAACAAAAAGAAGTATGAAACCACATGATCATCTCCATAGATGCTGAAAAAGCATTTGACAAAATTCAACATCCATTCATGATAAAAACTCTCAACAAAATGGGTATAGAGGGCAAGTACCTCAACATAATAAAGGCCATATATAACAAACCCACTGCCAACATTATACGTAACAGTGAGAAGCTGAAAGCTTTTCCTTTAAGATCGGGAAAAGACAAGGATGCCCACTCATCCCACTTTTATTCAACATAGTACTGGAGGTCCGAGCCACGGCAATCAGACAACACAAAGAAATAAAAGGAATCCAGATTGGTAAGGAAGAAGTCAAACTGTCCCTGTTTGCAGATGACATATTGTACATAAAATACCCTAAAGAATACACTCCAAAACTAGATTTAATATCTGAATTCAGCAAAGTGACGGAATACAAAATTAATACACAGAAATATGTTGCATTCCTATACACTAACGGTGAACTAGCAGAAAGAGAAAAGAGGAAACAATTCCATTCACAATCGCATCAAAAAGAATAAAATACCTTGGAATAAACCTAACCAAGGAAGTGAAAGACCTATACCCTGAAAACTACAAGACGCTCTTAAGAGTAATTAAAGAGGACACTAATAAATGGAAATTCATCCCATGTTCTTGGCTAGGAAGAATTCATATTCTTAAAATGGCCATCCTACCTAAAGCAATCTACAAATTCAATGCAATCCCTATCAAAATACCTACAGCATTCTTCAATGAACTAGAGCAAATAGTTCTAAAATTCATATGGAACCACAAAAGACCCGGAATACCAAAGCTATCCTGAGAAGGAAGAATAAAGCAGGGGGAATTAGGCTCCCTTACTTTAAGCTCTACTACAAAGCTACAGTAATCAAGACAATTTGGTACTGGCACAAGAGCAGACCCATACACCAATGGAACAGAATAGAGAGCCCCGATATAAACCCAAGCATATATGGTCAATTAATAAATGTAAAGGAGCCATGGATATACAATGGGAAAATGACAGCCTCTTCCACAACTGGTGTTGGCAAAACTGGACAGCTACATGCAAGAGAATGAAACTGGCTTACTGTCTAATCTAATCCCATACACAAAAGTAAACTCAAAATGGATCAAAGAACTGAATGTAAGTAATTAAACAATAAAACTCTTAGAAAAAAATATAGACAAAAATCTCTTGGACATAAACATGAACAACTTCTTCATGAACATATCTCCCCGGGCAAGGGAAACAAAAGCAAAAATGAACAAATAAGACTATATCAAACTAAAAAGCTTCTGTACAGCAAAGGACACCATCAGTAGAACAAAAAGACATCCTACAGTATGGGAGAATATATCTATAAATGACATATCCGATAAGGGGTTGACATCCAAATTATATAAAGAGCTCACACACCTCAAAAAACAAAAAGCAAATAAGCCAATTAAAAAATGGGCAGAGGAGCTGCACAGACACTTCTCCAAAGAAGAAATTCAGATGGCCAACAGGCACATGAAAAGATGCTCCATGTCACTAGTCTTCAGAGAAATGCAAATTAAAACCACAATGAGATATCACCTCACCCCAGTTAGGATGGCCACCATCCAAAAGACAAACAACAACAAATATTGGCAAGGATGTGGAGAAAGGGGAACCCTCCTAGACTGCTGGTGGGAATGTAAGCTAGTTCAACTATTGTGGAAAGCAGTATGGAGGTTCCTCAAAAAACTCAAAATAGAAATACCATTTGACCCAGGAATTCCACTCCTAGGAATTTACCCTAAGAATGCAGCAGCCCAGTTTGAAAAGACATATGCACCCCTATGTTTATCGCAGCACTATTTACAATAGCCAAGAAATGGAAGCAACCTAAGTGTCCATCAGTAGATGAATGGATAAAGAAGATGTGGTACATATACACAATGGAATATTATTCAGCCATAAGAAGAAAACAAATCCTACCATTTGCAACAACATGGATGGAGCTAGAGGGTATTATGCTCAGTGAAATAAGCCAGGCAGAGAAAGACAAGTATCAAATGATTTCATTCATCTGTGGAGTATAAGAACAAAGAAAAAACTGAAGGAACAAAACAGCAGCAGACTCACAGAACCCAAGAATGGACTAACAGTTACCAAAGGGAAAGGGACTGGGGAGGATGAGTGGGAAGGGAGGGATAAGGGGCATTACGATTAGCACACGTAATGAAGCGGCAGGAGACATGGGAAAGGCAGTATTTATAGAGAAGACAAGTAATGATTCTATAGCATCTTACTACGCTGATGGACATTGACTGTAGTGGTGTATGTGAGAGGCACTTGATAATAGGGGGTCTAGTAACCATAATGT
The DNA here is from genome assembly GCA_032199065.1 of Smutsia gigantea. NCBI lineage: Eukaryota > Metazoa > Chordata > Mammalia > Pholidota > Manidae > Smutsia > Smutsia gigantea. Next base: position 391,038 of record JAVSCE010022692.1, on the reverse strand, counting down.
TCAAGTGATTGTACATTAACGATACTAAAATTAAAAAAAAAAGTTTTCCAGAGAAAGTAGAAAATTAAGTTTTCAATACTCTTGTATTTTGTACTCACTCTTTAAGGCTATCAGACCGCCTTCTATTTCTTCCCCATGAAGAACTTCTGCTTCGAGTTCTCCTTTGGCTGGGGCTTCTTGATCTCCTATGATCATTTGGAGAAGAAGGGTGACGTTCTTTTGATTTCATTTGGCCTGGTGCTAGAATATGAGGTGCAAGACTTGTAATTCATTATCTGAAAGCCACAATAACAGCCAACTCAAATAACATTATTTTCTGAAAGAATTTTAAATTAAAAAGGTTGTCACTGCTTGAAACTCCTTCTTCTAAATAAGTAAGATCTAATGTTTAGTCACACTTACTTTTGCGATCACCTTGTGCAAACTGTATTTCAATTTGACGGCCACATACCCACTTTCTATTGAGATTATAAAGAGCATCTTCAGCATCACGAACATCTTCAAATATGACTAGCTGTTAAGGACACTTTGAACATCAGATATCAAGTAAAAAATATTATTTTTAAAGTATTATTTACATGTGACATGAAATTAATAGCAAAAACAAATTAAAGTTTTATTAAGCTCACATCTCCAATATGAATAATCAGAAATAATTTCACTTTTATTATGAAACATGCCCATAATTTAGAATATAAATATAAAAACAAATGTGTAACTATACTTTTACTGTATACATTAGTGTAGTTTTAGTGTGCATATATAATATGAAACATGTTATGAGAAATAAATCCAATATTGCCTAGTTATAATTATAAACTGTTCAAGAGTCACTCCTTTCCATTAGGTAAAAGATTTATCTTGTCTTCCACGGAAAAGAACCAGCATGCAGAAGAAGCCTTTATTCTGAAATTAAAATGATTCTTTCATCAAAAGGCTTTTTAATTATTATAACCTATCACAAATAAAACTGCACCCAAATAACTGAGCGAAAATACTATTATTTTCAAAACTGATTTCATCCTTTAAAAATCCTTTGAACCCACTGTTTTAAAATACCTTTATATTTATATTACTTGGAATATAATTATAAAATATAAAAGCAATCTGTGAACATCTGAAATTACATATACTGGATTGTAAAACCCCACTAACTCCCTTATCTATAAAAATTATATATTAAACCTAACTGATACGGAAGTAAGTTATATAAAATGACTGAACAGCTGAATTTCAGGAGGTTGTTCACGAATTCGATTTTTTAAAAATAGAAAACAGAAAAAGCTCAAGAAATGCAATACAAAATGAGACTTTGGCAATTATCTCAGTGTCACTTGATCTTGAACCTTGACCTTTACTCTTTAAGGCTTGCAAGATGGACTTTATAAGAGATGCAGAACCAACAAAATCAGACTTGGCTTTGACTCTGGAACTCTGAGTAAATGTAGGAAAGCCGAAGTCTCAACCTGGTGTTAGCTTTGTCTTTTGCTTGATAAAGACTTCCCCTCTTCCAGGTCTTTATATCCGTGTCCACCCTCCCTCTTTACTCCTTGATGCTTGAACTTCAGTTGCCTTTTGTCTCGCCTGCTTGGTTTATGCTTGGATTCTAGCTAAATGGTTGGTTCAAACTGGGGGCGCCTGCCAGCTACTGTGGACTGCTTCAGATTTTCTGAGACAAAGAAATAAACACATTTAATTAGGCAATATTAATCTCATAGCATACAGTCCTGAATACATGTATGTATAGTACATGTATGTAGTATACTCACATGCACATAGTAAAATAAAGGATATTGAACATAAGCAAATCCTCTTGGGCGGCGGGTGTAGAAGTCAAGTGGAATGTAAACGTCTACGATAGGGCCGTATCGACCAAACTCACGGCGTAAGTCCTCAGGCCTAAAGGGTTTTAGAAATAAGGCAAAGAAATATGGAAAGCCATATTAAAATATTTTGCCTACAAAAATCTGGTTGAAACCTTAAAAAGAAAGTAAATTATCTAGACTAGCATTATCTACATTGTCTCTCATAAGAATCACCCAGGATTTAAAAAGGAAGAAAAACAGAAAGAAAACAAACTCTCAGTTTTCGAGATTCCGATTCAAGGGTCTGGATAAGGAGCTGGAAATCTTCATTTTTACAATCACTCCAGGTGGCTACTATGCTTAGTAAGGTTGGGGAAACACTGACCTATCACATTTACCATTAAAGTTATTACTAATACAAAACTTTCTAATTGTCAATATAAAGAGTTCTAACTATTTCTTTCGTTAATAACACATTCATTTGCCTCACTATAATTTCATATTTATGTTTATTTTGTTTCAGACAGCAAGAATTAGGACTTCTCTAGAAAAAAGCTATTCCTCAGGCTTTAAAGAAAATGGATGTTTTACTTTTAACATAAACCAGAATAACTACCATATTCTCAAATTTGACAAATATTTTTGAGTTTTCTATATGCCTTCTACTGTGATAGGTACTGAAGAGGGAAAACCAAAGAAACACACAGCATGAAATTTGTCTTCTTGGAACTATAATCTAACTGAACAGATAAAATACTTAGCACACTGAAAGACCTATGTCCTGAAAACTACAAGACACTCTTAAGAGAAATTAAAGAGGATAAATGGAAATTCATCCCATGCTTTTGGCTAGGAAGAATTAATATTGTCAAAATGGCCATCCTGCCTAAAACAATCTACAAATTCAATGCAATCCCTATCAAAATACCAACAGCATTCTTCAATGAACTAGAGCAAATAGTTCTAAAATTCATAATGAACCACAAAAGAACCTGAATAGCCAAAGCAATCCCAAGAAGGAAGAATAAAGCAGGGGGGATCTCGCTTCCCAACTTCAACTCTACTACAAAGCCACAGTAATCAAGACAATTTGGTACTGGCACAAGAACAGACACATAGACCACTGGAACAGAATGGAGAGCCCAGATGTAAACCCAAGCATATATGGTCAATTAATACATGATAAAGGAGACATGGATATACAAAGGGGAAATGACAGCCTCTTCAACAGCTGGTGTTGGCAAAACTGGACAGCTACATGTAAAAGAATGAAACTGGATTACTGTCTAACCCCATACACAAAAGTAAACTCAAAATGGATCAAAGACCTGAATGTAAGTCATGAAACCATAAAACTCTTAGAAAAAAACATAGGCAAAAATCTCTTGGACATAAACATGAACAACTTCTTCATGAACATATCTCCCCGGGCAAGGGAAACAAAAGCAAAAATGAACAAGTGGGACTATATCAAACTAAAAAGCTTCTGTACAGCAAAGGACACCATCAGTAGAACAAAAAGACATCCTACAGTATGGGAGAATATATTCATAAATGACATATCCGATAAGGGGTTGACATCCAAATTATATAAAGAGCTCATGCACCTCAACAAACAAAAAGCAAATAAGCCAATTAAAAAATGGGCAGAGGAGCTGAACAGACACTTCTCCAAAGAAGAAACTCAGATGGCCAACAGGCACATGAAAAGATGCTCCATCCACATCACTATTCATCAGGGAAATGTAAATTAAAACCACAATGAGATATCACCGCACACCAATTAGGATGGCCAACATCCAAAAGACAAGAACAACAAATGCTGGCGAGGATGCAGAGAAAGGGGAACCCTCCTACACTGCTGGTGGGAATCTAAATTAGTTCAACCATTGTGGAAAGCAGTATGGAGGTTCCTCAAAAAACTCAAAAATAGAAATACCATTTGACCCAGGAATTCCACTCCTAGGAATTTACCCTAAGAATACAGCAGCCCAGTTTGAAAAAGATAGATGCATCCCTATGTTTATCGCAGCACTATTTACAATAGCCAAGAAACGGAAGCAACCTAAGTGTCCATCAGTAGATTAATGGATAAAGAGATGTGGTACATATACACAATGGAATATTACTCAGCCATAAGAAGAAAACAAATCCTTCCATTTGCAACAACATGGATGGAGCTAGAGGGTATTATGCTCGTGAAATAAGCCAGGCAGAGAAAGACAAGTATCAAATGATTTCACTCATCTGTGGAGTATAAGAACAAAGAAAAAACTGAAGGAACACAACAGCAGCAGACTCACAGAAGCCAAGAATGGACTAACAGTTACCAAAGGAAGAGGGACTGGGGAAAATGGGTGGGAAGGGAGGGATAAGGGGGAATAAGGGCTATTACAATTATCACACATAATGTAGTGGGGGTGGGGGGACACAGGGAAGGCAGTATAACACAGAGAAGTGGTGTTTCTATAGCATCTTACTATGCTGATGGACAGTGACTGCAATGGGGTATGTGGCGGGGACTTGATAATAGGGGGAGTCTAGTAACCGGAATGTTGCTCATGTAATTATATATTAATAATAGCAAAAAATATAAATAAATAAAAGATTGCTCTGGCTAAAAAAAAAACAACTTAGCACTAACAGCTGACATAGAGCATTTATACGCCCGCCATCATTCTCACAACACCCTGTGGTTGCTTACAGATGAGGGCACATGAATTCACCCAGCCAGCAAACGACTGAGCCAGAATCAAACTCCCACCGTCTGAACCAGTCTGTGTTCACGACCACTCCACCCTACTGCCTCATGGAGATCTTAGAGATTCAACATTAAGTTTTGAGCACAAAAATGGCTCAGAAGAAATAAGAGAACTTCAAATATATTGGGCAGGAAAAGGACTCAAAGATGACTGCAAAGCTTCTTGTTTGGGCAAATGGAAGAAAGATAGTGTCAATGACAAAAATTAGGTAGCTGAAAAAGAGATTGAAGAAGGAGAAGAGAGGCAGAAGCTTTCGGATTTAGAGATGTCAAATTTGAGGTGATGGTGGAACATTCAAAACAGTTCTGTAAGCAACTGAAAATTGTGATTATACAAGTTGTATTAATTTTTTTATACTCTGAAGACTGGAAGTCAATGATTAAAGCTAGAGATGAGGATTGAGTAGTTATTACATAAAGATTTAACTAACAATGAATAAGTATCCACTATATACCCAGCAGTATATTGATATTATGACATACTTTTATTGTATATTACTTATTTTTTATTTCATTCAGTACTCACTGTAACATGTTTAGTCATCTCCCTTTCCTGAGACTTAGCTTTAAAAGGGAGTGACACTGTCTGTTTCTGTTGTTATTCATTCAACCAATACTTATTGAGCACCTACTATCACAGCAAGGCTGATATGGAATATCAGGAGATGTAAGAATAGGAATATGGAGAGTAAGAAAAACACAATTCCTGCTCCCATAAACACAGATTACAAGGTAAAGATTCTCAACCATTCCTGAATACTGGAATCATCCGTGAAGGGAATGTAATAGAAACAGGTACTTCAGCCTAATGCGTTAACCTTGGGCTTAATTAGTGCTTCCCATGGTGAGCCCCAATTTTATGTTTAAGCAGGTGTCCTCACACCAGTATATCTCAGTACCTAGCATAGCTGCTTGGCACATTGTAGGTGCTCAATATATATATGCTGTTTTATGAATAAAGGATATATTGTTTGAACCATTTAATAATCAAGGAAACAGTGAGCAGTTACCTTGCCCAGAGTACACACAGCCAGCCAGTAGCAAAGCTAGATTCAAATGAATGTAGTCTGAGGCAACCAAACCAATCAACCACATGTGGGTGGCTGATAGGAAAAGAATCTTAGATAGTATATAAAGGAGGAGACTGCAGCAATGTGTGTCACAGAGGCCTGGAGTCCCAGAAGCCAAGGGTAGTAGGCATCTGAAGGAACCAAGCTCAAAAGAGCTGGCTCCCATTCATTGCCTCCACTCCCTCACGTATTAGCTGTTGTTTTGTTTTATTTTTGTATTTTTGGTGTCATCTATTTTGACATTCAGAAAAATACAAAGGATAATAAAGAGTCATATACCCACCAACAATATGTATTATCTCAGTACTTGCCATAATTTTTAGTATTATTTTAGAAATGAGACATTATACCCTTTTACCTAGAAGCAATCATTGGTGTCTATCATCCCTCTGTATATTTTTAATGCAAATGCATATATCCATATGTGTTTTGATATATATCAAATTGTATATAAACAGTACCAAACAACTTGTACAACTGTGTACCTTGCCTTTTCCTCCCTTGAGATTTCTCCATCTCTAGTGCATTCATTTTAACTCTGTATTTGTATTGTTATGAATAAACCACATTTTATTCATCCACCTTTCTGTAGATGAACTTTAAGATGCTTTTTTTAACACTGCAAACTGTGCTACAGTACATGTGCTACCTAAAGCTCAACTGGAATTCTTCGGGACGCACCCACTAGCAATGCCATTGGTAGGCTGGAGAGTATGTACATCTTCAGCTTCACTACATGTTCTTCAAAGTGGCCAAGTCAACTTACACTCCTCAAAATACGCATGAGAATTCCTCCTCATTAACACCTTTTAATCCTTGCCATTCTGAAAGAAATAAAGGGAATGGGTATCTCATCATCTTAATTTTAACTTACCTAATAACCAGTGAGGTGCAACACTTTCATGCTTATGAGTCATTTATTTTGTGTTAAAACCTAGGAGTAGAATTTCTGGGTTAAAGATGTGTGTATCAACTTTTAAGAAACTGCCAAACAGTTCTGCAAAGCAGCTATGCCATTTTATACTCCTGTAAGGATTTCAGCTGTGCCAGTCTTTGGTAGAACTATTTTATGAATTGTCAGTCTTCTTAATTTTAGCAATTCAAATGGGTGTTAAGTGGAATCTCACTGTGGCTTTAATTTGTATTTCCCAAATGACAAACGATGTTGAGCACCTTTTCATGTGTTAATTAACCATTCGTATGTATTTCCTTGTGAAGTGTCTGTTTTGAGATTTTTGCCCATCTTTAACAATGTTTATTTTATTACTGAGTTGTAAAAGTTCTTTATATATTCTGAAAAGAAATCCATTATCAAATATATGTTTTGTGAATGTCTCCCAGTCTGTGGCTTGCCTACTTTTTAATGAAAACAAATTTTAACTTTGTTGAAATCTAATTGATCAATGTTATTTTGTATGGTAACTGCTTTCTTTGTCCTATAAGAAACCTTTGCCTATCCCTAGGCCATGAAGATATTCTATCTTTTCTTCTAAAAGCTTTACAGTTTCATCTTTTAGATTTCAGTGGATGATCCAGCTCAAATTACGATGTGTGGTAAATGATGCAGTTCATTTTCTTTCCTAGATGGATATCCAGTTGCTACAGCACAGTAGCTGAAATGGGACTCCTTTTCCCACTGAACTATTTTGATGCCTTTGGCAAAAAACAATTAATTCTGTAATTCCACTTACAGAATTCTGTTCTATTGATCTATTTGTCTATCCTTAGGCCAATATCACACTGTCTTGACTACTTTATCTTTTCAGTAAGTCTTTAAGTCATGTAGTATAACTCTTCCAACTTCAGTGACTTTTCAATATTAGTTTGCTCAAAACTCTCAACAAAGTGGGCATAGAAGAAACATACTAGAAGAAACATCATGAAGGCCATACATAACAAACTCACAGCTAATGTCATACTCAACAGCAAAAGCTGAAAGTTCTTCCTCTAATATCAGGAATAAGAAGACAAGGATGTCCGCTCTCACCACTTTTATTCAACACAGTATTTGAATTGCTAGCCACAGCAATTAGGCAAGAAAAAGAAATAAAAGGCATCCAAACTGGAAAAGAAGAAGAAAAACTGTCACTATTTGCAGATGACATGATACTACATACAGAAAACTCTAAAGACTCCATCAAAAAAACAATTAGAATAAATGAATTCAGTAAAGTTGCAGGATACAAACATGTAGAAATCAACTGTGTTTACCTGAAGTAATAATGAGCTATCAGAGAAATAAGAAAACAATTCTATTTACAGCTGCATCAAAAAGAATAAAATACCTATGAATAAATTTAACCAAGGAGGTGAAAGACCTGTACTCTAAAAACTGTAAGACACTGATGAAAGAAACTAAGAAAGCACAAATAAATGGAAAGATAAACCATGCTTATGGATTTTAAGAATTAATATTGTTAAAATGTCCATTACCCAAATCAATCTACAGATTCAGTGTAATCCCTATCAAAATACCAATTGCATTTGTCACAGAACTAGAACAAAAAATCTTAAAATTTGTATGGAACCACAAAAAAACCCTGAATAGCCAAAGCCATCTTGAAAAAGAACAGGCAGGAGGTATCACACTCCCTGATTTCAAACTGTCCTTTGCAGTAACTATGGTAATCAAAACAATGTTACTGAAATGAAAACAGACACATAGATCAGTGGAGTAGAACAGAGCCCAAGAAAAAAGCCCATGCATATATGGTCAATTAATCTACAACAAAGGAGGCAAGAATATACAATAGGAGAAAACAGTCTCTTCAATAAACAGTGCTGGGAAAACTGGAGAGCTACATGCAAAAAGAATGAAACTGAACCAAGTTATCTTACACTGAATACAAAAATAAATTCAAAATGGATTAAAGACTTCAATGTAAGACCTGAAACCTATACAACTCCTAGAAGATAACATAAGCAGTAAGCTCTCTGACACTTGTCTTACCAATATTTTTTTGGATCAGTCTCCACAGGCAAGGGCAACAGGAGCTAAAATAAACATATGATTACATCAAACTAAAAAAAAAGCTTTTTGCACAGTGAAGGAAACCATCTACAAAATGAAATGGCAACCTACTGAATGAAATAAGATATCTGCAAGTCATATCTGATAAGCGGTTAATATCCAAAATATATAAAGAACTTACACAATTAAAAAAACAACCCAATTTAAAAAGTAGACAGAGGACTTGAATAGACATATTTCCAAAAAGACATATAGTGCCAACAGGCACATAAAAACATGCTCAACATCACTTAATCATCAGAAAAATGCAAATCAAATCTACAATGAGATATCACCACACACCTGTCAGATTGGCTTTTATTAAAAAGAAAAAAAATAACAAGTGAAGATGATAATGTGGAGAAAAGGTGGAACTGTTGGTGGGAATATAAACTGGTCCGGCCACTATGGAAAACAGTATGGAGGTTCCTCAAAATATTCTGAATAGGACTATCATATAATCCAGCAATTCCACTTCTGAGTATTTACCCAAAGAAAAGGAAAACACTACTTCAAAAATACATATACATCCCTATGTCCTCTGCAACATTTACAATTGCCAAGATATGGAAGCCACCTAAGTGTCCATCAATAGATGAATGGATAAAAAAGATGTGGTACAATGAAATATTAGCTATAAAGAATGAAATCTTGCCATTTGCAACAACATGGGTATAATGAGAAATGAAGTATGTCAGACAGAGAAGGACAAATACCCTATGATTTCACTTACATGTGGAATCTAAAAAACAAAACAAAACAAAAAAACAGAAACAGACTCAAAAATACAGAGAACAAGCTGGTGTTGCCACAGCAGAGAGTGTCATGGGATGGACAAAATAGGTGGAGGGGAATAAGAGGTACAAACTTCCAGTTATAAAATAAGTAGTCACAGGGACATAAAGTACACCATAGGTAATATTGTCAGTAATAGTTTAACAACTTTGTATGGTGACAGATGGTACTAGATTTATTGTGTGGATCATTTAATAATGTATAAAAATAACAAATCACTATAATGTACACCTAAAGCTAACAATATTGTGTCAATTATGCTTCAATTTAAACAAATATTTTCCCTGACCTCTCTGTATTTTCCCAATTTTATACAATGAGAAAGTATATTAGTACTTTTTTAATAAGGAAAAATGAGATAAAATAACCCCTTGTTAATTTTTTTAAGATTACTTTGGCTATTCTGGATCCTTTGAGTATCAATATATATTTGAATTAACTCCTCAGTTTCTATTTGTTAAGAAACCTTTGTTCAGGAATGCCTTGATTCTATAATATAATCAATTTGGGAGAGAACTGATAATTTTGTCTTCCAATCTAAGAAAATCGTATATCTATCCATTTATGTTGTTCTTTAATTTCTCTTGCAGTATGTTGTAGTTTTCAGTGCAAAAATTTTTACATTTCTTTTGTTAAACTTACTCCTATGTTTTTTGATACCACATAAATGGAATTTCTTTTTATCTATTTTCAATTACTTGCTGTTAATATAAAGAAATAGAATTCTCATAAATTTATCCTGTATCCCGATAACTTACTAAAACTCTTTACTACTATAGTTTTATGTAAATAAACATTTCATCTAAGAATAGGGACAGATTTTACTTCTACCTGTATAATTTTAATGGCTTTTATTTATTTTTCTTGTCTTGTTACACTAGTTTGAATCTGCAATAAAATGCTGAATGGAGGTTGTGAGAGTGGGCATCTTTTTCTTGTTCGGATCTTAGAAGGAAACCATTCAATTTTCACAATTAAACATGATGTTAGCTATATGTTTTTCATACATGCCCTTTATGATGAAGTTCTTTCCCTTCTATACTTAAATGGCTGAGACTTTTTATTATGAGTCTTGCTAAATTTTGTTTAATGCTTTTTCTATATCACCATCAATATCAACTCATATACACTATAGCCAAAGAATGCTACTAAGTTATGGCCAAGAGATATTATAGAGCCTTGCTCCTCCACCAAAATGGGAATGTTTTGAGTTTGGGCATTACTTTGTTGCATTAGAAAACCATTATCTGACATTAAAAAAAAAATTACTCCTCTACACAGTAAAAAACCAAAGATATTAAAATATTCTTCCTGGTCCACATCTTGTTTCACCAATGAAAAGAAAAATAACACAAATTACAAAATTTTTAATTCTATTTTTAAATCTTTCTTTAGTTCTTAAGCACAATTCCGTTTCTAACCAATTTTATGCTAACCTATGTCTTTTAATATCTTATGCTTTATAGTATACATTAAAATGGCCACTTCAAAGAAATATTTTAAAATAAAATTTGGTCTTGTTATAAAACTAACATTTTTATTAAATAAAATGTAAAAACAGGAAAAAGAAAACCACTCAAATGGATTTCTTTCAGGCCCATATCCTATAGTTTTCGCTTTTCTTCATTCTTTATATAATTAAGATCACACTGTATATATAACTATGTCCTGATTATTTTAGTATTTATTCCAATGATTTTCTTTACAAGCATACTAAATCTTAAAGCTAATTCAAAATGTGTCTAGGTGTCATACTGCTAGTTAACTTACACTGTATGTCACCCTGTACAAAAAAGCTATTAATATAGGTAACATAGGATCATTCTACTTTCACAACACGACTTGATGGCTGTGCAATCTTAATCTCTTTAAGCCTTGGTTTCTTATCTCATAAAATGGGGTTAATAAAGAACATACATTATAGGGTTCTTGAGAAATTTGTACAATATATGTAAAGTTTTTAGTGTAGCGCCTGGCACATAGTGAGTACCCAACAAATGTTAGCAATTATTATTACTCCATTAATACATACTTCCTAGTTTTGGTTTTTTTTTTTTAGAGAAACATCGTGTTTAATAGTAGAGCTTAGCACACTCCAGCACTGGGCATGGTCTGCAGCTGAAGCAGCAGGGACAGGTAGGTGACCCCCCCATGGAGTCTCCCAAGGGGAAAAGGATGAGGGAGGTGAGCATCAAACAAAAGAGCCCCCTGGCCTCAGACAGGGCAAAGCCCAGAATGGCAGAGAAGAACTGCTGCTTGAGAGATGGGGTCCTGGCATAGCCAATGATCAAGCTGCCCAACACTGTCCCAACATGCCCCTGAACCAGCCACACCAAGTGCAGCAGCCCCAGCACCAATAAGGTTGGCTGCTGTGTCAATGTTCCAGATAACACTGCTCTGGAACTCCCATCTGGCCACCTGGAGTTGGGAGCCACTGTAGGAAGGCTGTTTAGATGCATCTCTGGTCTACTCAAGAAGGAGGCAAAGGCCTGATTAGACCACTGGTACAACAGCAGACCAGAGCAGGAGGAATGATAGTATTGTGGTGGTCTACATTTTTTCAGTCTCCCAGCTTAGGCTCAAACCTCCTAGAATTTTGATTGCCCCCCAGTGGCAGGGCTAAAAAGTGGTAGAAAAATGGAAAAGAAAATCAGTAAACATTGATTATCAGTCTCGATTACTCAATAGTGGATTATCTAGATCAGAGGTCAGGTGTCACCTTCAAATATGTTTTATTTAGTCTCCACAACATTTAAACATTAAAAAAAAATGTTAAACACGATACTGCCAGTTTTTTATACTTTTAAATCTATAAAATGGGAAATGGGAATTTCATGAATTAAATGCCAACACTTTGAAACCAAGTTTATACTCACAAACAGAAGTTTCTGACTTGCTTTGAAAATTTTTTAAATGTGACAAACAAGTCCAAATGAGTACACAGTGGTTATCAGCACAGTAGCAACTGCTGTCCCTTTAGATGGCACGTGTTCATTTCCATTTGTTAAAGTCCACACCATCCTATTGTGCCTTATAACCCCTTAAACTTCCCTCATTCGTGTTACCCTGGCTGGCTCCTGGGACCATTAGAATTGGAAACCTCATTTTTCTTGTAGACACATTGGAGAGACTTAATGCTTATTCGGTGTTCAAGTGGTTTGTTCAACTGCGGGAATTTTTTTTTTTTACCCTACCCAAATTATAAGTGTTGCCTGTTTTCTATGTAATGTATTGATAAACAGAGTGAGAGAAGATATGTAAACATAGGCATCTTTAGATGTTATTTAAGATACATTAACTCACTGTATACTGTTGTGATGTATAACAATAAGGATCAAATTTTAAAAATACTTAACATTTACTTCTTAACGGTAATAAACTATGATGATTACTCCAAATGGCTCTGGAGTCAAGGGCTCCAGAATATCTGTACCTGTTGTTAAGTCCCAAGTAACTCATTGGAACTGAGCTCCAGCTTTCCCTTATGTACAGTAAGATAATACTGCATACCTATACAGGCGTGGGGGGGGGCGTGAAAACCCAGGGAAATTAAAATATCTATTAATGCGCCCACCCCACCCTACCCCACCCTCATTCTGTTTGGCTCCTATTAAGGAAGAAAGTGCTCTATGAACAGGTCATTCCTTAAGATCTATGTTGAGGCATTATGTGGACAATCCTCAAAGGGAGGCGTGTGGGTCAGAGTCGACCAAGGAAGTCTATCCAAACCGTTATGATGGGTGTTTATACTGTACTGAAAACTTCACTGAAGTTATCCTTCGTATACTGTAAAAAATTGTGTAACGAATAAAATTTAACCAGTACCACCTGTATGCAGACCAGACTCAAGAAAAGGCCATTTCAAGACCCAAGGCACTCATTGTTTTATAGGACGGCCTCACCATGCCCAATGCCTCTTCATCTCGAAGGTAAGACGCGAGGCTCTATCGGGGCCCGGCGACAATGGGGCTGAAACGCAGGCAGCAGCCGGACCAAACCCACGCACGGCCAGGGGTGGGGAGGGCCCTCGGCCGCCGGGAAGCTGCTGCTGCTGCTGCTGCGCTCCCGCGGGTCTCGAGTACAGGAAAGGCGCCGACCCGGGACGCGCGGTGCCCAGGGCGCGGGTCGCCTCCCAGGGGCGGAACGCCGGCCGGGAAGGCGGAAGCGCGAGTCCCGCCCAGGCCGCAGTAGCCCGAGGGCTCACACCGCCCCCGGGAAGCCCGAGCCCGGCCACCCGGGAGAGGCGGGCAGACCCTCCGGGCCGCGGCCGTTACCCCGCCCCTCCCCGCGCCCGACCTGCGGCCGCCGCTCACCTGGTGGCGTCCGCGACGTTCCTGACAAACAGGGAGGTGTTGGGGGGCCTCGTGTAGCGAGACATGGCAGATTCCTCCTTTCCCTCAGCGTCTGCCCGCCGCCGCCGCCGCCTTCGGGCTGGCTCCGTCCCTCGCCGCCGCCGCTGCAGCCCCAGCAGCATCCGCCGGCCCCCAGCGCGACCCCCTCCCCTCGGCTCGGCGTCGCGCAGCCGCAGAGGCGGGGGCGGTGAGAGGCTGCTGTGCCGTCCGCGCGGGGGCGGGGTGGCGAGGGGTCCCACGTGGGGAGGATCCGGGGAGCTGGCGACGTGCAACTCTCGGAGTCCGCGGGGATGTGGAAAGGGGGCGGCGCTGGAAGGCCCACGGTCCAAGGGAACGTGGGGAGGGGGCGACTCCAGGATCCAAGGGGATCCGGAGCAGGGGCGCGCGGTGCCGGGATCCGAGGGGACCTGAGAAAGGGGCGGCGCAGGAGGCCCCGGTCCGAGGGCGGCTAGGGTCAGAGTGTGCCATGAGGTCAGAGGCCAGAGGGGTCCTCGGGGATTGGAGGATCTGGAGAGATGGTGCCCGGAGTCCAATGGGCGGAGACGAAGGCGGCGGTCAACAGCGCAACAGCCGAAGGCCACTGGGGCCATCTTCTCGGCATCCCCAGCCCAAGAACTTGGCAATTGTTCCGCCTCCTGCCCTTTTTGTCTTGAGCCTTTAATAGTTTTTCAAACTGTGAAAATTCCTTTTTTGTTTTTGTGTTTTAAATGTTTTGATTCTTCATTATTCGCTTAGGACATACTATTCAATGTATTTTAAGTACAGTCCTTCAAATGTTCATTGAGCGCCTACTATGTACCAGAGACGCTTCTAGCTGTGGGCTCTAACAACAAACAGGGCAAGCCCCACGCTCATAGAGCTTATGTAGAGCTTAAAGAAAAGGACGGACAGTAAGCAAATGAACAGGTGAATACACAATGTAGTAAAAAGCACTGAAAATGCAATGGCCTTAAAGCAAATTTAATTTATTATTGGCCCTTTCTAGTTACCCTACCGCCTTCATGATTCTCCTGTAGTTGGCACAGCCTGTTACCGAGGACTGTACCAGGTAACCTGTCATTCTTAGTAGCGACCCCTTTCATCTCTAAGGGGTGGGTTTTGGAGGATCAATAATATGCTCCTCTTAGCTACACAGTCCACAGCTGTGTCAAAGGCTGAGCATTTCCCAAGGTCTGCAAAATCTTCTCAAACAGTGGTTGTTCCTTCAAAAAGGAATTGCTGTGGCTCTGCAGGCATAGAGCTAGACTGGAAATACAATGAGAGGTGGGCAGGGTTCCTGTTCTCAAGGAGCTTACAGTTTCATAGGGAGGCAGAATCTAATAACCACAGTAATAAAGATACAAACTATGGTGACGGCTAAGAAAAGAACTATATTCTGTTGAGAGGGTACCCTATGGAGTTTGGCAAGCAGGGCTGTAGAATCACTAACTTTTCCCTTAAGGAGTCTTGGAGAAATATTTGAAGAAAGAAGAGCAATCCATGCATTGGAACAGCATGTGCAAAGGCTTTGAGGCAATGTAGGAAATGAAAGGAGGCAAACAGGAGCATAAAGCTGGAGAACAGGAAAATGAGGCTGGAGAGTAGGCTGGGTTTATAGTAGGAAAGTTTGGAATGCTATTTTGGTTTGCTAGGACTGTGGTAACGAATTACCAAGAAACCCAGTAGTTTAAAAACAACGGAAATCCTGTCACAGCTCCAGAGACAAGAAGTCTGAAATCAAGATATTGGCAGGGCCATACTCACCCTGAACTCCCTAGGGGAGAATCCTTACTTACTTCTTCCAGTCTCTTGTGCCTCCAGGCATCCCCTGGCTTGTGGCTGTATACCTCAAACTTCTGCCTCCATCTTTACATCACTTTCTCTGTGTTTTATATAGACGTTTGTCTTTGGGTTTAGGGCCCACCCAGATAATCCAGGATAAGATCATCTCATAATCCTCAACTGAACCTGCAGAGACCATTTTCAAATAAGATCATGAACATGGAGTTAGGACATGGACATATCTTTTCTGGGGCCACCATTCAACCACTACACTGAGCTTGCAGACAAAAGACACTTGACTTGGTAGAAAGTGAGAATTAACTATTTCCTGACATGTTAGGCAGGGTAAAAATTCAGACTATGTAAAGTATGAACCTATTTAGTTAAAAATAAATGTGTCTGCCAAACAAGGAAGTGAAAAACCTATACTCTGAAAACTACAAGACACTCATGAGAGAAATTAAAGAAGATACCAATAAATGGAAACACATCCCATGCTCAAGAATAGGAAGAATTAATATGGTCAAAATGGCCATCTGGCCTAAAGGAATCTACAGATTCAATGCAATCCCTAACAAAATACCAACAGCATTCTTCTTTGAACTAGAGCAAATAGTTCTAAAATTCATATGGAACCACAAAAGACCCCGAATAGCCAAAGTAATCCTGAGAAGGAAGAATAAAGTGGGGGGAATTATGCTCCCTGACTTCAAGCTCTACAACAAAGCCACGATAATCAAGACAATTTGGTACTGGCACAATAACAGACCCATAGACCAATGGAACAGACTAGAGAGCCCATTTATAAACCTAAGCATATATGGTCAATGAATATATGTAAAGGAGCCATGGATATAAAATGGGGAAATGACAGCCTCTTCCACAACTGGTGTGGGCAAAACTGGAGAGCTACATGCAAGAGAATGAAACTGGATTATTGTCTAACCTCATACACAAAAGTAAACTCAAAATGGATCAAAGACCTGAATGTAAGTCATGAAACCATAAAACTCTTAGAAGAAACATAGGCAAAAATCTCTTGAACGTAAACATGAGCAACTTTTTCCTGAACGCATCTCCTTGGGCAAGGGAAACAAAAGCAAAAATGAGCACATAGGACTACAAACTAAAAAGATTCTGTATGGCAAATCTGATTCAAGGCAGCTTAGTATAAGAAGTGTATGTACACTGCTTTTTCTGGCAGGCCTGAGGAGGGGTGCTGTCAGGCACGGACAACTAAAGAATGTTTTACAATGCTAGGCTTGGCCAGTGTCTTGACCAGATCCTTAAACCATTTAAGAGGAGTAACTGATGAAGCTGTACTTTGCCATTCCCTTGGCATTATGGGGTACCCTTAAAGAAGTAAAGCAAAGGCATAGATCAAAACTAAATGCCCTGCCTGTTGCCAGACTCACAAACATTCATATTTACCCTAAGTCCTAGAGTCCAGCTAGGTGTCATTGAGTAAAAGGATCTTTTTTTTTTGGTTCTTTTTATTTTTATTATTAATGATTTATTTTTATTTTTTTTAAACTTATTTTGGTATGATTAATCTACAATTACATGTGCAATATTATGGTTATTAAACTACCCCTTCATCAGGTCGCCCGCACCAACCCCATTACAGTCACTGTCCATCAGCATAGTGAGATGCTATAGAATCACTACTTGTCTTCTCTGAGTTGTACAGCCCTCCCCGTGCACCCCCAATATTATGTCTGCTAATCGTAATGCCCCTTTTTCCCTCTTATCCTTCCCTTCCCACCCATCTTCCCCAGTCCCTTTCCCTTTGGTAACTATTAGTCCATTCTGGGTTCTGTGAGTCTGCTGCTGTTTTGTTCCTTCAGTTTTTGCCCTTTGTTCTTATACTCCACATATGAGTGAAATCATTTGATACTTGTCTTTTTCGGCTTGGCTTATTTCACTAAGCATAATACCCTCTAGCTCCATCCATGTTGTTGCAAATGGTAGGATTTGTTTTCTTATGGCTGAATAATATTCCATTGTGTATATGTACCACCTCTTCTTTATCCATTCATCTACTGATGGACACTTAGGTTGCTTCCATTTCTTGGCTATTGTAAATAGTGCTGTGATAAACATAGAGGTGCATCTGTCTTTTTCAAACTGGGCTGCTGCAGTCTTAGGGTAAATTCCTAGGAGTGGAATTCCTGGATCAAATGGTATTTCTATTTTGAGTTTTTTGAGGAACCTCCATACTGCTTTCCACAATAGTTGAACTAGCTTACATTCCCACCAGCAATGTAGGAGGGTTCCCTTTTCTCCACATCCTCGCCAACATTTGTTGTTGTTTGTGTTTTGGATGTTGGTCATCCTCACTGGTGTGAGGTGATATCTCATTGTGGTTTTAATCTGCATTCTCTGATGATTAGTGATGTGGAGCATCTTTTCACGTGCCTGTTGGCCATCTGAATTTCTCCTTTAGAGAAGTGTCTATTCATGTCCTCTTCCCATTTCTTATTTGGATTATTTGCTTTTTGTTTGTTAAGGTGTGTGAGTTCTTTATATATTTTTGATGTCAACCCTTTATCAGATACGTCACTTATGAATATATTCTCCCATACTGTAGGATGTCTTTTTGTTCTACTGATGGTGTCCTTTGCTGTACAGAAGCTTTGCAGCTTGATATAGTCCACTTGTTCATTTTTGCTTTTGTTTCCCTTGCCCGGGGATATATGTTCATGAAGAAGTCGCTCATGTTTATGTCCAAGAGATTATTGCCTATGTTTTTTTCTAAGAGTTTTATGGTTTCATGACTTACATTCAGGTCTTTGATCCACCTTGAGTTTACCTTTGTGTATGGGGCCAGACAGTAGTCCAGTTTCATTCTCTTACATGTAGCTGTCCAGTTTTTCCAACACCAGCTGCTGAAGAGGCTGTCATCTCCCCATTGTATATCCAAGGCACTTTTATCAAATATTAATTGACTGTATATGCTTGGGTTAATGTTTGGATTTTCTGTTTTGTTCCACTGGTCTGTGGGTCTGTTTTTGTGCCAATACCAAATTGTCTTGATTACTGTGGCTTTGTAGTAGAGCTTGAAGTCAGGGAGCATAATTCCCCCTGTTTTATTCCTCCTTCTCAGGATTTCTTTAGCTATTCGAGGTCTTTTGTGGTTCCATATGAATTTTAGAATTATTTGTTCCAGTTCATTGAAGAAAGCTGTTGGTAGTTTGATAGGGATTGCGTTGAACCTGTAGATTGCTTTAGGTAGTATAGCCATTTTGACAATATTTATTCTTCCTAGCCAAGAGCATGGGATGCATTTCCATTTGTTAGTGTCCTCTTTAATTTCTCTTAGGAGTGTCATGTAGTTTTCAGAGTACAGGTCTTTCGCTTCCTTCGTTACGTTTATTCCTAGGTATTTTATTCTCTTTGATGCAATTGTGAATGGAATTGTTTTTCTGATTTCTCTTTCTGTTAGTTCACAATTAGTGTATAGGAAGGCAACAGATTTCTGTGTGTTAATTTTGTATCCTGCAACTTTGCTGAATTCAGGTATTAGTTCTAGTCGTTTTGGAATGCAGTCTTTAGGGTTTTTTATGCACAGTATCATGTCATCTGCAAATAGTGACAATTTGACTTCTTTACCAATCTGGATGCCTTGTATGTCTTTGTTTTGTCTGATTGCCATGGCTAGGACCTCCAGTACTATGTTGAATAACAGTGGAGAGAGTGGGCATCCCTGTCTTGTTCCTGATCTTAGATGATAAGCTTTCAGCTTCTTGCCATTAAGTATCATGTTAGCTGTGGGTTTGTCATATATGGCCTTTATGATGTTGAGGTACTTGCCGTCTGTACCCATTTTGTTGAGAGTTTTAATCAGGAATGGATGCTGAATTTTGTCAAATGCTTTTTCAGCATCTATGGAGATGATCATGTGGTTTTTGTTCTTCTTTTTGTTGATGTGGTGGATGATGTTGATGGATTTTCGAGTGTTGTACCATCCTTGCATCCCTGGGATGAATCCCCCTTGATCATGGTGTATGATCCTCTTGATGTATTTTTGAATTCGGTTTGCTAATATTTTGTTGAGTATTTTTGCATCTACGTTCATCAGGGATATTGGTCTGTAATTTTCTTTTTTGGTGGGGTCTTTGCCCAGTTTTGGTATTAGAGTGATGCTGGCTTCATAGAATGAGTTTGGAAGTATTCCCTCCTCTTCTATTTTTTGGAAAACTTTAAGGGATATGGGTGTTATTTCTCCTCTATATGTCTGGTAGAATTCAGAGGTGAATCCTTCAGGTCTGGGGGTTTTGTTCTTGGGTAGTTTTTCGATTACTGATTCAATTCGTTGCCGGTGATTGGTTTGTTTAGTTTTTCTGTTTCTTGCTTGGTCAGACTTGGGAGGTTGTATTTTTCTAAGAAGTTGTCCATTTCTTGTATGTTTTCCAGCTTGTTAGCATATAGATTCTCATAATATTCTCTTATAAGTCTTTGTATTTCTGTGGGGTCCGTCGTGATTTTTCCTTTCTCATTTCTGATTCGGTTTATGTGTGTAGATTCTCTTTTTCTCTTAATGAGTCTGGCTAGGGGTTTATCTATTTTGTTTATTTTTTCAAAGAACCAGCTCTTGGTTTCATTGATTTTTTTCTATTGTTTTATTCTTCTCAATTTTATTTATTTCTTCTCTGATCTTTATTATGTCCCTCCTTCTGGTGACTTTGGGCCTCATTTGTTCTTCTTTTTCCAGTTTCCGTAATTGTGTTTTTAGACTATTCATTTGGGAATGTTCTTCCTTCTTTAAATAGGCCTGGATTGCAATATACTTTCTTCTTAGAACTGCCTTTGCTGTGTCCCACAGAAGTTGTGGCTTTGTGTTGTTGTTGTCATTAGTCTCCATATATTCTTTGATTTCTGTTTGATTTGGTCGTTAACCATTGATTAATTAGGAGAATGTTGTTAAGTCTCCATGTATTTGTGAGCCTTTTTGATTTCTTTCTAAAATTTATTTCTAGTTTTATACCTTTGTGATCTGAGAAGTTGGTTGGTAGGATTTCAATATTTTTGAATTTACTGAGGTTCTTTTTGTGGCCTAGTATGTGGTCTATTCTGGAAAATGTTCCATGTGCACTTGAGAAGAATGTGTATCCTATTGCTTTTGGGTGCAGAGTTCTGTAGATGTCTGTTAGGTCCATCTGTTCTAGTGTGTTGTTCAGTGCCTCTGTGTCTTTACTTATTTTCTCTCTGGTTGATCTGTCCTTTGGAGTGAGTGGTGTGTTGAAGTCTCCTAAAATGAATGCATTGCTGTCTATTTCCTCCTTTCATTCTGTTAGTATTTGTCTCACATATGCTGGCGCTCCTGTGTTGGGTGCATATATATTTATAATGGTTATATCTTCTTGTTGGACTGACCTCTTTATCATTATGTAATGTCCTTCTTTATCTCTTGCTACTTTCTTCGTTTTGAAGTCTATTTTGTCTGATACAAGTACTGCAACACCTGCTTTTTTCTCTTTGTTGTTTGCATGAAATATCTTTTTCCATCCCTTCACTTTTAGTCTGTGTATATCTTTGGGTTTGAGGTGTGTCTCTTGTAAGCAGCATATAGATGGGTCTTGCTTTTTTATCCATTCTGTTACTCTGTGTCTTTTGATTAGTGCATTCTGTCCATTTACATTTAGGGTGATTATTGACAGATATGTACTTATTGCCATTGCTGGCTTTAGATTCGTGGTTACCAAAGGTTCAAGGGTTGCTTCTTTACTATCTAGCAATCTAACTTAACTTTCTTGTTAAGTTATTGTAAACACCGTCTGATGTTTCTTTATTTCTCTCCCTTCTTTTTCTTCCTCCTCCATTCTTTATATACTAGGTGTTTTATTCTAAATGTATCATTTTAATGAACCATTGCTTTAAGGGACCAAATGGTACCCTACAGGCTTGGGTGAGTTAATGTTCTCTCAATTGTCAGAGAAATTCCAAGGAGTATCCCACTTGCAGAATCTGACAATTGTTTAATAACTGTAGCCGCTTTTTAACAGCAGTTTAATTTATTGTTTTTTGCGGCAACTATTTCCTTTCCACTTAATATATTTCAAAAATGTCAGTCTACAGAAAGAAATAATCATGGTACATGGTAAGGTGCTAGTGAAGGTGCACTGGTGATCATGTCGCGATGTATAAACAGACTTACAGAATGTTATGTGTCAATTATATCTTAATGAAATAAATTAAGGTTGCAATCTAATGCTTCTTGATTTTTCCCTATTTGAGATAGACTTTGATTCGAAAATATTTTAGGAAAATGGATAGTTATTTTTCATTTAGATACTACTTTTACTTTATCTCACTTTTCAAAAGTAAGCAGATTTTAAACTTTTCATTGAAATCACAGTTCCACAGAGAATATATATCAAGAAAAATTCAGTCCTTTTTTCAGCTTGTTAAAACTTGTCTTAGTGGGAAAGTCTTTAAAATCAGTAGTCTATAAGTTATATTTAAAATAGAGGTACACATGAATTTATTTCTAGTATTTGAAACTTCATTCATTGTCATTTAAAATCTAAGCCCTTGGGACTTTCCCCTTCTATTCTTCACCTACCTGCCCAAATTAGTGGTCTCTTGTACTCTTTCTGTCACTCTGGAGAATCTCCAGATGGTAGAAAAGAGAAACACAATCCTCTCAAAGCTGGCGTATAAGATCAAGCAACATGTATTTGTTATTCTAAAGCTACCTTATAGTGTATGTAAATATATATATAGACATAGATAAAGATGATATATGATATATGTAATATAACTAACTTTTCCTCCATTTCATAAATGGATCAAAATAGGCCAATTATTAGGTCTGTAATTAAGGAGTCAAATCATGAAAGACTATTATTTTAACCAGATTAACTAGTTTTGTTTTCTACTGTTGTAGTGGAGAACTAGAACTGATTAAAAGTTAAATTGTGCTTGGCTATGTATGAGTGTCTTGAAGTTTGGGTGATGAAAAAGTACTTTGAAGAAACAAATTCAGGATTATTGAAGTCCTGAGTTAGTATCATCTTACCTTGTGAACTCACTCCCCAAGAGATGGTGCTAGCTGTCCTCTAATGAGGCCTGTTCTGTCGACCCTTTCTTAAAACATACCCCGGTCTCAAAGCCTAAGAATGATGTGGTGATTTGTATAGAAGGTATAATAAACATTCCTCTATCACCGTTCAATTTTGGCTTATAAGACATCTCATTCCATACAATCCATTTGGAGAATCTCTGATTATGTGCTCTTATGGATTTGATTTCTTCCACTGTAGCTATAGGAAATAATTTAAAAGGTTATTTATATGATAATAATGGATATTATTTAGCTTTTTCAGAAAAGTTAGCTTATCGAAGGCTGGTCACTTTACTCATATATTGCCAAAATGACACTGGGTCTTGAAAATATTGGAGGCAGGTGTTTCTTCCTAACTTAATTAATATGGCAAATGTTTGATGATATACTGTATGTTAAGCATAGTACTAGGAACTGGGAATGAAAATAGAAGTCATCTTCTGAATTGTGAAGAATCTAGCCCAATGTTTCTTGGACTTAAACCGTTTTCGTGTATCTTACAAGATTTTTGCCATAATGAGGCACTTTTTCACAATGATGTGCTTACTATTTTTCTTTAAATTAGCTCACTTTTATTTTAAAAGAATATTATCATTATTATTAATTTTAAAACTTTCATAGACAGAAGATAATCATTTGAAAATATCCCTAATAAAAGAACTGAATGAGAAGAGATCCAGACGCTCCAGGCAAGAGGAAACAGCTGAAGTTCCAAGAACGATCCGGTCACTGGCCTAGGAGTCACCACATCTCAATAGTTCTTCCGAACAATAATAGGTCCCTCATGGTCCCTTCACAGCGGGGAACCTGGGGCTGCAGGCACAGCCGGTCTTTTCCCTTCGCTGCCAGGCCACATTCACCCACCTACCCTCCCATCCTGGATCCCAGGAAACAGTTCCTGTGGAGCCCTCCTTTTCCTTCTCATTATCTTCAGGGAAGCACTTATGGAGTCCTCTTCCTGGGCTGGAGCTCCACCGCCACCCTCCAATCCTAAAAACAGAAGTGAGTTCCTTTGAAATTAATCCAGACTTCAAATGAACCAAATAATAGAATATCAAGAAACAAGAGACTTTTTAAATCATGTGCCTTCAAAAGGGATTTCCATCTCGTTCATTGCATTTTAAAAACAGGCGATTTAAAGGACCATACTTATGCCCAAAGTAATGTTCAATAAGAACTTTAGTTCTCAGAATGGTGTTTGAAAATACTATTTTTATATAAATTTTGTAATTAAATTACTTTTACTTTATTTTTATACATAGTATAGACATGTTTTCTTTACTTGTACATGCAGTTTATCAGAAGTGTACAGTTCCAAGTGAATTCTAAGAGTTCTTCAGAAGGCCCCAGGCAGGACCTTAGCTGTATGTGGTGGTAACCAGTTCAATAACATGAGTTTTACTGACTTTTCTCTCCTTGCCTATATAGCTCTCCTCTGTTTTCTGGGATCATCTTTCAAATAAGTCATCTGCACCTAAGAGCATGTCTCTGGCTCTGCTTTCAAGGGAAACTAAGCTAAGACATTGGAGTGTCCAGCCAGCAGGCTGACTTTCCTTGCCTTCTGCTTTAGGGATTGTAGTTAATGTGGATGTTGCCATCAATAAACGAAGCTTACTCACATCCTTTTGAACTTCAGTCTTTGTCAGAGAGAGCATGCAATAGAAACAAGGTCATCCCCAGGTGGTAGATGCCTCTGGCCCATGAATTCTCCAGAACCTTCCCATTCTACCCCTTTCCACATGTTCCTGAATGTATTCGTCACATTAAATCAATGAGATTGAGCGGCTCCTTCCTTATTCCATTGTTTCTCTAACATCACCCAGAAAATGATTGGAATCTTGGATCTTAGGTGTCCAGCAACAGTGGGGCAGTCTCAACTACTAGTCTGCAGTGTCTGGCAGCAGGCTAGCGATTCACTGTCAGTAGGGAAATAGTGAGCAGCCGCACAGGGTAATGTCAGGGGCTGAGAGCCTCTAGTAGTTCTGCACTAAGGCAATTGTAGTATACGCCAGAGACCATATCGTTAGAGCCAGGGGCACCCATCGGTCTTGGGCGTACATTAAGCATCAAGACAGAACGTAGCACAGCACAGAATACTGAGCATGAGCACGGTTTTTTTTTCACCGACAGTGTCTCAGGCCAACACGTGCTTTCTCAAACTGAAAGGTTCAAAACTAGAACAAGAGTCCGTTACAGGCATCTCTGCGACTCATCCTCACAGGCTGTTACACTGGAAATAGGGCCAATTTTGCAGAGACATTCTTTAAAAGTCTAGTGATTCTTGGCTCTCCATTCTTATTTAAGTGAGAAACACCAAAAAAAAAAAAAAAATGGATCAGAGGCTTAGCCAGGGTATGTTAACTGGTAGCATTATCATACAGTTTACTATAGACCTGTATTTAGTTCTTACTTTGTAGACCCCCAAATAGTAGCATCTGTACTTTTTTTTCTCTTGGGCCAGTTGTTTTGTTTTGTTATTCTGTTTTTTGAGAGACCCCCTCTCTCCTTCTGCAGAGGGTGTAAGCCTGGCTGCTCTTATTCTAGGAATTGAGTAGGGACAGGGCACCAAAGGTTCTTGCAACTCAATATGTAGAATTTAACTTAACCTCCCTATTGAACCTTTGTCTTACTTCCCTGGAATATTCCTGAGGCCAGAGCTCTGTTTCAATGTTTCCAGTGAGAATACCTGTTTGGTTTTGTTGGAATGGGAAAGGTTTAGGTGCCCGGCTGTGCAGTGGTAGGGCTGGCATCCAGAGATCTCCCAACTCCTTATACAGACTTTCAACTAACCTTGTTTTAATCCATGCCACATTAAAAATGACAGGTGTCTCCCATTCCACAACTGTTCTTGTTTTTTGGCTTTTCTGACTACAGGTACTTAAATTTCAGCCTTCTCAGCTTCCCCTTGTCCACCTGCTTGCCATTTTCCAGGTTGTATTCTAGCAGCAAATTGCCTATCTGAAAAGACTACATTTCTCACCCTCCCTTGCAACCAGTTAAAGCAGCATGACCAAGTTCTGGCCAAAGGCACATCAAGGGAAATGCTATGAAAGACATCTAGAATGGCCCCTTAAAAGGATTTGATTCAGCTGAGGACACACTCTTTAATCCTTCTCTTCTTCTTCCTACTGCCTGGGATGTTGACATGACAGCTGGAATGCCAGCAATCATCTTGAACTCATAAGGAAACCTGGAGGAATGAAGCCACATACTGAGGGTGGCAGAGTAGAAATAGAGAAGCTGTGGTCCCTGGTGGCTGTGCAGTTGCCCTGGACTAACACCAGATTTATTTTATATGAGAGAAATAAAATTCTATTTTATAATTTACATGGTATTTTGGTTTGGGGTTAAATGCTGCTAAATCTAATCTTAGCTGATTCATCTTCTATCCTACCCCTTTAGCCTGATCTTTGGTGGTGTCAAAAGGCAGAGAGAACAATCACAGAAGTTGCAAAAATAGTGAACGACCCAACCTGGCTCCTCAAACTACCTAAGGAATGAGATCCCCAATTTCCAGCTCAGAGTATCCTCTACAGTGATACCAATAAGTAGGACCAGAAATAAATCCAAAATTTGGGAGACTCAATGCTTATAAAATTTTGTGCCTTTAAGAAAAAGAATTACAAATTCTTTGTAATTTGAAAAAGAAAAGAAAAATTACAAAACTTAGATACTCGCTTAGGTGGAGTTCCCTAGAAACAGAGCTGGAGATAGGGATTCATGAGCAAGCAATTTACTGAAGGAGGGTTCTCAGGAAATTGCTGGGGAGATGGGACATAGGATAGGGCTGGAAAAACCAGGTAGATGTGTGGTTTCAGAAGGCCTAGCCTCAGCCTGATGGTCTGGGAGCTCTGGAGTATGAATCACCCTGCTAAGAGGCGAGGACTTTTATGTGCCAGGATCGGTAAGTCATGGGGGTGGGCCAGCCTCCCTGGCATGTCCAGGCAAGGTGGCTTCCTGAAGCTGTAGGCAATCAGTGTGCTGTAGCAGGATATAGGTGTGAGTCCTCAGTGGTCAACACCAGCAGCAGCTGGGAGATGGGAATCAGAGCAGAAGATTAACAGCTATTGTTAACAGGTACAAAAGTAGAGAAGAGGAAATAGTCATTTACAATTGTTGAAAGTTGGTAAATGTGCTAAATATGACAAAATCTAGAAAAAAAAACATATGATAGAGGTGCCTGGAACCTCTCTATAATACTATTTCTCCTATTTTGCTCTACTCCATAGTCTTTCATCTCCTCTTCATATGACAATGATCTGTAATATTTCCTATAAGCAGCATAGAAAGATAATTTGATTGATTGAAATTTGTTTTTTATTACTGATAGTTTGGAAAAGATTTTTAATTTGTTATTTATTAGTGATAGTTTGGAAAAGTTTCTTAATTTTTTTTAATTTTGCTGTCATTAATGTACAATTACATGAACAACATTAGGGTTACTAGACTCCCCCTATTATCAAGTCCCCACCACATGCCCCACTACAATCACTGTCCATCAGTGTAGTAAGATGCTATAGAGTCACAACTTACCTTCCCTCAGTTATACTGCCTTCCCCGTGTCCCCACCACTACAGTATAGGTGCTAATCGTGATGCCCCTTTTTCCCCCTTGTCCCTCCCTTCCCACCCATCCTCCCCAGTCCCTTTCCCTTTGGTAACTGTTAGTCCATTCTTGGGTTCTGTGAGTCTCCTGCTGTTTTGTTCCTTCAGTTTTTGCTTTGTTCTTATACTCCACAGATGAGTGAAATCATTTGATACTTGTCTTTCTCTGCTTGGCTTATTTCACTAAACATAATACCCTCTAGCTCCATCCATGTTGTTGCAAATGGTAGGATTTGTTTTCTTCTTATGGCTGAATAATATTCCATTGTGTATATGTACCACTTCTTCTTTATCCATTCATCTTCTGATGGACACTTAGGTTGCTTCTATTTCTTGGCTATTGTAAATACTGCTGCAATAAACATAAGGGTGCATATGTCTTTTTCAAACTGGGCTGTTGCACTCTTAGGGTAAATTCCTAGGAGTGGAATTCCTGGGTCAAATGGTATTTCTATTTTGAGTTTTTTGAGGAACCTCCATACTGCTTTCCACAATGGCTGAACTATTTTACATTCCCACCAGTGGTGTAGGAGGGTTCCCCTTTCTCCAGATCCTCACCAAAATTGGTTGTTGTTTGTCTTTTGGATGGCAGCCATCCTAACAGGTGTGAGGTGATATCTTATTGTGGTTTTAATTTGCATTTCTCTGATGATTAGGGATGGGGAGCATCTTTTCATGTGCCTATTGGCCATATGAATTTCTTCTTTGGGGAAGTGTCTGTTCAGCTCCTCTGCCCATTTTTTAATTGGCTAATTTGCTTTTTGTTTGTTGAGGTGCGTGAGCTCTTTATATAATTTGGATGTCATTTATGAATATACCCTTATCAGATATGTCGTTTATGAATATATTCTCCCATACTGTAGGATGTCTTTTTGTTCTACTAATGGTGTCCTTTGCTGTACAGAGCTTTTTATTTTGATATAGTCCCACTTGTTCATTTTTGCTCTTGTTTCCCTTGCCCAGCGAGATATGTTCATGAAGAAGTTGCTCATGTTTATGTCCAAGAGATTTTTGTCTATGTTTTTTTCTAAGAGTTTTATGGTTTCATGACTTACATTCAGGTCTTTGATCCATTTTGAGTTTACTTTTGTGTATGGGGTTAAACAATAAACCAGTTTCATTCTCTTACATGTAGCTTTCCAGTTTTGCCAACACCAGCTGTTGAAGAGACTGTCATTTCCCCATTGTATACCCATGGCTCCTTTATCATATATTAATTGATCATATATGCTTGGGTTTATATCGGGGCTCTCTAGTCTGTTCCATTAGTCTGTGGGTCTGTTCTTGTGCCAGTACCAAATTGTCTTGATAACTGTGGCTTTGTAGTAGAGCTTGAAGTTGGGGAGCGTAATTCCCCCCACTTTATTCTACCTTTTCAGGATTGTTTTGGCTATTTGGGGTCTCTTGTGGTTCCATATGAATTTAAGAACTATTCGCTCTAGTATGTTGAAGAATGCTCTTGGTATTTTTTTAGGGATTGCGTTGAGTCTGTAGATTGCTTTAGGCAGGATGGCCATTTTGACAATATTAATTCTTCCTATCCGTGAGCATGGGATGTGTTCCCATTTATTGGTATCTTCTTTAATTTCTCTCATGAGTGTCTTGTAGTTTTCAGAGTATAGGTCTTTCACTTTGTTGGTTAGGTTTATTCCTCGGTATTTTTTTCATTTGGACGCGATTGTGAATGGAATTGTTTTCCTGATTTCTCTTTCTGCTAGTTCACCATTAGTGTATAGAACTGCAACAGATTTCTGTTTATTAATTTTGTATCCCACAACTTTGCTGAATTCAGATATTAGATCTAGTTGTTTTGGAGTGTATTCTTTAGGGGTTTTTATGTACACTATCATGTCATCCGCAAACGGACAATTTGACTTCTTCCTTTCCAATCTGGATGCCTTTAATTTCTTTGTGTTGTCTGATTGCTGTGGTTAGGACCTCCAGAACTGTGTTGAATAAGAGTGGGAAGAGTGGGCATCCTTGTCTTGTTCCCGATCTTAAAGGAAAAGCTTTCAGCTTCTCACTGTTAAGTATAATGTTGGCTGTGGGGTTGTCATATATGGCCTTTATTATGTTGAGGTACTTGCCCTCTATACCCATTTTGTTGAGAGTTTTTATCATGAATGGATGTTGAATTTTGTCAAATGCTTTTTCAGCATCTATGGAGATGATCATGTGGTTTTCGTCCTTCTTTCTTTTGATGTGGTGGATGATGTTGATGGATTTTCAAATGTTGTAACATCCTTGTATCCCTGGAATGAATCCCACTTGATCATGGTGTATGATCTTTTTTATGTATTTTTGAATTTCGTTTGCTAATATTTTGTTGAGTATTTTTGCACCTATGTTCATCAGGGATATTGGTCTGTAGTTTTCTTTTTTTGTGGTGTCCTTGCCTGGTTTTGGTATTAGAGTGATGATGCTGGCCTCATAGAATCAGTTTGGGAATATTCCCTCCTCTGCTACTTTTTGGAAAACTTTAAGGAGGATGGGTATTAGTCTTCACTAAATGTTTGATAAAATTCAGCAGTGAAGCTATCTGGTCCAGGAATTTTGTTCTTAGGTAGTTTTTTCATTACCAATTCAATTTCTTTGCTGCTAATTGGTCTATTCAGATTTTCTGTTTCTTCCTGGGTCAGCCTTGGAAGGTTGTATTTTTCTAGAAAGTTGTCTATTTCTTCTAGCTTATCCAGCTTATTACCATATAATTTTCCATAGTATTCTCTCATAATTCTTTGTATTTCTGTGGTGTCCATATGATTTTTCCTTTCGCATTTCTGATTCTGTTTATGTGTGTAGACTCTTTTTTTCTTGAAAAGTTTGGCTAAGGGTTTATCTATTTTGTTTATTTTCTCAAAGAACCAGCTCCTGCTTTCATTGATTCTTTCTATTGTTTTATTCTTCTAAATTTTATTTATTTCTCCCCTAATCTTTATTATGTCCCTCCTTCTACTGACTTTGGGTCTCATTTGTTCTTCTTTTCCTAGTTTCATTAATTGTGAGTTTAGACTGCTCATATGGGATTGTTCTTCTTTCCTGAGGTAGGCCTATATTTCAATATACTTTCCTCTTAACATGGCTTTTGCTGCATCCCACAGATTTTGCAGTGTTGAATTATTGTTGTCATTTGTCTCCATATATTGCTTGATCTCTGTTTTTATTTGGTCATTTATCCATTGGCTATGTAGGGGCATGTTGTGAAGCCTCAATGTGTTTGGGGGATTTTTAATTTACTTTGCGTAATTTATTTCTAGTTTCTTACCTTTGTGGTCTGAGAAACTGGTTGGCACAATTTCAATCTTTTTGAATTTACCAAGGCTCTTTTTGCGGCCTAGGATATGATCTATTCTTGAAAATGTTCCATGTGCACTTGAGAAGAATGTGTATTCTGCTGCTTTTGGGTGTAGAGTTCTGTAGATGCCTGTTAGTTCCATCTGTTCTATTGTGTTGTTCAGTGCCTCTGTCTCCTTACTTATTTTCTGTCTGGTTGATCTGTCCTTTGGAGTGAGTGGTGTGTTGAAGTCTCCTAGAATGAAGGCATTGCATTTTATTTCTCCTTTTAATTTTGTTAGTATTTGTTTCACATATGTAGGTGCTCCTGTGTTAGGCGCATAGATATTTATAATGGTTATATCTTCTTGTTGGATTGACCCTTTTATCATTATGTAATGTCCTTCTTTGTCTCTTGTGACTTTCTTTGTTTTGAAGTCTGTTTTTTCACTTTTAGTCTTTGGGTTTAAAGTGAGTCTCTTGTAGGCAGCATATAGATGGGTCTTGTTTTTTTATCCATTCAGTGACTCTATGTCTTTTGATTCGTGCTTTCAGCCCATTTACATTTAGGGTGATTATGGATAGGTATATACTTATTGGCATTGCAGGCTTTGATCCGTGGTTACCAACGGTTCAAGGGTAGCTTCCTTACTATCTAAGAGTCTAACTTAACTCACTTAACATGTTATCACAAAAACAATCTAAAGGTTCTTTTTTTCTTCTTCCTCCTTTTTCTTCCTCCTCCATTCTTTATATATTATGTATCATATTCTGTACTCTTTGTCTACCCTTGACTGACTTTGGAGATAGTTATTTTAATTTTTGCATTTGCTTAGTAATTAGCTCTTCTACTTTCTTTCCTGTGGTTTTATTACTTCTGGTGACAGCTATTAGACCATAGGAACACTTCCATCTATAGCAGTCCCTCCAAAATACACTGTAGAGATGGTTATGGGAGGTAAATTCTCTCAGCTTTTGCTTATCTGGAAATTGTTTAATGACCCTCCTTCAAATTTAAATGATAATCTTGCTGGGTACAGTATTCTTGGTTCAAGGCCCTTGCTTCATTGCATTAAATACATCATGCCACTCCCTTCTGGCCTGTAAGGTTTCTGCTGAGAAGTCTGATGATAGCCTGATGGGCTTTCCTTTGTATGTGATCTTATTTCTCTCTCTGGTTGCTTTTAATAGTCTGTCCTTATCCTTCATCTTTGCCATTTTAATTACTATATGTCTTGATGTTGTCTTCCTTGGGTCCCTTGTGTTGGGAGATCTGTGCATCTCCATGGCCTGAGAGACTATCTCCTTCCCCAGATTGGGGAATTTTTCAGCAATTACCTCCTCAAAGACACTTTCTATCCCTTTTTCTCTCTCTTCTTCTTCTGGTACCCCTATAATGCAGATATTGTTCTGTTTGAATTGGTCACACAGTTCTCTCAATATTCTTTCATTCTTAGAGATCCTTTTTTCTCTCTGTGCCTCAGCTTCTTTGTATTCCTCTTCTCTAGTTTCTATTTCATTTATCCTCTCCTCCACCGTGTCCAGTCTGCTTTTAATATCATCCATTGTGCTCTTCAGTGATTGGATCTCTGACCGGAATTCATTCCTGAATTCTTGAATATATTTCTGTACCTCCATGAGCATGTTAAGATTTTTATTTTGAACTTCCTTTGAGGAAGAGTCATGAGGTCAATGTTATTTAAACCTTTCTCAGGAGTGGTATTAATAATTTTACTCTGAACCAGATTCCTTTGGCGTTTCATATTTGTATATGGTGGCCTCTAGTGCCCAGAAGCTCTACTTCCTGGAGATGCTCAGCCCCTGAAGCAATGTCGGGGGTCATAGGGGAGTGGTATTGGTGCCTGGGGGGAGGAAAGAGCTGTTTCCTGCTACCCGGCTGCTATCCCTGTCTCTACTGCCTGAACCAGTGGGCTGAGCACACAGGTATAAGACTGTATGCTTTGCATTTGTAGTTGCTGTAGACAGATTTTCCCTCTGGCTGGCCTAATGCCATGGTAGGGTTTGCCTTTTTGTGACCCAGGTGGGGCTGGCTGGGAGAAAGGCACAGTAGGCTGCGCATCACGGAGGGGGTCTTGGAGCTGTGTAGGCAGCCAGGGAGCTGGAGCACCTGAAAATCGTCTAAAGAGGAAAATTTCTTTTTCCTCCTTAAATATGAGAGTCTATATAGCAATGCTCCCAACCTGCTGGGCAGAGTGTACCTGGACCATTTTGTCTACCTGTCCTCTCTCTTAAGCAGTAAGCTCTGTGCAATCCTTGCTCCTTTAGCAGCCCTCTTGCTGGGGGCTTCCTTGTTAGGAAGTCTCTCAGACTGCCCACCTTTCTTTTGTCCCAGAGCAGCCAGATATGTATCCCTGCTTTCCACAAGTAGCTGGAATCTCAGTCTCTCCAGGAATTCTGCCTGTCTTAGTTTTCCAACCCTATAATCACGACAGTATCATGCAAGCACCATGAATTGTAGGTTTGTGCTCCCAGAGTTAGGTATTCAGCAGTCCCAGGCCTCCACTCCTTCCCTCTTCCATTTCTCTTCCTCCCACTGGTGAGGTGGGGTGGGGGAAGGGCTTGGGTCCCGCCGGGCCACAGCTTTGGTATGTTACCCTGTTCTGTGAGGTCTGCTCTTTTCTCCAGGTGTATGCAGTCTGGCGCAGTCCTCTTTCCTGTTGCTCTTTCAGGATTAGTTGTATTAATTATATTTTCATATTATATGCGGTTTTAGGAGGAAGCCTGTGTCTCACCTCTCACACCACCACCTTTAATCTCCCCTGGTCCCTGAGTTCTTGAATATTTTTCTGTACCTCCATGTGCATGTTTGTGATTTTTATTTTAAACTCTCTTTCAGGAAGATTGGTGAGTTCAGTTTTGTTTGGTCCTTTTTCTGGGGTTTGTGATATTTTGGTCTGAACCACGTTCCTTTGATGTTTCATAATTCTATGTGGTGCCCTCTAGTGCGCAGAAACTCTAGTCTCTGGAGCTGCTCAGCCCCTAGAGCGAGGATGGGGGTCGTAGGGGAGCAGCGCGGTGCCTTGGGTCAGGAAAGAGCTGTTTCCTCATTCCCGGCTGCAGTGCCTGTCTCCAGTATCAAAGCCAGTGGGCCGAGCACACAGGTGTAAGCCTCTGTGTTTGGCATCTCTAGCTGTTGTAGGTGGGGCCTCTGGCTGGCCTGATGCCAGCGCAGTGACTGCCAGTTTGTGAGCAGGTGCTGGCAGGCCAGGAAGAAGGTGCAGCAGTCTGCGTGTCACAGTGGGGGGCCTCGGAGCTGAGCAGGCAGCCAGGGGGTTGGGGTGCCTTGAAGCTCCTCAGAGTTCCCAACCCGCTGGGCAGAGTGCACCCAGACAACCTTGTCTACCTATCCCTTCTCCCCTGTATCAAGCTCCATGCAAACCCCACCCCTTCAGCAGCCCTCTCACTGCTAGGAAGCCTCTCAGACCGCTTGCCTTTCCTTTGTCCCAGAGAGGCCAGATGTGGATCCCTGTCCTCCACAAACAGCCGGAATCTCGGTCTTTCAAGCACTCTGCC
Source organism: Smutsia gigantea (assembly GCA_032199065.1). NCBI lineage: Eukaryota > Metazoa > Chordata > Mammalia > Pholidota > Manidae > Smutsia > Smutsia gigantea. The sequence goes on along the minus strand of JAVSCE010022692.1, from coordinate 357,010 downwards.
TGTCTAGCTCCCCAACCTCAGCAACCTCCAGAGCAACACACAATGTAGGTCTGTGGTCCAAAGCAGACCTGCAGGGCTGGGTGTTCAGCAGTTCTAGGCTTCCACCCCCTCCCCACTCCATCTCTCTTCCTCCCGCTGGTGAGCTGGGGTGGGGGAAGGGCTCTGGTCCCGCCGAATCATGGCTTTTGTACATTACCCTTTTTCATGAGGTCTGCTCTGTTCATGAGGTCTGTATGCAGTCTGGTGCAGCCTTCTTTCCTGTTGCTGTTTTAGGGCCAGTTGTATTAACTATATTTTCACACTATATGTGGTTTGGGGAGGAATTCTCTGTCTCACCTCTCATGCAGCCATCTTGAATCCTCCTTAATTTGTTTTTTATTATTGATAGTTTGGAAAGTTTCTTTTAGGTTCACAATTCATGACTAGCAATATCACGCATATTTTTAAGACTGTTGTCAAATATCTTTCAAATTTTTTCACATGTGAGCTGTACGATTTAAAGACATTTTAGATTTTCGTGGGCAGTGATGAATCTTAAATTTTCTTTGAATGGGCCATACTCATTAACCAGTTTGTTCTCCCTGTCCTGCCTCAGTGTTATATAATGGATTTTATGTTATCTTTTTTATGCTAGTATTTTACATTAAATCAAGAGTAAGTTAAAACTTCTCCCAATGAGAGACGTATCATCAGATTTCATCCAGGTCACCTGTACCAGGTATGCTAAAACACTATTCTCTCCTTTTTTAATGCATATGTAATGTATGACTTCAGACAGATGTACTCATTGTGTATAGTACTAAATTTACACATTAAAAACACAATAATTCTGATAAATTCTGTTATGTACAATGTCTAGCAAAATAGGAGAAAACTGATACATTTATAATTGTGTACATTTCATTACTGAATATTTTGCTAAGACTTCCTTTTTGACGAGGGGAATGAAAACAGACTTTTCCCTCTTTAACAATTTTACATATCTGGTGACTGGAAGGATTTCCAATAAACTGACTTTTACTTCCATTCATTTCTTTCCTCCATGTTTCTTCTCCTTTATCCACATTCTTACCGTGCTGTCCATGGAAGGATAAGGTCACATTTCAGTATGACCTGTGGCCCTGCACCTTTACATGCAGGATGCCAGGTGAGTTGGTACAACAGGCAGTAGGAATATTCGTGGAAGCCATTTCTGTACTTGGAAGGCTAGCACCACTTACTTTACATGGAAATGACTGCAATGCACACAATTATATTCCACTAAATCCAACTCAGATGTATGCTCAGTTCAAATTCCCATTAACTGGATCCCAAAATGCTTATAGCCATTCCAATGTGACATGACCAGGGGGAAGTATGTCAGAAGGAAAGTCAGAATGGAAAAAGTGGTCTTTACTGATTATGATAGAAATATCTCCTGCACTTCCGGGAAGATGGCGGTGTGAGCAGGGCGGCAGAAATCTCCTCCCAACACTATATTTAACTACGAAAAAAAAGCAAATACATCTATTCCTAAAAGAGAGACGAGAATACACAGGAAAGTGCACAGCGTGCAGCTACACCCGAGAGGACTCGGCACCCCAAGAGGCGGGTAAGATACGGAGCCGCGACCCGGCGGGACCCGAGCCCTCCCCCACCCCAGCGCACCGGCGGGAGGAGAGGATTCAGAGCCGGGAGGGAGTGGAAGTGCACCCCGCGAAGTAGCCAGCCCCGGTGATCTGCGCGGGGAGCGCTGACCCACATTGCGCAGTGCAGCGGAGATTGGAGAGGCAGAGGGGCAGGATCTGAGCAGGGAACGCGCCAGGGTGCTTGCAGCCGGCTCCCGGGAAGGAAAAAAAAAAGCGCGCGCTTTCTTCAGCGGTCTTAAAGAGACAGGAGCCCAGCAGAGGAGCCGGATCGCCCCAGCACACTCAGCCCAGCAGGCTGGGAGTCCTGGGGAGTTTCAGACGCCTTAGCTGGCGACTGAGGAAGCGTAGCCATACATACACTTCTCACTGAGATCAACAGCCTCCTATTTGTTCCCACCTCTGCCAGAGCGATAAAGGGCCCTGCAGAGCGGCGCAGCCACAGCTGTGGAATAGTGGGGCAATAGTGCCACCTACAGCATTCCCACAGAATCTACGTCCGGTGGGCATTTTTTTGTTTTGTTTTGTTTTGTTTTGGTTTTTTCTTTTCTTTCTTTTTTTCTTTTTTTCTTTCTTTCTTTCTTTTTTTTCTTTTCTTTTCTCGTTTTTTTTCTTCTCTTTTTAAAGTCTTAAAGAGCCCAGCTGACATACGTGGCAACTATCAGTGACCAATTATATAGCCACGAAAAGACAGAGGAATATGGTTCAGACCAAAATCAACCAGACAACCCCAGAGAGGGAGTCTGAAGGGATGGAAATGCACAGCCTCCCTGAAAAAGAATTCAGAATAAAAGTCATAACCATGCTGATGGACCTACAGAGAAATGTGCAAGAGCTGAGGGAGGAAGTGAGGGAACTGAGGAAAGACAATACAGAAATCAGACAAGCGATCGACGGGCTTAACAGCAGAATGGATGAGATGCGAGAGACTGTTAATGGAATAGAAAACACAGAACAGGAGTACAGAGCAGCTGAGGCAGAGAGAGATAAAAGGATTTCTAGGAATGAAAGAATATTAAGAGAACTGTGTGACCAATCCAAACGGAACAATATTCGCATTATAGGAGTACCAGAGGAAGAAGAGAGAGAAAAAGGGATAGAAAGTGTCTTTGAAGAAATAATTGCTGAAAACTTCCCCTCGCTGGGGAAGGAAGTAGTCTCGCAGTCCACCGAAGCTCATAGATCTCCCAACACAAGGGAACCAAGGAAGACAACACCAAGACACATAATAATTAAGATGGCAAGGATCAACGATAAAGACAGGGTATTAAAGGCAGCTAGCGAGAGAAAAAAGATCACCTACAAAGGAAAACCCATCAGACTATCATCAGACTTCTCAACAGAAACCTTACAGGCCAGAAGAGAATGGCATGATACATTTAACGTTATGAAACAGAAGGGCCTCAAACCAAGAATATTGTATCCAGCACGATTATCATTTGAATATGATGGAGGGACTAAACAATTTCCAGACAAACGAAAGTTGAGAGAGTTTGCCTCTCATAAACCACCACTACAGGATATCGTAAATGGACTGCTCTAGATGGAAGTACACATAAGGCTAAAAAAATGTCACCAGAGAAAATAAAATCATAACAAAGAAAGCAGACCATCCAAATACTAACTAAAGGCAAAGAATAAAACACCTATTATAGAAAGAATGGAGGAGGAGGAATAAGAAGGGAGAGAAAGAAAGAAACATCAGACTGTGTTTACAATAACTTAACAAGAAAGTTAAGTTAGATTGTTAGATAGTAAAGAAGCAACCCTTGAACCCTTGGTAACCACGAATCTAAAGCCAGCAATGGCAATAAGTACATACCTATCAATAATCACCCTAAATGTAAATGGACTGAATGCACCAATCAAAAGACACAGAGTAACAGAATGGATAAAAAAGCAAGACCCATCTATATGCTGCCTACAAGAAACTCACCTCAAATCCAAAGATATACACAGACTAAAAGTGAAGGGATGGAAAAAGATATTTCATGCAAACAACAAAGAGAAAAAAGCAGGTGTTGCAGTACTTGTATCAGACAAATAGACTTCAAAACGATGAAAGTAGCAAGAGATAAAGAAGGACATTACATAATGATAAAGGGGTCAGTCCAACAAGAAGATATAACCATTATAAATATATATGCACCCAACACAGGAGCGCCAGCATATGTGAGACAAATACTAACAGAATTAAAGGAGGAAATAGACAGCAATGCATTCATCTTAGGAGACTTCAACACACCACTCACTCAAAAGGACAGATCAACCAGACAGAGAATAAGTAAAGACACAGAGGCACTGAACAACACACTAGAACAGATGGACCTAACAGACATCTACAGAACTCTGCACCCAAAAGCAGCAGGATACACATTCTTCTCAAGTGCACATGGAACATTTTCAGAATAGACCACATACTAGGCCACAAAAAGAACCTCAGTAAATTCAAAAATATTGAAATTTTACCAACCAACTTCTCAGATCACAAAGGTATAAAACTAGAGATAAATTTTAGAAAGAAACCAAAAAGGCTCACAAATACATGGAGACTTAACAACATTCTCCTAATGAATCAATGGGTTAACGACCAAATCAAAACAGAAATCAAAGAATATATGGAGACTAATGACAACAACAACACAAAGCCACAACTTCTGTGGGACGCAGCAAAGGCAGTTCTAAGAGGAAAGTATATTGCAATCCAGGCCTATTTAAAGAAGGAAGAACATTCCCAAATGAATAGTCTAAAAGACACAATTACTGAAATTGGAAAAAGAAGAACAAATGAGGCCCAAAGTCACCAGAAGGAGGGACATAATAAAGATTAGAGAAGAAATAAATAAAATTGAGAAGAATAAAACAATAGAAAAAACCAATAAAACCAAGAGCTGGTTCTTTGAAAAAATAAACAAAATAGATAAACCCCTAGCCAGACTCATTAAGAGAAAAAGAGAATCTACACACATAAACACAATCAGAAATGAGAAAGGAAAAATCACGACAGACCCCACAGAAATACAAAAGAATCATAAGAGAATATTATGAGAATCTATATGCTAACAAGCTGGAAAACATAGAAGAAATGGACAACTTCTTAGAAAAATACAACCTTCCAAGACTGACCAAGCAAGAAACAGAAAAACTAAACAGACCAATCACCAGAAACGAAATCGAATTGGTAATCAAAAAACTACCCAAGAACAAAACCCCTGGGCCTGATGGATTCACCTCTGAATTTTGCCAGACATATAGAGAAGAAATAACACCCATATCCCTTAAAGTTTTCCAAAAAATAGAAGAGGAGGGAATACTTCCAAACTCATTCTATGAAGCCAGCATCACTCTAATACCAAAACCGGGCAAAGACCTCACCAAAAAAGAAAATTACAGACCAATATCCCTGATGAACATAGATGCAAAAATACTCAACAAAATATTAGCAAACCGAATTCAAAATACATCAAGAGGATCATACACCATGATCAAGTGGGATTCATCCCAGGGATGCAAGGATGGTACAACATTCGAAAATCCATCAACATCATCCACCACATCAACAAAAAGAAGAACAAAAACCACAGGATCATCTCCATAGATGCTGAAAAAGCATTTGACAAAATTCAGCATCCATTCCTGATTAAAACTCTCAACAAAATGGGTATAGACGGCAAATACCTCAACATCATAAAGGCTATATATGACAAACCCACAGCTAACATCATACTTAACAGCGAGACGCTGAAGCTTTTCATCTAAGATCGGGAACAAGACAGGGATGCCCACTCTCTCCACTGTTATTCAACATAGTACTGGAGGTCCTAGCCACAGCAATCAGACAAAACAAAGACATACAAGGCATCCAGATTGGTAAAGAAGAAGTCAAATTGTCACTATTTGCAGATGACATGATACTGTACATAAAAAAAATCCCTAAAGACTCCATTCCAAAACTATTAGAACTAATATCTGAATTCAGCAAAGTTGCAGGATACAAAATTAAAACACAGAAATCTGTTGCCTTCCTATACACTAATTGTGAACTAACAGAAAGAGAAATCAGAAAAACAATTCCATTCACAATTGCATCAAAAAGAATAAAATACCTAGGAATAAACCTAACGAAGGAAGTGAAAGACCTGTACTCTGAAAACTACAAGACACTCTAAGAGAAATTAAAGAGGACACTAACAAATGGAAATGCATCCCATGTTCTTGGCTAGGAAGAATAAATATTGTCAAAATGGCTATACTACCTAAAGCAATCTACAGATTCAATGCAATCCCTGTCAAACTACCAACAGCTTTCTTCAGTGAACTGGAACAAATAATTCTAAAATTCATATGGAACCACAAAAGACCCCGAATAGCCAAAGCAATCCTGAGTAGGAGGAATAAAACAGGGGGAATTACACTCCCTGACTTCAAGCTCTACTACAAGCCACAGTAATCAAGACAATTTGGTATTGGCACAAAAACAGACCCACAGACTAGTGGAACAGAATAGAAAATCCAAACATTAACCCAAACATATACAGTCAATTATTATTTGATAAAAGTGCCTTGGATATACAATGGGGAGATGACAGCCTCTTCAGCAGCTGGTATTGGAAAAACTGGACAGCTACATGTAAGAGAATGAAACTGGACTACTGTCTAGCCCCATACACAAAGGTAAACTCAAGGTGGATCAAAGACTTGAATGTAAGTCATGAAACCATAAAACTCTTAGAAAAAAACATAGGCAAAAATCTCTTGGACATAAACATGAGCAACTTCTTCATGAACATATCTCCCCGGGCAAGGGAAACAAAAGCAAAAATGAACAAGTGGGACTATATCAAGCTGAAAAGCTTCTGTACAGCAAAGGACACCATCAGTAGAACAAAAAGACATCCTACAGTATGGGAGAATATATTCATAAAAAACATATCTGATAAAGGGTTGACATCCAAAATATATAAAAGAACTCATGCACCTTAACAAACAGAAAGCAAATAATCCAATTAAGAAATGGGCAGAGGACATGAATAGACACTTCTCAAAGAAGAAATTCAGATGGCCAACAGGCACATGAAAAGATGCTCCACATCGCTAATCATCAGAGAAATGCAGATTAAAACCACAATGAGATATGACCTCACACCAGTGAGGATGGCCAACATCCAAAACACAAACAACAACAAATGTTGGCGAGGATGTGGAGAAAAGGGAACCCTCCTACACTGCTGGTGGGAATGCAAATTAGTTCAACTATTGTGGAAAGCAGTATGGAGGTTCCTCAAAAAACTCAAAATAGAAATACCATTTGACCCAGGAATTTCACTCCTAGGAATTTACCCTAAGAATGCAGCAGCCCAATTTGAAAAGGACAGGTGCACCCCTATGTTTATTGCAGCACTATTTACAATAGCCAAGAAATGGAAGCAACCTAAGTGTCCATCAGTAGATGAATGGATAAAGAAGAAGTGGTACATATACACAATGGAATATTATTCAGCCATAAGAAGAAAACAAATCCTACCATTTGCAACAACATGGATGGAGCTAGAGGGTATTATGCTCAGTGAAATAAGCCAAGCCGAAAAAGACAAGTATCAAATAATTTCACTCATATGTGGAGTATAAGAACAAAGAAAAAATACTGAAGGAACAAAACAGCAGGAGACTCACAGAACCCAAGAACGGACTAATAGTTACCAAAGGGAAAGGGACTGAGGAAAATGGGTGGGAAGGGAGGGATAAGAGGGAAAAAGGGGCATTACCAGTAGCAGATATAATGTTGGGGTGGCATGGGGAGGGCAGTACAACTCAGAGAAGACAAATAGTGATTCTATAGCATCTCATTACGCTGATGGACTGTGATTGTAATGGGGTTGGTGGGGGGGACCTGATGAAGGGGTAGTTTAATAACCGTAATATTGCACATGTAATTGTAGATTAATGATAATAAAATAAAATATATTTCAAAAATAAAAGTAAAAAATAAAAAAAACCGAAATATCTCCTGCAAATTTTACTAAACATATGACCATGTGAAACCATTTCTAGGACCTTGTTGGGCCTTGGAAAAAGTCTGTGTAAGTGACTCTTAAGCTACTTTAGCTTCATGGTATATCTGCCTCAGGGTAGGACAGGTGGAGTAACATTCATCCAGGAACACTTAGTTTATTTATGCTGTTGTAACCATGGCAGCAGGATGAGAACAACAGCGGCCATGCCGAAATGTCCTTCAGGTGAATGAAACTCAGGAAGACCCTTTTATCCGTAAATTCAACCCTTCTCCTTGATCTTAATCATTGGCATCTGCATAAATTCTCCCATATTGCACTTGTTTCTTTCTCTCTTGTGGCTACAAGAATTTCACTGTGAAATCTCACCCTTTTGGTTAGACCTGTGTTTCTTGCTGACCAAGGCACATCCTTACCAAGTGATGTCATGTTCGCCTAACTCTGCTAATTCAGGGCAACTTATCTTGAACATATTAATGTACAAAGTATTTTTCAAACATATATTCCGCATGATGCTTGATCTTTCATATCATTTCTAACCAGATATGTTATGTATACTTTTATATTTGGAAAAGTTTCATGTTTTATATACTCATTAATCTTATACATTTTCTTAGAATAGATTTCTCTTTTGATCAATTCTGCATTTCATCATAAGTTGGAAAAGTAGTGGTAGTGGAGCAAGGGGATGGCAGACAATTTCTTCGGTTTGAGTAGTGGAAGCTAAACATGTAATCAAATCCATTATTACATTATTTTCACCTCACAGATCAACTGATATTATTTATAGATGTTTCCTCCAGATTGTTCTGTCAGCTCTTAAGGTTTTTCAACTTCTGCAGGCTTGCCATCCTGTCAGAAAAATGGGTTGGTTAAGCTGATTCTCTGTAGGGTGAGGTAATTTCCTTGTATACAGTCTCAATTCTCCTGAAGCTTTACTAATAATTGCTGTTTCAGTTACCGAGCCAACCAAAATTAACTAATACTTACTGAGTTTCTGTACTGAGTTAAAAATATCAGCCTTGAAATTATAAAATAAATTAGTCACTGGGTAAAAGTATAGCATAAGGAGTATAGTCAATAGCATTGTAGTATCTTTGTGTGAGGACTGATGGAAACTAGACTTATGGTGAGCACTTAGTAATGTATGTAGTTGTCAAATCACTATGGTGTACACCTGAAACCAATGTAATATTGTATGCCAACTATACATTCAATAAAAAAATTTAAATGTACAGTAAAGTTAATGGAAATACTAGTTCTCAAAAGTCAAAAAGTGACAAAAGAAAGCAGTTTATAAAGAATTTTAGAGTTTGAAACTATAATTTAGGTTAAAGTGTGGAGTTTATTTTGCAGTCTTAGGTATTTGAAGATCAAATTCTCTTAGATTAGCAACTGTGATGGATGATCCTATTGGTCAGTGTAGAAACTCAGGTTTAATATGACCATTTTTTAATATATATTTTTTTATTGAAGTATCGTTGATATACAAACTTATGTTGGTTTCAGATACACAACACAGTCATTCAACAGTTACCCACATTAGGTTTAATATGATTTTGCATAAAACTTATTTAGCCAGTAATTGAAAGCAGACACATAGGCTGGTCATGAATTGGCAATTTTGGCCTTTCTATTTATTTAGCTAGTTTGTTTCCTTAAACTTCACCTTCAGTGTGTAATCCTTGAACTTAAAGTACATATTTTTGTGGGTGTTTTGTTATATTTATTGCAGGCTTATTTTTTAGAACAAAAAATTTAGACAAGATTATAGCAATGAAAAATCTCACTGTTTCCTTTCCCCCTCTTTTTTCTCACTTTCCTGCATACACACTGTATTTTCAGTTTCCTTTCATAGTTTCTCTAATATTTTTTAATTATGTGGCATAGGGTCTGTTTTAATAAGTGTAAACCACTCGACATTTCACTGTAATAATTTTCACTTCAGGCTTTTCACTCCCACTTCAAATATAACTGTGGTTCCCTTTAATTCAATAGTATATACACTGTTCCACAATAAACTTTGCTCTGTACAAAACTCCAGTGTTGAATATTATGGTTAAAGCTCGGCTTTAAAGCCTTCAAAGCAACATGATAGATCCAAATTACATGATCTCATGATTGCAGATCTCTGAATGGTCAAGTTTTCCTGGAGAAAGAAACTGACCTCTCGGCAACACTTGGGTAAAATTATAAGCTGATTTTAGATGAGGAAAAAACTGAGAACATTAATCATTGCCATTTGGTATGAATTAGACAATGAATAAAGTATTTACTTCTCTGAAATTATAATAGAAGTGACATTCTACATTTAAAACTTGGCCAGCTATCATATTTTTTTAATTTATGAAGTACATTTTTTATTAATATAATTCTAGCAATATAAAAGGCAAAGCAAAAAAGGACCCATAAAACATAAATACCACCACCCAGAAACATACATTAAGTGATAAGCATGCCACGTAGTCTTTTTTTTAATTCAACTCTCATTGATATACAATCTTATGAAGGTTTCACATGAGCAACATTGCTGTTTCAGCATTCATCCACATTGTCAAGTCCCCACTCCCACCCCTCATTGCAGTCATTGTCCATCAGCGTAGTAAGATGCTATAAAGTCATTACTTATCTTCTTCATGTTGTGCTGCTTTCCCCGTGACCTACCTATATTGTGAGTGCTAATTATAATGCCCCTTAATCTTCTTCTCCCTCCCTCCCTATCTATCCTCCCCTACCCCTCCCCTTTGGTAACCACTAGTCCCTTCTTGGAGTCTGTGAGTCTGCTGCTGTTTTGTTCCTTCAGTTTTGCTTTGTTGTTATACTCTGCAAATGAGTGAAATCATTTGGTACTTGTCTTTCTCCACCTGGCTTATTTCCCTGAGTATAATACCCTCTAGCTCCATCCATGTTGTTGCAAATGGTAGGATTTGTTCTCTATTTATGGCTGAATAATATTCCATTGTGTACATGTACCACTTCTTCCTTATCCATTCATCTATTGATGGACATTTAGGTTGTTTCCATATCTTGGCTATTGTAAATAGTGCCAGCTATCATATTTGCCTTAAAAAATTTAAATATTGAATTCAATATCTCTCCTCTTGTAAATTCAGCTTGAATGAACTTTTCTCCTAAGTCCAATTAATTTATAACAAAGGAAGCTAATTTTAGTGAAGTCAAGTAGTTTATAATAATAGTGTAATTTTTGTCATTTGACGTAAAAAACTTAGAGCAAACAGGACAGTAAAATGCAGCTTTTGAGAAACCTTCTGATTCACATTTATCACAAGAAAAATGAAATTTCAAAGAATGATCTCTTGAAAGGAAATGAACATTTTCAAATCTAATGTTATCATAAGTGTGTATTAAGAATTTTCCATTTCTCATGGAAAATATTTGGAAAGCCTTTATGAAGAATTTGTCTAATTCTGTGTATATGTTTACCGTAATGTCTCTTCTTAGGAGTACTTAATATTATATAGCCTATGGTGAGATCTTTATTCAGAACAAATCCTCTGCTTTGCTGACACGCAGTTACCTCGGGCTGCTGATCTTTGGTAGTTGTCATGGGCAGAATTGTATCCCTCCCCCAAGTTTATAGGTTGAAGCCCTAATTCCCAGTATGACTGACTGCCTTTGGAGATAGGGCCTTTAGGGAAGTAAGGTTAAATGAGGTCTTGAAGGTGTGGCCCTAAACCAAGGTCTGGTGTCCTTATAAGAAGAGAAAGAGACACCAAGTATCTCCCTCTTTCTTTCTCTCTCCCTACCTCCTTCCCCAGCCCCATGCCAGCATAGAGGAAAAGTGATTTGAGGACACAGTGAGAAAATGGCTATGTGCAATCCAGGAAGAGAGGCCTCATCCAATACAAATCTTGACAGCAACGTAAGCTTGGACTTCTAGCCCCCAGAACTGTGAGAAAACATAATTCTGTTGTTCAAGTTTCCTAGTCTCTGCTATTTTGTTGTGGCAGACTGTGATCCCACTCATCTGAAACCAAATACTATGGTGTCTTATTTCCCTACATATATGCATAACAGTAACATTACACACAGCAGTAACAGTAGTAGAACTCCATTCAGGTTTCCAGACCCGATTTTGATGTGTGTAAGTACATGGGAGGGGGTCTTCCCACACATACTAACACCAAGCGGTTCTCCAACACCAGCAGGGTGTCCGAGAACTCAACTCAATCCTGATGCTGTCGGCCCAGAGACAGCATCAGATTTCCCAGGTTAAGGGCTCCGTCCTGCAAGACTGCCCTCCACCCACTATTCCAGACCCTGGTTGCAAACCCCAGGCAGTTCCCTGTGCTTCTGACCTATGGGCTACAGATTGCAAGTTGACAGACTCCCCCTTAGGTTCCATTAATATGGTAAAGAGACTCACAAAGCTCAGGAAAATACTTTACCAGTTTAATAAAGGATACTGTAGAAGATACAAGTTAACAGCCAGCTGAAGAGATACACAGGACAAGGTCCCAAATAAAGGGGCCTGGCTCCATGGCACATGGAGGCAGGCATTCTGGCTCCCCAAAGCATAGAAGCTCTCTACTACCAAGAAGCAGGATCCAAAAGAGCAGAGCAGACAGAGCAGAGCAGAGTTATAAGCGCTTCTCAGGGGTTCTTGTGAGGGCTTCATTGCATAGTCATGATGGACTAAATTATTAGCCATTGGCTGATTTAGCCTCAGCCCCTGCCCTTGAGTGGGGATCCAAAAGTCTCTCATTAACAGGACAAAACACGATTTCACCTTTAAGACTCTGCAGTGTTTTCAGAAACTGTGGGTGAAGACCAAATATAACTGGGAAATACTTATTTGGTCATTCATATGACCAAATACGTATTTCTTATAACTCATTGTATCACACAGCGTGAGCAGACTAACACAGCATATATATGCACAACAAGATATAAAATGACTGCACATTGAATGCAATTCTGAGTCTGCAGATTGACAGGGTCTGGTGTGGTGCACAGCATTGGAGATGGCAGCACGGATTCACTTTGGGGAGCATCAGAATATCTTTTTTGAATAGGGGAGATATTTCATCACCACTTGTGAATAGAGGCGATCTTCCAGTTAAAACATTACAACTAAGTAATTTGATGGTGATGCATCTGCTTCATTCAGCTGTTCACTGAATTACAGATGCTGACACTATTTCAAGAACTACAGAAGAGACTGAGGACTTGTGATTTCTGTTGTTTTCTTTCAAAGCACTACCTATGCCTGGACTTTTGTAAATGGACAGATGCCAGGGAAGGGCTTGTTGAAGGTGCCATGGAGGGCAGACTGGACTGTCATCCCCAAACGCTTGGGGCATGTTCTGCTGCTCTGCCAGTGACCAAGTGAGTCACCTAGGGGATCCAGAGAGTCAGTGCACTGACGCTTGCTGCTTGGATTTGGCCGGTTCTTTTTCTTTTATCTCTTCTGACTTGAAAGATAATTATTAAACTTAAGAATAAGAGTCATCTCATGGTCTACTTTGAATATCAGGTCCTGGGGCTGAGGGCATTAAAAATAGTAGGCCTCCCTCCTCATCCTCTGCCACAGGAAAATATTCCTTTATTTATCAGGTGCTTATGCACCCCCTTCCCCATGTGTTTGTTTTAGAAGCCCCATTTGCACAGGTTTTCAGTGACCAGAAGGCTCTACTGCCTTTTCTTTGAGAAAGGCTTGGAATACCCTCCTGCTGCGCCACCTTCTTCCCTTGCAACTCCTGCCTGTGTTTGTGTGGATCCCTAGTCCCCAGAGCCACGCTGTTGAGATGGACACACTGTAAACCCCCGGATAACTGTCCAGTCATGATGCAGACTTCAGGTTGTTCTGTATAAAATGCAAAATAAATGTTTTTACAAAGAGTGGGAAAAAAAAGAATAAGAGTTATCTTTCCCACTGGTGTGTGTCAGCACACATGTACACAGATGAACTGACTCACCCTTGGGTACAGGCAATAGGTGGCTGAGGTGTGTCCAAAACAGCCCTGGTCTGAGGGGTTTGCAGAAGCCAGTCTACATGCCAGGAAGAGTGTTGTGCAGCGAAAGAGACGCAGGCAGCTGTGGTGGTGGTGAGCTGGTGGGTGGGCAGGAGGGGAGAATAGGGAGCTACCCATGGAACAGGGACTTTGGAGGGAAAGAGAAATGGTGGCAGCATTTTAAGGAATTTTCAATGCAGGCAATGATGCAATACTCTCTTTGTCTCCCTTTAAAGCATTCAGTAAATCTGTAATAACCAGCAGTGGTCTTGGACTTGAATTTAATGCATCAAATCCGGCCTGAAAATGAAAATGGAGCAAACACAGGAGCTTCAAAAGGGGCCCAGCCACAAACAGTTTATAGCTGTGACACACACGAGTATATGTCCATACACAGAGGGGGACAGAGAGAGAGAAAGAGAAGTCTAGGGGGCACACGCAGCAAAATGTTAGTAGTTATCTGTCCATAGCAAAAAAACCAATGGATGGTATCATAAATCATAACTAATTTTTATTATTTTTGCACTTTACTGACTTTTCTGATTTTTATGGTGAACATGTTAAAAAATAATGTTGATAATCCTAATAATAACAACTAATATTTTTGAGTACTTATATAATTATATGTCAGGCTCTGTTCTCAGTGTCAACACATACTGAGTTTAATTCTCACAATCTACCTGTGAGATTGCTGAATTGGCACCCCTATTTCCATTTTACAGATGTGGGAACTCTTATGATGTATTACATTTTAAAATCAGAAATGAAAAAATTGGCACTTAAAAAGAAAATAAAAGGTCAAAAAGGAGAACGGGGATGGGAGGGAACAGTCAGAATGTGGAGTGTACTAGGTCCTTTCTATTGCACCAGTGATTAAATCAAAATGAAAAGCGTGTCTTACCACTAAATTGCACTTTAAAAAATAATATATTTTATTGAAGCAGATAAGCAGCATGATTAAAGAATGGGATCCTAAGGGAGTATCTTTATTCTAGAATGAGTCTCACAGTCTCCTCATTTCACAGGTGAGACCCTAAATCACCTGAGGAGACACAGGTAAACTGTCAGGGCTGGATGAGACCCCTGTCTCCAGCCACTACATTAACACAGGATGCAAAATAGAGGCATGTTTTAAAAATGCAAACTCAACTATAATTTGTTACCATAACCACTAATATTTAATGTTCTCAGCCATTACTTAAGCTAAGCTAGGAAGTCTCCCTAGAGTTAGAGTCCCCCAAAACATTTTAACTTGGAAATGACCATGCTCTGGCAGAAATATGTACAACACTTTGAAGGTTTCGAGGTTCTTGAGGGTACTTCATTTTTTAAATAAACCACTTTGTTGAGGTGTGGTTGATATACAAAAAGCTGTGCATATTTAATGTATCCAACTTGATTTTGGATATCATACCTCTGAAACCATCAACACAATGATTGCCAGAAACAGATCCATCACCTCCAAAATTTTCCTGTTGTCCTCTTTATTGTTATTTGTTATAAGATCACTGAATGTAAGATCTACACTCAGCAAATGTTTAATATTGTCAACTATAAGCACTGCTGTACAGCAGATTTCTAGGGCTTATTCATCTTGCATGACTGAAATTTTGTGCCCTCAGACCGCTTCTCTCTCTAAGCCACTTGGTCTTCTAGCTTTGCTTCAGTTTCAGTTTAACCAATTGTCAGAGGCTAATTTTGTGTCATACTCACAAACAACAATATTTTTAAATGTTAACTAGTAAGAAGGACCTAACTTGGCTTTCTTGTCTTTTTTGGTGAGCCAGAGTTTCCACCAGTGTCTCTTCTTTTCTTATTTTGGCCTCACACCTTATAGCAAAACAGAAGGGGAAAGACACTTTATGCAGAAGATCTTTGGGAATGTTGTAATTGTATTTTCCTAATCAGTTTTATTGAAAATTTCTAGTTTCCTTCCTCTTTCTTCTTTCATCACGGCTCTAACCGCTGGATGTTTTCTTATTAATTTTTAGGCTACACATTTTAAATTTATTAATGACTTCATTAGCACACCTTTTATAAAACATCTTGAGTATTTTAAGCCCACTCTGCCCTTCTATGCCATCCATTCCTGCTAGCAACTTTAAAATATGTAGCACCAAGAAGTTTGAGTAATCATTAACCATGGTATGCATTTGGTCAAAATGAACACAATGCTTGAGAGAGGAACCTTTTGAAGGTCCCTCAAGCACTGTATTTGTTTGAAACTCTACATGTTTTATCAATGAGGATGTGACAGCAATAAAAGTTCTCTCCATTTTCCTGAAGCATAGGAAGAGAGAATTCTTAGGCAAGAAATGTTCTCATCCGGCACAAGCTGGGCTGTGTCCTACTAGCGTTTTGGTCTACAAGGCCCAGGGGACCCAGGCAAGGAAGCCTCTCCTCTGGGAGAACTTCACTGACCTCATTTCCAGGAACAGTATTATGGTCAATAGAGCAGATAATCTCAGTGCCAAAAGGGAGGGATGACAAAGCTAGCTTCAAGTAACTCAGTACCAGGACATTCCAGGCTTTAAAATAGCTGCCTTCGCCTCTCGGGACATTTGAAAAAGTCTAAACAGAACTACAAAACAAGCTGTAATAGAACCCTACCCAACAGAAACAAGGTTCTGACAGACTTTTTTGGCTCGTTCCTTTTGTTTTTGCTTTCCAGAATCTCCTTGTCAGCTTAAATTTTTTCATTCCTAGTCACTCACTCCCTGGATGGTTTAAGTCTCTGGATATAACCATTATGCAGAGTAGATACGTGGCAGTGCACGTTGTGTAGCTCCTTCACCTTCCTTAGTGCCATAGCTAGTCTCTTGGATGGCTGCATCCACCTCCCCACCTCCTCTTTTTTTTTCTTTATTTTATTAAGGTATTATTGATATACACTCTTATGAAGGTTTCACATGAAAAAACAATGTGGTTACCACATTTACCCATATTATCAAGTCCCCACTCATGCCCCAATTCAGTCACTGTCCATCAGTGTAGTAAGATGACACAGATTCACTGTTTGCCTACTCTGGGCTACACTGTTTTCCCCATGACCCCCCCCCCCACACACCATGTGTACTAAACATAATACCCCACAGTGCCCTCCTCCCTCCCTCCCCACCCGCCCTCCCACACCCCTCCCCTTTGGTAACCACTAGTTCCTTCTTGGAGTCTCTGAGTCTGCTACTATTTTGTTCCTTCAGTTTTGCTTTGTTGCTATACTCCACAAATGAGGGAAATAATTTGGCAATTGTCTTTCTCCACCTAGCTTATTTCACTAAGCATAATATCCTCCAGCTCCATCCATGTTGTTGCAAATGGCAGGATTTGTTTCCTTCCTATGGCTGAATAGTATTCCATTGTGTATATGTACCACCTCTTCTTTATCCATTCATCTACGGATGGACACTTAGGTTGCTTCCGTATCTTGGCTATTGTAAAAAGTGCTGCAATAAACATAGGGGTGCATATGTCTTTTTGAATCTGAGAAGCTGTATTCTTTCGGTAAATTCCAAGGAGTGGGATTCCTGGGTCAAATGGTATTTGTATTTTTAGTTTTTTGAGGAACTTCCATATTGCTTTCCACATGGTTGAACTAGCTTACATTCCCACCAGCAATGTAGGAGGGTTCCCCTTTCTCTGCATCCTCACCAGCATTTGTTGTTCTTAGTCTTTTGGATGGTGGCCATCCTTACCGGTGTGAGGTGATACCTCATTTTGGTTTTAATTTGCATTTCCCTAATGATTAGTGATGTGGAGCATCTTTTCAAGTGCCTATTGGCCATCTGAATTTCTTCTTTGGGGAAGTGTCTCTTCATATCTTCTGCCCATTTTTTAATCGGGTTATTTGCTTTTTGGGTGTAGAGGCATGTACGTTCTTTATATATTTTGGATGTTAACCCCTTGTCAGATATGTCATTTACAAATATATTCTCCCATACTGTAGGATGCCTTTTTGTTCTGTTGATGGTGTCCTTTGCTGTACAGAAACTTTTTAGTTTGATGTAGTCCCATGAGTTCATTTCTGCTTCTGTTTCCCTTGCTTGAGGAGATGCGTTCAGGAAGAAGTCGCTCATGCTTATATTCAGGAGACTTTTGCCTATGTTGTCTTCTAAGAGTTTCATGGTTTCATGACTTACCTTCAGGTCCTTGATCCATTTCGAGTTTACTTTTGTGTATGGCGTTAAACAATAATCCAGTTTCATTCTCTTGCATTTAACTGTCCAGTTTTGCCAACACCAGCTGTTGAAGAGACTGTCATTTCCCCATTGTATGTCCATGGCTCCTTTATCATATATTAATTGACCATATATGGTTGGGTTTATATCAGGGCTCTCTAGTCAGTTCCATTGGTCTATGGGTCTGTTCTTGTGCCAGTACCAAATTGTCTTGAGTACTGTGGCTTTGTAGTAAAGCTTGAAGTTGGGGAGCATAATCCCCCCACTTTATTCTTCCTTCTCAAGATTGCTTTGGCTATTCGGGGTCTTTTGTGGTTCCATATGAATTTTAGAATAATTTTCTCTAGTTCATTGAAAAATGCTATTGGTATTTTGATAGGAATTGCATTGAATCTGTAGATTGCTTTAGGCAGGGTGGCCATTTTGACAATATTAATTCTTCCTATCCATTAGCACAGGATGTGTTTCCATTTATTGGTATCTTCTTTAATTTCTCTCATGAGTGTCTTGTACTTTTCAGAGTATAGGTTTTTCACTTCCTTGGTTAGTTTTATTCCTAGGTATTTTATTATTTTTGATGCAACTTTGAATGGAAATGTTTTCCTCATTTCTCTTTCCACTAAGTCATAGTTAGTGTATAGGAATGCCACAGATTTCTGCATATTAATTTTGTATCCCGCAACTATGCTGAATTCAGATATTAGATCTAGTAATTTTGGAGTAGATTCTTTAGGGTTTTTTTATGTACCATATCGTGTCATCTGCAAACAGAGACAGTGTAACTTCTTCCTTGCCAATCTGGATGCCTTTTATTTCTCTGTGTTGTCTGATTTCTGTAGCTAGGACCTCCAGTACTATGTTGAATAGAAGTGGGGAGAGTGGGCATCCTTGCCTTGTTACCGATCTTAAAGGAAAAGCTTTCAGCTTCTCACTGTTAAGTATAATGTTGGCTATGGGTTTGTCATATATGGCCTTTATGATGTTGAGGTACTTGCCCTCTATACCCATTTTGTTGATAGTTTTTATCATGAGTGGATGTTGAATTTTGTCAAATGCTTTTTCAGCATCTATGGAGATGATCATGTGGTTTTTGTCCTTTTTGTTGATGTGGTGGATGATGTTGATGGATTTTTGAACCATCCTTGCATCTCTGGAATAAATCCTTCTTGATCATGATGGATGATCCTTTTGATGTACTTTTGAATTCAGTTTGCTAATATTTTGTTGAGTATTTTTGCATATATGTTCATCAGGGACATTGGTTTGTAGTTTTGTTTTTTTGTGGTGTCTTTGCCTGGTTTTGGTATTAGAGTGATGTTGGCCTCATAGAATGAGTTTGGGAGTATTCCCTCCTCTTCTGCTATTTGGAAAACTTTAAGGAGGATGGGTATTAGGTCTTCACTAAATATTTGATAAAATTCAGCGGTGAAGCCATCTGGTCCAGGCGTTTTGTTATTAGGTAGGTTTTTGATTACCAGTTCAATTTCGTTGCTGGGATTGGTCTGTTGAGATTTTCTGTTTCTTTCTGGGTCAGCCTTGGAAAGTTGTATTTTTCTAGAAAATTGTTCATTTTTTCTAGGTTATCCAGTTTGTTAGCATATAATTTTTCATAGTATTCTCTAATAGTTCTTTGTATTTCTGTGCTGTCCATAGTGATTTTTTCTTTCTCATTTCTGATTCTGTTTATGTGAGTAGACTCTTTTTTTCTTGATAAGTCTGGCTAGGGGTTTATCTATTTTGTTTATTTTCCCAAAGAACCAGCTCTTGCTTTCGTTGATCCTTTCTATTTTTTCTTCTCAATTTTATTTATTTCTGCTCCAATCTTTATTATGTCCCTCCTTCTACTATGGGTCTCATTTGTTCTTCTTTTTCTAGTTGCGTTAATTGTGAGTTTAGACTGCTTATATGGAATTGTTCTTCTTTCCTGAGGTAGGCCTGTATTGCAATATACTTCCCTCTTAGCACGGTCTTTGCTGTGTCCCACAGATTTTGTGGTGTTGAATTATTGTTGTCATTTGTCTCCATATATTGCTTGATTTCTGTTTTTCTTTGGTCATTGATCCATTGGTTATTTAGGAGCATGTTATTAAGCCTCCATGTGTTTGTGGGATTTTTCATTTTCTTTGCATAATTCATTTCTACTTTCATTCCTTTGTGGTCTGAGAAGGTGGTTGGTACAATTTCAATCTTTTTGAATTTACCGAGGCTATTTTTGTGGCCTAGTGTATGATCTATTTTTGAAAATGTTCCATGTGCACTTGAGAAGAATGTGTATTCTGCTGCTTTTGGGTGTAGAGTTCTGTAGATGTCTGTTAGGTCCATCTGTGCTAATGTGTTGTTCAGTGCCTCTATCTCCTTACTTATTTTCTGTCTGGTTGATCTGTCCTTCAGAGTGAGTGGTGTGTTGAAGTGTCCTAGAATGAATGCACTGCATTCTATTTCCCCCTTTAATTCTGTTAGTATTTGTTTCACATATGTAGGAGCTCCTGTGTTGGGTGCATAGATATTTATAATGGTCATATCGTCTTGTTGGATTGACCCTTTTATCATTATGTAATGTCCTTCTTTGTCTCTTGTGACTTTCTTCGTTTTGAAGTCTATTTTGTGTGATATAAGTACTGCAACTCCTGCTTTTTTCTCCCTATTAGTTGCATGAAATGTATTTTTCAATCCCTTCACTTTTAGTCTGTGTATGTCTTTGGGTTTGAAGTGAGTCTCTTGAAAGCAGCATATAGATGGGTCTTGTTTTTTTATCCATTCAGTGACTCTATGTCTTTTGATTGGTGCATTCAGTCCATTTACATTTAGGGTGATTATGGATAGGTATGTACTTATTGGCATTGCAGGCTTCAGATTCGTCGTTACCAAAGGTTCAAGGTTACCTTCCTTTGTCTATCCCTTGATTGACTTTGGGGATAGTTAATTTAATTTTGCATTTTCTTAGTATTTAGCTGTTCTACTTTCTTTACTGTGGTTTTGTTACCTCTGGTAACAGCTATTAGACCATAGGAACACTTCCATTTAAGCAGTCTCTCCAAAATACTGTAAAGATGGTTTGTGGGAGGTAAATTCTCTCAGTTTTTGCTTATCTGGGAATTGCTTAATCCCTACTTCAAATTTAAATGATACCCTTGCTGAATAAAGTAATCTTGGTTCAAGGCCCTTCTGCTTCATTGCATTAAATACATTATGCCACTCCCTTCTGGCCTGTAAGGTTTCTGCTGAGAAGTCTGATGATAGCCTGATGGGCTTTCCTTTGTATGTGGTCTTATTTCTCTCTCTGGCTGCTTTTAATAGTGTGTCCTTATCCTTGATCTTTGTCATTTTAATTACTATATGTCTTGATGTTGTCTTCCTTGGGTCCCTTGTGTTGGGAGATCTGTGCACCTCCATGGCCTGAGAAACTATCTCCTTCCTCAGATTGGGGGAGTTTTCAGCAATCACCTCCTCAAAGACACTTTCTATCCCTTTTTCTCTCTCTTCTTCTTCTGGTACCCCTATAATGTGAATATTGTTCCGTTTGGATTGGTCACACAGTTGTCTCAATGTTCTTTCATTTTTTGAGATCCTTTTTTCTCTCTGTGCCTCAGCTTCTTTGAATTCCTCTTCTCTAGTTTCTATTTTATCTATCATCTCCTCCACCGTATCCAATCTGCTTTTAATACCCTCCATTGTGCTCTTCAATGATTGGATCTCTGACCATAATTCATTCCTGATTTGTTGAATATCTGTCTGTACCTCTATGAGCATGTTAATGATTTTTATTTTGAACTCCCTTTCAGGGAGAGTCATGAGGTCAGTATCATTTAAATCTTTCTCAGGAGTTGTATTAATAATTTTACTCTGGACCAGGTTCCTTTGGCGTTTCATATTTGTGTATGGCTCTCTCTAGTGCCCAGAAGGTCTACTCTCTGGAGCTGCTCAGCCCCTGAAGCAATGTTGGGGGTTGCAGGGGAGTGGTATTGGTGCCTAGGGGGAGGAAAGAGCTATTTCCTGCTTCCTAGATGCTATGCTTGTCTCCACTGCCTGAACCAGTGGGCCGAGCACACAGGTATAAGCCTCTGTGCTTTGCGTATTTAGTTGTTGTAGACAGATCTTCCCTCTGGCTGGCCTAACCCCAGAGTAGGGTTTCCCGGTTTGCAAGCCCTGTAGGACTGGCCAGGAGAAAGGCGCAGTAGTCTGCCTGTCACGGAAGGGGTTCTTGGAGCTGTGTAGTCAGCCAAGGAGCTGGAGTACCTGAAGATCGTGAAAGCTCCCAATCTGCTGGGCAGAGTGCACCCGGATAATTTTGTCTACCTGTCCTTTCTCCTGAGCAGTTAGCTGTGTGCAATCCTTGCCCCTTTAGCAGCCCTCTTGCTAAGGGCTTCTTTGTTAGAAAGTCTCTCAGACTGCCCGCCTTTCTTTTGTCCCTGAGCAGCTGGGTATGGATCCCTGCTTTCCACAAGCAGCTGGAATCTTAGTCTCTCCAGGAATTCTGCCTGTCTTAGCTTTCCAACCTCCTAATTATGAGAGTATCATGCAAGCACCATGAAATGTAGGTTTGTGCTCCCAGAGCAGATCTCCAGAGTTAGGTATTCAGCAGTCCCAGATCTCCACTCCCTCCCTGCTCCGTTCCTCTTCCTCCAGTTGGTGTGCTGGGATGGGGGAAGGGCTTGGATCCCGCAGGACCACAGCTTTAGTATGTTACCCTTTTCTGTGAGGTCTGCTCTTGTCTTCAGGTGTATGCCGTTTGTTGCAGTCCTCTTTCCTGTTGCTCTTTCAAGAGTAGTTGTATTAGTTATATTTTCATATTATATGTGGTTTTAGGAGGAAGCCTCTGTCTCACCTCTCACGCCGCCATCTTTAATCCATCCACACCTTATGTGTGCTTCCACCTCCTCTTGACGGGTCTATTGCACATCCATCAGCTCACCCCTCATGCTCCTGTGGCCCCTCTTTTGTTCGATGACTTAATCACACCCCAAGTTTCACACTCAGTCATTTTACCTCCTTTTCTCCATTGCATCCCCCCCCCACAAACATAGTCAATCAGGCTCCAGATCTGGAATGTGTTCTGGAATCCTGGGACTTGGCACAGAACTTTTTGCTTATTTCATACTGACATCTCTCCATTTCCAATTTATCCTCCACATAGTCATCAATTATTCTTCCAGAACAAAAATCTGGTTTTACCTCTCCCTTGCTTAATAACATTCAATAGTTACCCATTGTCTGGATAAAGTTTTATTTCCATAACAAGATGTACATAATTCCCCTAAGTCCTTTCACTCCCAGTCAACATTCACCTTCCTGCTGACCTATCCTCTTAGTTTACTGCTTTCTGCCAAATGACAGCCAGCTTTCCCAACACCTTAGCCCAGAAGTGATTTCTTAATGTGCTATCTAGTTCAAGTTGCAAGTTTACATCAGCTAGAGAGTTCTAGGTATTTGGCGGGGGGGGGAGGGAAGGAGATGTGGTGACTGATGAATACCCTGGAGTGGCATGGTATTTTGTTTACTCTGCATGCTGGCAATGGCAGCCCCCAAATCCTGCAGTGCCAAGGTTGGTAATGGAGAAAATTGTTCAGATTCCAAATACTGTTAAAATAAAAAGATAGTAAGCAAGATTTGTATATGCTTTGGGGAATATTTCCTTTCTTCTATATTTTTGAAGGCTTTAATGTAGATTTTATTTAATGTCTGTAGGAAGTTAGCATACTTGAGTAGTTAATTGCTACCATTACTCAAATAGCTTATTAGATTCAAGAAGAATCAGGCAACAGATATTTATTAACAAGGAAGGGCTGTGTCACCACTATACCACATTGTGCTGAGGAATGTTGTGGGAAAACAAGAGTTTAAAGACTGAAGAGGAAGATACACATTCAACAAATTATCACTATTTATGAAGTAAATTAATTAAAGCACTATGAGCAAGAAATATAGGACGTCAACAATGGAAACCCAACTCAACACACATGTGTGTGCACACACACAGAACAGAGCTTGAAATAAGTCTATCTTTTCTCCACCTCAAGTGACAGCTTTGTTAATTCCTAACAAGCCATGCAAATAAGCAGCTTCTATAAAGAATTTAAATTACCCTTTTGTTGTCGTTCATGGCTTCCTGATAAGAACAAGCAAACATGGGTTCAACTGATATAAACAGGCAGAGCTGCTGCAGTGAATTTATCCAAAATGAGTGAGTGTTATGAGTTCTGATATAAACAGACAAGCTGTAGATGCATTTATGAGTTTGGATGTCGGCTTACATAAGCAGTAGGGTGTGATGGCTAAAAGCAGGCCACAGGAGCCAGAGTGATTTCTCTTCTACACTGGGTCCATTACTTTCTGGTTGTGTAATCTTGGACACTGCATCTGTAAAGTGAAAATAAATGATCAACCACCTTACAGGTTGTTATGAGGATTAAATAGGTTAATACAAGTAAATCACTTGACACCTGTTTAGGGCTGCTGCAGAGTAAGTGTTCTACAAATGTCACCTATTGTTTTTGCTCACATAGGGCTTTTTTTTTTTAAGATAACTAACAGCACAGTAACACTGAATCTCATAGATACAGGGAGATTTTTGTCAGGAATGTACAGGGGTAAGATTTATTAAGTCTAGACAAGGGGATCCAGGAATTTGATACCACATGTGTTGTCTTTAGGGCTGAGTTTCAATTAGGGTGTCAACTGAGAGTGACAGTATTTCCAGATTTAGAATGTGACATTTACTCTGGTATTGTTAGCATATATAGTAGCTAAAAACAGTAGTAGATAGTCTTCATGTATGTTATCTTCTTTTAGACTTATTTTTTTTAAATACATTTGTTTTATATGAATATATCTCATTTAACCTAATTGTGACAAATTAAGAAGAGGGTTAGTAGAGTATGAAAAGCTGATAGATTCACTATGTGAAACACCTCCGAATACAAATTCCTGCGAGCTATTAATAGGCACATCATCATCAACAGTTTTCAGACTTTGCGCTTGACTCTGGAGAAAAGCTAGAGTATGGCATCTTGAATTTCTTCACTGGGTAATTTAAAACCCAGTTATAATGTGAATACCAGCTGCACATGTTACTTGAGTTCAGCATTAAATTAAAATGTAAACAAAACTGGTCTTTCCAAGACTATTTAAAATAAACGTCCAAATCAACAAAAGTCTGAATATTTACGACCATAAATCTTTCTTCATCAACTCTTTGGTTTAGGCTTTAAAAACAAAACCTCATTTAAAATTCTCTCTAGTCAAATAAACTATAAAACTAATGTATATCCAGTGCTTACTATATTCCAGGTGCTGTTCTAGACACTAATGTTTTGATTCTAATGAGAAAACTGTAGTTATAGCTTTTAGGTAATACAGCAACCTCAAGAAAAAAGTGGGGACAGTACCGGAAACGTAAATATCTATGGAGTCTATAGACCAGTGCTCTGGGTATAGCATTGTTGTGACACCTTGTTTTATGAACTGAACGTCTGTATACTTTTTACTGCTATTCTAAAAAGCAGAGTGGCGTTTCAGCGGGCTATTCGGCGGACTGTGTCCCTCTTGGTCTGTTAACCAATAAAACCGTTCTCATTCTGCTGCTGTGCGAAGTAAGCAACAACGTCGGAGTAAAAATGACTGTGGAGCATAATTCAGCTGTCAGGACAGCCAAGGAAGAGGGGCGACTAGTTCCTGAACCCCGCGTTCTTCCCGGCGCCCCCGCCCCGCCCCGCCCCGCCCATTCCCGGTTTCCCGGGAGGTGCCGGAGGCGGAGCCGAGGCTCGGGGGCGGGGCTCCGGGGCGGCGGGGAGGACCTGCCTGCGCCGCCCCAGCTCTCGCAGACTCGGCGCGTACGCAG
Source organism: Smutsia gigantea (assembly GCA_032199065.1). Lineage (NCBI taxonomy): Eukaryota > Metazoa > Chordata > Mammalia > Pholidota > Manidae > Smutsia > Smutsia gigantea. The sequence goes on along the minus strand of JAVSCE010022692.1, from coordinate 331,387 downwards.
GCGCGCTGGGCCGCTAAGAACAGTGACCGAGGGAGACCGAGGGGAGCGCGGACCCGGTCGGGGGCAGGGCACGATGCGGCCCGGAGAGGAGCGGCCCCTGGAGGGGGGCGCCGGCGCTGACGTCTCCGCGCTGGAGCTGCTGAAGCTGCGCGCCGCTGAGCGCATCGACGAGGCGGCCGAGCGCCTGTGGGCCCTGAGCCGCGCTATCTGGAGCAAGCCCGAGCTGGCCTACGAGGAACACCATGCCCACGGCGTGCTGACGCGCTTCTTCGAGAGCGAGCCTCCGGCCGCCTCGTGGGCGGTGCAGCCGCACTACCATCTGGCCACGGCCTTCCGCGCCGAGTGGGGCCCGCCGGGGGCCCGGGCGGCCCCGCGCCCGCTGCGGCTGGGCTTCCTCTGCGAGTACGACGCGCTGCCCGACATCGGGCACGCCTGTGGCCACAACCTGATCGCCGAGGTCGGGGCGGCGGCCGCGCTAGGCGTGAAGGGGGCCCTGGAGGGCCTCCCCGGGCGGCCTCCGCCGGTGAAGGTGAGGTGGGGCCCGGGCGCGGGATTCCATCACCTGCCCAGGCCGGGACCGACCTGGAAACGGCAGGACCCGGAGCTTCCCGAGCGCTTCCGTCCCCTCCCGCCCTGGGCAGGTGCAGGGGCCGGCACTCGATGCCCCAGCCTTCGATGCCCCAGCCACGCCTGGGCCAGAAGGCAGAGCCCCGGGTTCATGAGTTGCAGACCTAGCGACATCTTACAGACTTGTGTTTTCTGTAGTTGTGAACAATTGAGTGGACTCTCCCATAGGGAAGAACGTAGAAGCCTGTTTTCCCTTACGCTTTATTTTTGGAAACAGGCAACCGCAATTTGCCTGACAAGCTTGTGTAATCTCTGGAGGAAGTAATTATTGTTGGGAAACCTACAGACCCTCATTAGGCTCCAGAAAGTCTCCTCTTTGTGGCAGTCAGAGGAGCATTGTGGATTCGAATCATTGGTATCTGGATAGGGAATTTTAAGTCGTTAGAACTCACCAAATCTCTAGAAATACAGGGGAAAAAATGGGAAAGTTTACATTTGCTACAAAGATGAGTTGATCCTAAATCTTAATGTTTATTTCATTATTTTAAGAAATATCTCATTCTTTAAACGGAGAAACGTCGTTTATGTTTGTCATAGGGCAAGTTTAGTCTCAGGTTATTCTGTTTTCTCCAGATGGTGTATTCTTCATTCTAGGACCTAAGATTCAGTCATCACCATTCCGCTTAAGGGGACGACTAACTTTTTAATTTTTTATTTAATTTTTATTTTTTGATAAAAGTTTAAGCTTTACTTCAGTGTAGGTCTCATGGAACAGAACTGAATCACATGGCCATTCCTAGAGGCAAGAGAAGTTGGAATTTGAGGAGCTTTTGTTTGTTTCCTTGTTTTTAATTTGCATTATTAATTTGTTTTTTTGTTAAGGTATTATTGATATACACTCTTATGAAGGTTTCACATGAAAAACAGTGTGGTTATTACATTCACCCTTATTATCGAGTCCCCCCCCCAATACCCCATTGAAGTCACTGTCCATCAGTGTAGTAAAATGTCACAGAGTCACTACTTGCCTTCTCTGTGCTACGCTGTCTTCTCCGTGACCCCCGCACACCGTGTGCACCAATCATAATACCCCTCAGTCCCCTTCTCCCTCCCTCCTCATTCACCCTCCCCCACCCCTCCCCTTTGGTAACCACCAGTCCCTTCTTCGAGTCTGTGAGTCTGTTGCTGTTTTGTTCCTTCAGTTTTGCTTCGTTGTTATACTCCACAAATGAGGGAAATCATTTGGTACTTGTCCTCCTCCGCCTGGTTTATTCCACTGAGGACGACTAACTTTTAAAAAAAATATTCTTCAGCCCATTTTTTTCCCCAATGTCCTTAACCTTTCTTTTTTATCCTCACAGTTCCATCTTTTGTGGCTTTTTCTCTTTAGCTGCCTTCTCTTTTCCACCTCCGAGAGCTTGTTTTTGCTTCTGGTTAGGGTTTTGTTGTTTTGTTTGGGGTAGGGTGGGGCACCCTTTGCCATTGCATGAAACACAGGTGAGATCTAGTTCTAACCACGTTTGTGAAAGGTTCAGAGAAGTCACCAACATTTAGCTTGAGAAGTCATCGAATTTAATGAGTCAGGGTTAAGAGTTTGGGTGCTTTATAACTTCTAAAGAAAGCTGGACTTTGGGAAATGTACGCGGTTGTAATTTCGAATGGTGATACTCAATTGTAGCAAGGTTATCTGTCTTACCTGAAAATGGAATTTGTGTTGATATCCTTTGCAATCCAAGTCTTTTTTCCAACTTGTTCGCTGTGTTCTTATACTTCATCTTGAAAGTATACTAGTTGTTTGTAGATAATTTTGTTTTTAAAAATTGTTTGAAGAAGTTAAGCTTAAAAATCAAAGTAAAATGTTTATTCTGTAAAGTTCTCTTTTGTTCAATTAGGTGTTTGGTGACCAGTAAATCTGCCTGATTGAACTGGTGGAATCGAATTAGTAAGTTTGTGTAATAGTTGGCCATTTCTAACTAAGGTATTAAGATTTATTTAATGCTCTTCATAAAGGATTATGAGTTAAGACCTTTTAGTGAGGTTGCTCAGTAAGGAATCAGAGTTCAGGCCTGAGGGTCAGGACATGTAATCCCAGCTCTGCGTGAAAGGCTTGCTCCATGACCTGGGACAAGACACTTCACTCTGTGCTTCAGAACCATCCTCCGCATAATGATAGTACAGGTTGCTCACCTACCTCACAGGGTTGTTGTGAGGATAATTAATAAGTATATGAAAAGTCCTTGCCAGTAAAGTGCTTAAGAATTATTATATAAATAAACTAAAAGATCCAGCCAAGAAGTTTTAAGAAGTAAGTCCTAAAGAAGTTTGAGGAACTTAGTACATGGTATTTCTTTTTTTCATCTTTGCCGTTAGTTAAAAACTCACAAAATTGAGTTATAAAATTAGAAAAGTTTCCTGTAATAGCTTTAGTACATACCTGGCACCATATTGGTATAATTATGTTTGTTAAATTAATTTTTATTTAAATCTGTGATTAATTTAGCACCATGTATTTGTGCCCACTGCATTACTTGAGTGTCAGAGAACAAAGCTCCCCATAGTTTGAGGACTTTAACTTAGATTGTGAATATATATGCGAGGAGACCTGTTTGATACTTTCCTATTAGGGTTTTTTGCCGTTGTTTTGCCCTGACACAGGTATTGCCTTCTAGGTAATTGTCCTGGGAACCCCTGCAGAAGAAGATGGCGGTGGCAAAATTGATTTAATTGAAGCAGGGGCTTTTGAAAACCTTGATGTTGTTTTTATGGCCCATCCATCCCAAGAGGATGCTGTGTATCTACCTGATGTAGCTGAACATGAGTAAGTAATCAAATTGAAATAGACTTCTTAGTGGAAAACTGACCATTGGAATACTCGGACGTCGCCACAGGAGACTATAATTCCATAGTCACACATTTAATGAGTAAATTGTAAAATAATGATGTGCTCTCTTACTTGATTTCCATTGAATGACATTTGGTCTCTTCTAATTGAGCTTTACTCTGGCGTTTGTAATCAGAGTATTAAAATAAATGCCTAAAATGCATAAGAATAGCATACAGAATATGTTGACAATTTATGTTCTTTTTTTGAACCATCTGAGTAATCCGGTTTCTGAAAAGTGGCCTTTGATGTGGAGTTGCCTTTAAACTGAATAGATTTGCAAGACAGCTTTACTGGGAACAAAGCAAACTTCTCTGTTTTACTTATTTTAATTTGGGTTTTTTGCCAAGAGGATACATTATATTCCTGAGAGACACTACAGACACTGACAAGCTGTGGATTTTAGTGGAATTTTCCCATCTCTTCTTTTCTGATTTGTGTGGTGCTGAAACCTTTTATCTTTCTCTATGTTGAAGAGCTCACATTTTTTGGTACCTAAGAGCATGCATCATTGAAGTGGTTTGAATTTTTTACACCAGAAATTTCACCATCATAGTTAATGGTCCAGTTAGTGGTCTAGTCCCAAGAAGCCACTGCTCAGCTGCTTCAGGAAGACGACCTGTTCTCCTCAGTAGTAGCTATGGAGTAATAGAACTAACCCAGCAGTGTTTCTAGATTGTATTCAGTTATCTTATATCTCTGATCACTTCTTGAGGCCTTGTTTTCAGAGAGTGACTATTTTAACTCTTCTGGAATCGTCATCCTTCAGGGATTGGTGCTCCTGACAGTCGAAGAAGTTTCGGCCTTGGCTTCAGGGGTTGTGTACATTAGTACAACTCTGGAAACCCACAGAGATTAGAAATCTCTGCCAGTGCCTCTGACTGGAAGGGCATGCAGCTACAGGTGGCTTCCCAGCCCATTAGCCTTCTAGCACTTAGGGTCAGGCTTCTTGGACTTGATCCTACAGTCAACCCAGTTGGCTTCAGGCCTTTTATTATCTGGCTTCTTAGGTTTTTTTCATTGGCCATCTTTTAAGGTGGAAAAAATAACAAGGACAACAATTAAATTTAAAAATATCACTAATCTGTTCATCCTAAAAATCTCTGACAATCAGTAAGATAAAGCACTATGTTCTATTGACCATTTTTTCCAAATCCAGTCCCTCCTCTAGAGGTATATAGCCTCCCAGGACTTTTTGAGTATATTTACAGATATAAATAGGAACATGTTTAAATTAAATTTTAAAGGCAGATTCCCCCTCTGAAGTATTCTGCTGAATATATTGTTGGCCAATTTATTTTTTTTAATTGAACCATGTGCCTTGAAAATCATTCTTTATTGGTTTGTATAAACTATGCTTTAAAAAAATTTTTTTATTAAGGTATCATTGATATACAATCTTATGAAGGTTTCACATGAGCAATATTGTGGTTGCTACATTCACCCATATTATCAAGTCCCCCCCTACACATGCCATTGCAGTCACTGTCCGTCAGTGTACCAAGATGCTACAGAGTCACACTACTTGTCTTCTCTCTGCTATACTGCCTTCCCCGTGCCCACCCCTACATTATGTGTGTTAATCATAATGCCCTTTAATCCCCTTCTCCCTCCCTCCCCATCCACTCTACCCATCCCCTTCCTTTTGGTAACTGCTAGTTTCTTGGAGTCCGTGAGTCTGCTGCTGTTTTGTTCCCTCAGTTTTTCTTTGTTGTTATACTTCACAAATGAGGGAAATCATTTGGTACTTGTCTTTCTCCACCTGGCTTATTTCACTGCGTATAAGACCCTCTATCTCCATCCATGTTGTTGCAAATGGTAGGATTTGGTTTCCTCTTATGGCTGAATAATATTCCATGGTGTATCTCTACTACATCTTCTTTATCCATTCATCTGTTGATGGACACTTAGGTTGCTTCCATGTCTTGGCTATTTTAAATAGTGCTGCGATAAACATAGGGGTGCATCTGTCTTTTTGAATCTGAGAACTTGTTTTCTTTGGGTAAATTCCTAGGAGTGGGATTGCTGGGTCAAATGGTATTTCTATTTTGAGTTTTTTGAGGAACCTCCATATTGCTTTCCACAATGGTTGAACTAATTTACATTTCCACCAGCAGTGTAGGAGGGTTCCCCTTTCTCTGCATCCTCGCCAGTATTTGTTGTTCTTGTCTTTTGGATGTTGGCCGTCCTAATTGGTGTGCGGTGATATCTCATTGTGGTTTGAATTTGCATTTCCCTGGTAATTAGCAATGTGGAGCATAAAATATGGTTTTTAAGCTTAAAATACTAATGCTGCTACAGAACAACCACTAACATTTCTGTAGTTTATTGTGCTTTAATTGTACGTAAATTTGGACATAGAAGAAATGCTAGAGCCATTTTCATGAAAGACACCCTTTCCTATTTTGTAGTATTTATCACCAGTTTTGTTAAAATTCCAATTTCAGGGTGATGGTGATAAGCTATTTATTGAGGTAATAATGCCTCCCCCATGACCTAAAAAACAAGTACTCTAAAATCTTTAAAATGTACTTGGATGCTTTTACTTGTTTTTGTTTTGCTAACAAAATGTTTAATGTCAGTCAAGAAATATGAACAGTCTAAGGACTCCTAAACCCTTAAAATAAATGCCTAGAGTGGCTTTCTGATAATTTAAATGTGGGTATTATGAATTGGGCTTAAAAAGTGTTAACTAAGCTAGTCATTTTTATAATGATTTAATAAGCAGTCCTCTAATTCTTATTGTTTTTTATCGTATCTGAGTAGTTAGACTTGTTGGTATAAAAACTATTTGGAAGTAGAATTAGCAATAATTTATGAAATTCTAAGGTATTAGTGATACAGGTATTTTGGGACATTAATATGATATTATATTAGGAACAACTGACTTATACTAGAGTATCTTATAATCTGATTTTCAGAGGTTGGCTTTTTTTTTAATTGGAATAAAGTTGATACACAATATTATATTGGTTTCATATGAACAACATAGTGACTCAATAATTATATACTAGAAGCTTGCCACAGTAAATGTAGTTACCCCATTACCATACCAAGACATTATAATATTACTGGTTATATTTTCCATGTTGTATTTCTATTCCTATGACTTAATTTAGTTTACAATTTGCAGTTTGTACCTCTTTATCCCATTCACCTATTTCACCCATCCTCCCATCCCTTCCCTATAGTAACCAGCAGTCCATTGTCAATATTAGTGGGTCTGTTTCTTTTTTGTCTGTTTAGTTTTTTAGATTACACGTATCAGAGGTTGTCTCAACCCCTTACAAATGTCCTCTCCTTTCTCTTTCCTTGACCTCCTCCTACCCCTTAAGACAGAATTGCCTGAGTTTTTACAGACCTTTGGTATAGAGCTATGACAATGCAGTATAACGGGACAGGAGCCATCTTTTAGTAATTCCAGCACCTAATACAGTATTGCATGTTTGTCTGAATTGAATTATGTATAGATTTAATTTTTACGGGAAGTTGATTGAGCAAAGTTCTCTTTTTCTTTTTCTGGAATGCCTTCTTTTGTCAGTCACTGTATTATATAATTATATAATATTAAACTATAACTAAGGTATGTAAGTTGCTGTGTTATTGTTACCAGTGATTTGTAAATAAAAATCCCAGCAGTGTGAATTAACTTTGAATGCTATTGGGTCATTCTAATTATTTGGATTTTCTTTAGTGATATTGAAAAAACTAATTCCCAATGATGTTTCTTTCCTAGTGTGACTGTGAAATACTATGGAAAAGCATCTCATGCTGCTGCTTATCCCTGGGAAGGAGTAAATGCACTAGATGCTGCTGTTCTGGCCTACAACAATCTGTCAGTGTTAAGACAGCAAATGAAACCAACCTGGAGAGTTCATGGTATGCATGTCACCTACTTTGTGTAATAGATGGTGCCTAATATATGTTAATGCAACCTAATATCTGACTTTTTTAAAAAAATTGGAAACATTCTGTGTATCTCATATCAGTATTGCAAAATTCTTGAACATTTTCTGAAATTCATGTGACAGGATACTAGGACGTTTGTCTATATGTGGGTAAAAAGACAGTTAGGATTATTTATACATAAATGGAATGGTCATTTTGAGTATTAGAGGTAATGGTTTTATATGAGGACCTACATTCTTCTGTGGGTATTTGAAAGTTAGAACTTGATTTTCCATTTCATTGTCTCTCAGTAGCAAAATGTTATCATTTTCTCAATTTAAAAAAAAGTTATGGCTGTTGGTTATTTATTCAAGTGCTGTTACTACTGAGTAACATCTTTTTAAATTATATATATTCACCTTAATATAATACAGTCATAAACTTCAAGTACTGACTTGAAGTTACAAATTTATTTTTTAGCTTATTTCCTTATGATTTGAGAAATTACTGTACTTTAGTATCTATTCTTCACCTGGTTTTGCTGTAGACGGAAATTAGCTTATAATTGCACCTTCACCATTTCCTACCTCAGTTTCCTTAAAAGGAATAAATGGGGATATGTAGAAATAATATTTTTTTTGAAACAGGTCATATAAGATTAGATTTTACACATCTGTTTTACTTATTACTTTGGATAAATCTTCCTTCTCAGTGTAGTTGAAATTAAATGTGTATGTTTTGACAGTTGATAGTACTTAGTGATCTCTGACCTGTGCCAGTTTCTTGTTGGCATGAAAATTATTTTCCCAGAGTCAAATGCCATTTCAAACATTCATGGGGTTCTTGAGATACGAGAGTTATTACAGAACTTTTTTTTCTTACATCAAAAGCTTATCACGATGGACAATGACTGTAATGGGGTATGTGGGGGGGACTTGATAATAGGGGGAGTCTAGTAACCATAATGTTGCTCATGTAATTGTACATTAATTATACCAAAATAAAAATAAAAAAAAAAAGAAAAGGGAGGAAGAATTCTATCTATTAAAGGAGATGGAAGAAACAATAACCAAATGTAATGTGCGGACCTGTTTGGATCCTGAATCAAACAAACTGCTATAAATAGTCTTCTTTAAAATAAATGTGAAAATCTAAAAAAAAAAGTTTATCATAATGTACAACTATAATAAAGCCTACTGAAATGAAAGTCTTTTCCAGAGGCTTAAGATAGTTATAAAAATTTCTAACAGATTCCTGTAGTCAGGAATAATGATTTCTTAAACATTATATAGATTTCCTTAGAATGAAGTACATATAGACCATGCCTTAATTTTTTTTCATGTTAGCCAGAAAGTATCACTCTATGTAGAAACATTTGTTGTACAACACACCAAAATCTGTGAAACTCATACATTTAAATTATTTTTTTTATGTACATTTTGGCTAAAAAACTTTATGGGTGTATTTAAGCTTAAAGAAATGGTCTCCAAGTTCCAAGCTCAATTCCAGTAATTTGGTTCTTTTTATAGGCATAATAAAAAATGGTGGTGTAAAACCCAATATCATTCCCTCTTATTCTGAATTAATCTATTACTTCCGTGCACCCTCAATGAAAGAACTTCCAGTTTTGACCAAAAAGGCAGAAGATTGCTTCAGAGCTGCAGCTTTGGCTACTGGGTGCACAGTAAGAACTTTTAAGAGTTAATCTAAGTTATAATCAGAGGTATATATGTGGGCTGGGGTTATTTATATTAAGTTAGATTAAAACCTGATTTGCCTCTTTATCATTTGGCAGTGTCTTGAATATGCAAAATCAGTTGCCTGAATCGCTGGTGTGAAAGTCTTTAATTCTTACTGATTTTACTCAATGCCTGCATAGGGAAGATTCCAGTTGTCTTACTCCACAGTAATTAGAATAATAGTGGTACTGCTGAGCTAGAATCCCTACCTGTAGGCAAGTTAAATTTTTCCTGACTGGCAGTTATGCTTTTAGAATTGCTTTCTATAGTTCCTATAAAGGGAACTGTATGGCAAAATCAGTAAAAGCCATTTTGGAGACCTTACAGATATGTATAGTAGTGATAAAAATACAACTTGCTGGAATGACAGGTAACATAGATGCAGCAGTTAGTCAAGAGGTTTTTGTCCATTTGAAATGTAAAGCCAGTACCATTTATGTACCAATAATATAGGGTGTAGAGTTATATAAATCTGGCCCTGGGAGGAGCCTGTAGTCTGGTTGGAGAGACAAGATATGGAATCTGGGTCTCCATTTTCTCTTGGAGATGATAATATAATCTATCTTAGGGTTCTTCTGAGAATTACATGAGATAATGTGTGTGAAGAGTTAGGGCATAGCCTTCATACTGTTACCTTATTTTTCTTCTGCCCTCATGAAATGGGAAATGAGTGATTTATTTAGATAGTAGCAGTGTCTCACAGTAGCAGTGATTCTCAGACAGTATATGTTAAATGTCCAAAGAATAAAAAATTAAGCACTCATCCCTTATTTTTTTACAGTTATAAGTACTTTAAATATTAATTTATAAAATAAGTACATGAATTATTCTCATTAGCTAATATCTCAAGTATAATAATATTCCCTTAGATAAGGTTCATTGTTACTGGATTTAAATCTATAAAGTCTTTTAGTCGTTTTGACATTTTGGTGACTTGTAGTATTTGATTAAGTTATAATTTTTCTAACTTAGATGTTGCTAATAGAAGAAATGTCATCGCTATTTTATAATTGGCTTTTGCTAAAGTTACTGGCATTATCTTTACTTTGGAGGGAGTATTTGCCCACTTTGATTTCATCAAAACGCAATCTGTATATCCTCTTAACTACGCATATAAACTGCTTCTGCATCTTCATACTCTGAAATTAATAAATGAGGACCATAGCCACCCCTTCCTCACTGTGAATCTCAGGGTACCTTCATACTTTCTCTCAGGTACCTTTATACTTTTCAGACCAGGCAGTGGTGTCAGTGATGGTTTGTATATTGAATAGAGCCTGATTTCTTTCTTTGAGAGGCTGCTGCTCCCTAGAGCTGTGATCCTCAGTGTGGTTTTTGGACCACCTGCAGCAGAATTACTTGTAGGTGCTGTTTAAAGTGGAGATCCTTGGGCTCCCCCCATACCACACTTAGGTGACAGAAGTTGAGACTCGCTGATAGTAGATGTAGGTGACTTTGTGTCATCTGGTGCATATAGAATGTAAAGGAGAGAGAGTCCTAGGAACTCTCATTACAGAAGATATATATTTTCTTAAGTAAAAGATTTGAGAGAGTTTATATCCTTCTAGAAGGCAAAGTGTCCCTCATAAACCTCTTTCTGTTAGACAACCATTTTTGCTTTGAAAATTAGGTAGTGAATTTGAGTTTTTTACTTCAAAATTTGTTTTATAATTTTTTATTAGGTAGAAATTAAAGGTGGAATACATGATTATTACAATGTTCTTCCCAATAAGAGCCTGTGGAAAGCTTATATTGACAATGGAAAAAAACTGGAAATAGAATTCATTTCAGAAGATGCAGTGTTGAATGGCCCTTCAGGTAATTTAATTCTTTCATATATATTTTGCTATTTGGGGAGGGAAATGCCATCTTTGGTTAAATGGTTTTGGAGGTAGGGGGCTATTGCTGAGGTTTTTAATGGTATTTTTCACAGACTTCATGCTTGGGGAAAAGAAACTAATGAACATGTCAATGAATGTAGTATGTCAAATGAGCACATTCGATTTTGGAAATAACCAATATACTTTTTGCTCTAAATATTTCTAGTGTTTGAGTTTGTTCTAATTTTTAAGTAAGTTACTTAAAGGAGAAATAGAATTTTAATTCATTCTAAGTAATCAATAAGCAGGTTACTGAGTACTTAGTCATATGGAGGCATCTTCAGTCTCTGAGGAGTAACAACTATTAGAATTTAATCATAAGTGTATTGGGTGTTATTTTAGATTTTTCTTCTTCTGAAGTGTTATTATTAGTATGTTTGCATGATAGAGATGTTATCTTCTAAACTATAATAAATGTTGAAATCTCAAAAGGACTTGGTCATAAAAATGGGGTGTTGAAGTCATTCATTGAGATAAGTTCAAGAGAAATTGCAGGCTGGGGTTATGATAGGTTGGTATAATCAGTATGTTAAATTTGAGGCGCTTATAGGATTTCTTAGGGGAGCTGTCCAGTAGCCTGTTGAATCTGGAACCCCCAAAAGATATCTAAGTTGGAGATTTAAGAGTTGTCAGTATCTGAAAGGTAATTGAAGTCATTGGAGTTGATGAGGTTGCCCAGTACGTAGAAGTCAAAACCCAAAGATGAAACCGTAGGGATCACCAGCACAGGCCGCAGAGGAGCTCCAGAGAAGGGGATGGGGAGTGGTCAGGAGAAAGCCAGCCAACCAGGAGAGAGTGGGGTCATGGGATCCAAAGGAGTAGAGAATTTCTAGAAGGGAAGAAGCAGTAAATCATGTCAGGTGCTCTAGAGGATGAATAAGATAGTAGGGTCTAGTATCTGCTGAACTAACAATTAGACTCATGGATGGTCTTACCTTTCCAAGGATCTACTGATTTTGGAAATGTTACCTTTGTGGTTCCTGGGATTCATCCGTATTTTTACATTGGATCTAATGCCTTGAATCATACAGAACAATATACTGAAGCTGCAGGTAAGTGTTATTAGAAGTGAATGTTTGGCATTTGCTCTCTTTTCGTAGTACGAACTGCTTTTCTGTTCAGTTTAGCTTATTATTATTTCATTACCTGACTCACCTCAGAAAATTTTGTATTGTGGTGGGCAGTTGGAGAGGCAATTTAGACATTGAGAGCTAACTTGAAAACTAGTAAACCAATTTGTAATAAATATGGACGTATCTTTATTTTCTCTACCGTTTAGGATCACAGGAAGCTCAGTTCTACACGCTGCGTGCGGCCAAGGCTCTGGCAATGACTGCGCTGGATGTTATTTTTAAACCAGAGCTGCTAGAAAGAATCAGAGAGGACTTCAAATTGCAGCTTCAAAAAGAAGAGTTTTTAAACACAGAATAAAAGGAAGATTTAGGAGCCACTTACAGATCATTAAGAAGAACTGATGATTTTTACCTTTAATCTTTTTTAATGAAGAAAGAGGGCATGCTTGTTTTTTAATCTTAAAGGAGTCAAATTCCTTTTACCTGAAAAAATGTGAGGACATGATGTGGAGAAAACACATTACTTCATATCTAAAATGAACATTTTCACAAATGTATATTTGATGAAATTGTGATCTTTCAGGAGCTGGTATGTGATGGCATTTCTTAGACAACCTAGATGATACAGTTTACCAATTATAATTTATGAATTCATGTGTAAGTGTATTTTTGAAGATCCAGGGTTTTTAAACCTTATATTCAGAATTAACACAGGAAAAATTTTTTTGGTATAGGGTGGTAAAATTTTCCTAGAAAATAGTTTTAAAATTCAAGTTCTAAATTTAGGGAAAGTTTGTTTTCTGACTATATCTGTACTGGTGTAGAGAATTTCTTCATTGATAATAAAAGTAGGTTTTTAATGAGAAATGCTGTGGGAAACAACCAGAAACTCAGGTACAAAGAACAAGCTTTCGTTTTACCATTAGAAGGAAAATGAAAATGTTCTTTTGTTATATAATTAGCTCTTGGCATTAAAGTGCTGTTTCTAATTCCATACTTCTCTAATTGGAAAAACCATACACAGCCAGGATTAGCCTTTCCTCTAAGGTGTTTGCTTGGTAGCTAGTGTGTTCTAGAGGAACTTAGGGGAGAGGCACGTACTGTGAATGTCAATGTGATCTCCTCTACCTAGCAGCCCTGTTCAGGCTTCTACTCGGAAGCCAGCCTGTTCAGCTTGAATAATATTGTGGTTTACTGAAGTTGGGGACAGAATTCTAAGCCTCCTTAAGCCCCATGCTAGCCCAATATTAATTAAAGAATATTGTAAGTTTTTCCTGTTCGTTTTTTGGTGTGAATTTCTTGAATATGGTAAAATAATGTGGAAAAAAAGTATCTAATAAAAACAAATATTTTAAGCTATGAATATAGTAAAGCCCTAGCACTTTATTTTAAAGGGAGTCCTCATATTAGTGTATTCCAAAAATGGAAAGGGAAGGAGAGAAAAGTGAGCATTTGGCTTCTGTGCAGCAAGCAAGTCACTTGGGCCCTCTGAGCCTTAGCTCCCCAATGGGAACGTTAGATTAGATCACTTATCTTTACAGTCCTTTGAATCTCTGATTCCTATTCTATCTGAAGTTATGTAGAGTTGACAGAAAGAGAAGGGTATTTTTGGGGAGAGTTAGTAGTTGAGAATTTCTTCTGTATCAGGTATGCAAACTATGGTCTGATTTGGCAAGCAGCCTGATTTTATATTATATGGGTAGTGTGCTAAAAATCATCTTTACATTTTTGAAGAGTTGTAGGGAAACAAAATACCAGAGACCAAATTGTGTAACCTACAAAACCTAAAATATTTACTATCTGGTCCTTTATTAAAAAGTTTGTCAGTCTGTGTCTTATGTAACAGTAAAATTAGACCTATTTCTCTCTGATTTACATCACATAATCAGATCTTTACCTAGGATAAAATGTCAAACCTCTGAATTGAAAACACTGAGAAAGGGATTTAGGTGGCATTGCCCTGGCGGTGACCATTATAATGCATCAGTGGCTTGTCCTCACTGGGAGTTCCAGCACTTAAGAAGTTTTCTTTTATTTTTCCTTCACTTCACTCTGAGATACAGCTACCCTGCTGCCTTAAGACAGTCCCCTATGCAAGCCAGTCTTCAAACTCTTCATATCAGCTTTTAGAACTTGATTTTCCATGATCTTCTGTTTATCTATAATCTCTAGTAGTTGGTGTATATTTTATAGACAGGAGAGGGATCAATAAAGGCTTCTGGCTGAGAATTGGGTATGTCTGAGATCTCTAGCTTATATAAACAGAATTAGTTTCCTAATTACCAGTTTAATAAATTTATCAACTACAAGTTTTAAATTCCTTATATAAATCATACCCTCTAAGGCACACAATTTATTTTCTAAAGCCTTGATAAAATTTAAGAACAGTGATTGTTCACTGGCATCCTGACACACTAATATTCTCCCATCTTTTGTGAAGTGTCACAGGTTGTTACTCCAAAAAGTGTTTGTATTTTGCTTGTGATTGATTTACCTTTTAAAAACAAATCAAAATTTCAGGTTAGCATTTTGTTGTTAACTGATGCACTTGCATTCTGGTAAGTATTCTTGTGTGGGAGCAAGGTATGGGGTTGCAGATGGCATGCATAATCTACACCGATGCTGTCTGCCACCAGCCAGTGTGAGGAACTAATACTGATGTGCCACAGAGATTTGCATCACTTTAGAGCTTCTGTAATATTTTATCTCCCTTTCAATTTTTAAAAATTTGGTCAGAATAAGGGTTGACCCCTTGGAGTGCGTGGTGAACTTATCCCATCAGAAAAGAGATTGAGAGCTGATGCTCTAGAGCTGATGTAGAACTATTGTTTTGTTTTCAGATCTTACCTTGATATATTATTTTACTTTAACAGTTATTTAGTATAATTCAGGTTTTATATACCAGTGAGTTTATTGAGCCATATTACACTAGAAAGTGTAAATAAATACAATTATGTGGTACTATTAATTACTAAGTTGCTATATACCATATATTAAGTATAGCTAGTATTTAGCTGGCCTCTTAAAATTTTTTGACTACTTCTTAGTTTTAAAACTATATTTAATGATCTACTAAGGAAATGTTTCCCTTTTAATTGCTTCTATAGCAGTCACAAGGGCTGGGGCATTTAGGATAAACTAGAATATTTCCATGTGTTTATGAGTACTTGCATAAACTGAAAGTGTTTTGATTTCCCACAGTACTCCAAGGAGCTGTTTATTTATTAATATATTGATATTTTAACTTACAATTTCACCACTTGAGTGAACATTTGTTGAAGAGTGCCTACTTCTAAGCACTTGGGAAAGAGTAAGACATGGTCCATGCCCCAAGAAAGTGTGTGGTTGGTGGTAAGTTCTTGTAAGATTTACTTAATATAAACAACACTGGGATTGAGGAAACATCTGAAAGCTACTTTCTTGGAAGTGGTTGAGGAAGTGTTTCTAAGTATTTTGAAATACCTCAGAACAGTCTGTTTGAATAAAAGAAATTGATATGAAAAGGCTTTTTTAAAAGAATGATTGATACTCTTTAAAAAACCCTTCTGATAGTTGTGTTCTATACATTTCTTACCTCTTACCTGAAGAATCTCTTTAGTCTTCTGGAAAATGTCCTACATAGTACTAGCCTTCAAACTATCAAATTTTCATTGTAAAATAAATCAGTTATCTTGGTGCCAGCTAGCAACTTTGTAAGAGGCTATACGGTCTGATTGACTTTTTTTTTTTTACATACTTCAGGCATTTGGCAATCCAATTATATAGTTGAGGATGGTACATCTTGATAATGTATGAAGTGAATGTTTTCAAGTAAACAGCCTCTACTATCAGATTATAGTAGTTTTTTGTAATATTTTCATACATTATGTATGAAAAAAATTAAAATATCAATAAGTATCTTTAATAGCAATTATCTTGTGGTTTTTCTCAACATATGTTTGGAGATAAGGAAATATATGAAGATAAAGCACAAATACCCAAATATACTGTGGTAGGTCATACTGCCTTATTAATTCATCAGTATTACAAATATTGATTTGTTTTTAAATTATAAATACTATTCATATAATGAGAAAAGGAACAATAAAGTCCCTTTATTTAAGGAGGAATGTTTTACTAGTCTCAATTTCAGAAGCTAGAAAATGCCAGTGCAAATTGTACATCTATTTATAATTAAGAGTGAGATACATAATTACAGCATTGAATTTTCTTTAAAAAAATTGTTTTTCAACTTCAGTACAAAGTAATTTCTATGTAATTCAAATTAATAGAACAGGTTTTTTAAATCTTATCAATGATTAAAGAAAAAGTGATTCACAAAGCAAATGCATCTAACACAAAGGAAGAAACACAGAAATCCTGACAAAATGAGGAGGCAGAGGAGTATGTTCCAAACAAAAGTACAGGATAAGACACCAAAAAGAGGGCTGAATGAAATAGATCACCAATCTTCTTGATAGTTTTCAAAGTAAAAATAAACATGCTCACTGATCTGCAGAAATATATTAGAGATCTCATGGAGAACTACAACAAAGAGATAAAAGATACTGAAGAATGCAGTAACTGAAATGAAACATACAATGGAGGAATGAGTAATTGCTGCAAGTAGAGGAGACAACCAGTGAGATGGAAGTTAGAGAACAGGAACACAACACAAGCTGAGGCACAGAGAGAAAAAAGGATCTCTAGGAATGAGAGAATGATAAAGAGGGCTGTGTGACCAATTCAGACAAAACAATATTCACATAATAGGGATACCAGGAGGAGGAGAGAGAGTCAGTCAGAGATAGAAAGTTTGAGGAAGTAATTGTTGGAAACTTCCCCAATCTGGGGAAAGAAATAGGTCATAGAAGTGCAGAGAACTCCTAACAAAAGGAACCCCAGGAAGAAAACACCAAGACGTATAATAATTAAAATGGCAAAGAAAAGGATAAGGAGAGAGTATTGAAAGCAGCCAGAGAAAGAAAAAAGATCAATTATAAAGGAAACCCCATCAGGCTATCAGCAGACTTCTCAGCAGAAACCTTACAGGACAGAAGGGAGTGGCATGAAATATTTAATGTATTGAAACATAAGGACCTTCAACTAAGAATCCTCCCCCCAATGAGATTACCATTCAAACTTGAAGCATGGATTAAACAATTTACATTTAAACAAAGGCTCAAAGAATTTATAGCAATTAAACTAGCATTACAGTATATGTTAAAGGGACTGCTATAGATGGAAATGTTCCTAAAACTAGTTTTCACCAATGAAAATTGACAGTAAAGGTAGCAGACCAATTAGTTAC
This sequence comes from Smutsia gigantea, assembly GCA_032199065.1. Lineage (NCBI taxonomy): Eukaryota > Metazoa > Chordata > Mammalia > Pholidota > Manidae > Smutsia > Smutsia gigantea. Next base: position 314,069 of record JAVSCE010022692.1, on the reverse strand, counting down.
CAAGCAAGTACAAAATGAAAACCAAAGTAGCAAAACCAACTATACACAAAATCCAGCAAGGAATACACAAAAAGTGCAGATTATGACATCTAATATATAAAGTGTGGAGGAGGAAGGAGAAAAGTACTTTTAGACTGTTTGAAATGGAGCAATCAGCAACATAATATAGACTATTATATAGTCAGGAAGCTATCCTTGAATCTTTGGTAACCTCAAACTTAAAGACTATAGTAGATACACAAAAAATATAAAAAATAAAACCCAACTGCAACACTAAAGAAAACCACCAAAATCAAAAGGAGAGTGTAACAGAGGAAAAAAGGAACACAGAGGAGATATAAAAACAGAAAACAATAAAATGGCATTAAATACCTCTCAATAATTACCTTAAATGTAAATCGATTGAATGCACCAATCAAAAGACACAGAATGGCGGAATGGAAAAATAAGACCCACCAATATGCTGCCTACAGGAGACTCATTTCAGACCCAAAGATGTACACAGACTAAAAGTGAAGGGATGGAAGAAGATATTTTGTGCAAACAATAGGGAGAAAAAACCAGGAGACAAAATACTTAGACAAAGAACTTAGACAAAATGTATTTCAAAACAAAGTAACAAAAGACAAAGGACATTACATAATGATAAAGGGGTCAGTCCAACAAGAGGATATAACAATTGTAAATATCTATGCCTCCAACACAGGAGCACCTAAATATGTAAAACAAATACAATTAAAGAGAAAAAAGATTGTAACACATTGTAGGAGACATTAACACATCACTCACATCAGTAGATCAACCAGAAAGAAACTAAATTAGAAACAGAGGCACTGAACAATACATTAGATAAGATAGACTTAACAGATTTCTACAGAAAATTCCACCCAAAATCAGCAGGATACACATTTTTCTCAAGTGTACATGGAATATTCTCCAGAGTAGATCACATACTAGGCCACAAAAGCCTCAACAAATTAAAAAAGATTGAAATTGTATCAGGTAACTTCTTAGACCACAGTGATATGAAACTAGAAATAAATTACATAAAGAAAACAAAAAGCCTACAAATACATGGAGGCTAAACAATATGCTTCTAAATAATGGATTAATGACCAAATTAAATCAAGCAATACATGGAGACAAATGAAAACAAAAATACAACAGTCCAATATTTGTGGGACCCCGCAAAGGCCATTTCAAGAAGAAAGTACATAGCAATACGGGCCTACCTCAAGAAACAACAATCCCATATAAAGAGCCTAAACTCACAATTAAAGGAACTAAAAAAGAACAAATGAAACCCGAAGTTAGCAGAAGGAGGGACATAAAGATCAAAGCAGAAATAAATAATATAGAGAATAATAAAATAGAAAAAATTAACAAAACCAAGAGCTGGTTCTTAGAGAAAATAAACAAAATAGATAAGCCCCTAGCCAGACTTTTATCAAGAAAAAAAGAGTGTACACACAAACAGAATCATAAACAAAGAAGGAATAATCACAATGGATACTTCAGAAATAAAAATTATTAGAAAATACTCTGAAAATTTATATGTCAATATATTTGGACAACCTAGAAGAAATGGACAAATTCCTAGAAAAATAGACCCTTCCAAGATTGACCCAGGAAGAAACAGAAAATCTGAGCAGACCAATCAGCCAATGAAATTGAATTGGTAATAAAAAAACTCCCAAAAAACAGAATACCATAACCAGACAGCTTCACAGCTGAATCCTACCAAACATTTAAACAAGAGCTAATACGCATCCTTCTTAGAATATTCCAAAAACTAGAAGAGGGAACGCTACCAAACTCATTCTATGAGGCCAGCATCACTCTAATACCAAAACTGGGAAAAGAGTGTAAAAAAAGAAAATTTTAGACCAATATCCCTGATCTACCTAGATGCAAAAATCCTCAATAAAATATTAGCAAACCGAATTCAAAAATACATCAAAAGGATCATCCATCACCACCAAGTGGGATTTATTCCAAGGATGCAACGATGGTACAATATTTGTAAATCAATCAATGTGATATACCGCATTAACAAAAGGAAGGATATAAACCACATGATCATCTCAGTAGATGCTGAGAAAGCATTTGACAAAATTCAACATCCATTCATGATAAAAATTCTCAACGAAATGGGCATAGAGGATACATACCTCAACATAATAAAGGCCATATATGACAAACCAACAGCTAACATACTCAAATGCCAAAACTAGAAGCTTTTCCTCTAAGATCAGGAACAAAACAAGAATGACCACTCTTAACACTTATTCAACATAGTACTGGAGGTCCTACCCATTGCAATCAGACAAGACAAACAGGCTGTAAAAGGAATCCGAATTGGTAAGGAAGAATTATAAACTGTCACTATTTGCAAATGACATATTATACATAGAAAACCCTAAAGACTCTACAAGAAAACTATTAGAACTAATTAACTGTATTCAGCAAAGTTTCAGAATTCAAAATTAATACACAGCAATCTGTTGCATTTCAACATACTAACAATGAAATAGGAGAAAGAGATATCAGGAAACAATTCCATTTACAATTGCATCAAAAAGAATAAAACACCTAGGAATAAACCTTAACCAAGGCAGTGAACAACCTGTACTCTGAAAACTACAAGACACTCATGAGAGAAATTAAAGAGGACACCAAGGAAATATATCCCATGCTCATGGATGGGAAGAATTAATATTGTCAAATGGTCATCCTGCCTAAAGCAATCTACAGATTCAATGCAATCCCTATTAAAATATTAACATTTTTCAATGAACTAGAGCAAATAATCTTAAAATTCATATAGAACCAAAGAAGACCCCCCAATTGCCAAAGCAATCCTCATAAAGAAGAGCAAAGCTGGAGGAGATAATGCACCATGACTGCAAGCTATACAACAAAGCTATAGTAATCAAAACAGTATGATACTAGCACAAGAACAGACCCACAGATCTACAGAACAGAATAGAAGCCTGGATGTAAATCCACACATATATGGTCAACTATACACAATAAAGGAGCCATTGTGTATTCATGGCTCTTCAATAATTGGTGTTGGGAAAACTGATCAGCTACTTGCAAGAGAATGATACTGGATTACTGCCTGACTCCACACACAAAAGTAAACTGAAAATGGATGAAAGACCTGAATGTTAAGTCATGAAACCATAAAACTCTTAGAAGGAAACATAGGCAAAAAATCTCTTGAACATAAGTATGAGCAGTTTTTTCCTGGAACATCTCCTTGGGCAAGGGAAACAAAAAATGAACAAGTGGGACTACATCAAACTAAAAAGCTTCTGTACAGCACAGGACACAATCAGCAGAACAAAAAAGCAACCTATAGTATGGGAGAATTTATTTGTAAACAATTTATCTGATAAGGGGTTAACATCCAAAATATATAAAGAACTCATATGCCTCAACACCAAGAAAACAAATATCCCAATTTAAAAATGGGCAGAGGACCTGAACAGACATTTCTCCAAAGAAGAAATGCAGATTTCCAACAGGCACATGAAAAGATGCTTCACATCGCTAATCATCAGGGAAATGCAAATGAAAACCACAATGAGATAACACCTCACACCAGTCAGAATGGCCCCTATCCAAAAGACAAAGAATAATAAGTGTTGGCGAGGATGTGGAGAAAAGGGAACCCTCTTACACTGTTGTTGGGAATGTCAATTGGTATAGCCACTGTGGAAAGCAGTATGGAGGTTCCTCAAAAAAACATAAATAGAAATACCAGTCAACCCAGTAATTCTACTGGGAAATTACCTGAAGAAAACAAAACCCCTGATTCAAAATATATATGCACCCCTACGTTTATTGCCACGTTATTTACAATAGCCAAGATACGGAAGCAACCTAAGTGCCCATCAATAGATGAATGAAGATGTGGTACATATACACAATGGAATATTGTTTAGCCATAAAAAGAAAAATCCTTCCATTTGCAACAACCTGGATGGATTTAGAGGGTATTATGCTCAATGAAATAACCCAGGTGGAGAAAGACAAATACCATATGATTTCACTTATTTGTGGAATATAAAACAAAACAAAAGGAACAAAAGGGGGGGGGTGCTCTACTACCTAGTAAGAGAACTGTCAGAAATCTTCCCAGTTTTCATCAAACCCAGCTGTACTTCTGTTTACTTCCTATCTGTGAGATCCCCCTGCATTCTGTTTCTTTCTTAAGCTAGTTTGACTGGATTACTGTTACATGCAATAAAATGCCAACTTGAATGCTATGGTAATTAAATCTTGTTATGGAACAGTATTACAAAATGGAAATACAGTTGTAATGCTCTACCTTAAACCTCTAGTTTTTAGGTAGGGCTACCAAATGTGTATAACCGTGCCATATTTCATAGTTAAAGACATTTTGCAAGGATTAATATTTGGAATGGCAAAGTCAGGAACTTGTAGGTAGGTTTATATTAAATTGTAGTCATAGTATTTTAGGGAGAAGACGGGAACATTAAGATGGATTTAAAATAAAATAGTACAGATGTACAACATGAGAAAGCAAAGCCAATTTGGGGTGACAATTGAGTTTTCTGAGATCATTTTTTCTTCTCTTGTAGTGCTTGAACTATTTTTCTAGACATATCATTAAATTGGGCAACACAAAACTTGATTGTTTTCCAAAAGAAGATCTAAGAGAAACCTACTAGGAAATTACAGGTTGTAACACACCTGAATGAGATTTAAAACTTGGCCTTTGCAGAGAGGAAATTTTGCTATTGCAGCCAGTAAAATCTCCTGAAGTAATGTCTGTGCCTCTTCATTTCATCCTCATCAAATAATTTCATTGACCTCTCGGCTTGCAAAAATTCCTGTTTCCTTGGGATCCATCATTTTTTGGGACAACGTTTTGGAATTACATTCATCTAGGTTCTACATTACAACAAAGAAACTCAAGATTATATTTGCATTTCTTGTCAGAACCTGTTTCCTTGCTCGAATGGTGTTAATACTACTCTTAGAAAGGTCAATTAAATTTTTAAGACAAAGGAAATGGGAATTTGGGAGGATTTATTTTTTGCCTCTCTTTATAGCATTGTGTTTCCTTGTCTTATTTTCAGTTTTCATAATAAATTAGGTCTGTAAAAGGTTTAAAGGGCTTTTATATATGGGAGAATCACAGAGTTTAGATAGGTATAGGAGGGTTCAGTCTACAAAATTCCAAAGCAACTATTCAGTTCATCAGACTAGTCAAACTGTCAGACATTGCATAGACCCAAGAGAGACTGAATTTTATCACGCAGTCATTAGGGTTGTGTTTAACTCTCATTTGGCCTGAAAATCTAAGTGTTGTTTGCTTTTTTCCCTTGCTAACTAGATAACTAAATTCTCATCAAGAATTTGCTTCATCTTACTCTTTCTACACTTAGTCTGTGACTCTTACTATGAGTTCTGTGGCGAATTATCACAAAATGAAAGGTTTCTGTGCTTGAAACCTTGAGTCCTTAATACAAATGATGCTGTATTGAACAGAGTATTAAATCACGAACAATAAGCTTCCGACTTACAGATAAAATGTACAGTTGGGTGGTTGGGCGCTCATGTAAGTTAACCTCACTCAGGAATGCCTGGATTTGATTCTCAAGGAGACCCAGTTACCTTCATTCAGTTCTCATGGTCTAGGCCTGTGTCCCAGTCAGGGGCCCTACAAATGCAAGTGTTTTGTCACGATCAAGACTGAGTGTGACAATCCAGAGCTTTAAGAGCTACTTGTGCAGACCCACTAAACTTCACCAATATGGAAATTGTTTCTGAAGTAAACCAGAGAGCATTTGGAAAATACTCTAGTCTCAAGAAAAACAAAGATGTCTCTCACACAAAGGTACGAAGACTAAAAATGATGGAAAGAAAATAGATTGAAATTAAATTCTGAATATGGAATTGAGAAGTTAAAGCATCCGTTTATTTTGAAAGTTATGATCATACTGAAGTGAGCTAAGTGGTGTTACTCTAACATCATTGATGTGTGTGTTGGATAATGTACTTTCTTATTACCACAGGTATTAAAATTTCCCACACATAGCAATCCTTGAAATTCAGTTGCTGGAACACAATTGTTCTTGATAACATCAAAATGAAATCGACCTTTCTGCTCATGCTCTGTTGTGACATTGTGATTTACAACATGCACACATGGTATTGGGCTCCATGGTCAAACCCACAAGTCCATGTTCTTGGAGAATGGAATGCAGGCACAGGCCTAGGTTTTGTGAGGAATTCTTCACGTTAAAAAAACTCACCATTAAAAAAGTCTACAGATTGGAAATTTAGAAAAAAATAAAACTGGCCCATCCACACAGATTGTTTGAGAAGCACTGGTCTTAAACATGGCATGCTACGTAATACGTGCTCACTGTTGTTGACTGAATGAATAAACAAAAAGGTGCCATTGACTGGTTAAAAAAATATTTCTTCACACTAGTGGTTGTGTATTGTATGTGATAGTTTGTTTACTTGTTCAGTGTTCATCCACCATCTGTAATGAGGTGAGTGAGAATTGAGTTAGGAGCCTTTCATTTATTAACCATGTCAGCTACATGCCGTTCAGTTGGCCTTTCACTGCCTTTAAGGTTTCCTCATTCAGGTTCAAATGAAACAGTAAATGTGAAAATATTTTTTTGTAAAACTGGGTTTTACAGATGTGAGTTTTCATTGTTACTAACAAGCCATTTTTTATTCTCCCGAAAATCTAGGATCACTACTCTTCTCTATAAAATAGGAATTAAGAAAATACTAAAGAATATTGGTTAGGACTATACAACACAGGAAGAGAATATTGCCATTAAGTAGGGCTGGTCTGACTAATCCCAATTCCCTCCTGGCTAACATTCTGCACAGCTTTACAATGTCTACGTTGTATTCACACCAATGATACAAAACCCTCAAAACCCTGAAGTGCCCTCTGGACTACCAAGCAAAGAATAAATTACATTAGATATAGCTTCAGGTCAAGTGTACTTTACAGTATTTTAACTACCTAAAAATTATTCAGTATGGCCATATGCTACCTGCCTCTTAACCAGAAAATATTACTGACCAAATCTTCCAACTCTCCAATCACTCCAGCAAAAGTTTAAGTACGATGGATACCCACAGATACGGTGAGGTTTTCTCCAAAATTATCCATCAGAAAAGAGGGAGTTGTTTTATATTTGGGCCTGCACAAAGTCATACTACAGAGTTCTCTCTCAGTTACATAGCTTTGACAGCAAAGTACTGCCTTGAGAAAGCATTAGCCTGGAAATGACCTCAATCAATGCTAGTTTGAAATGCTTGTAGAGGTCACCTGAGAGAATCAGAATCACTAAAAAAGGCAGAAAAGTTTAACATGAATTTAATTACTTGTTCTCTATAATCTCTAGTGGGGACATCAATGTAAACAAGCTTTTTAAGGGCCTCTAATCCAATATGACCAGTGTCCCTATACAAAAAGGAAGAAACACCAGGGGTGCATGCACTCAGAGGAAAGGCCAGGTGAAGACAGCAAGAAGGTGGTCATCTGCACGCCAGGAAGAGAGGAAGCAAGAGAAAGCAAACCTGCCCACACCTTGATCTTGACTCCAGCCTCCAGAACGGAGAGGAAATGCATTTCTGTTGTTTAAGCCGCCCAGTCTGTGACACTTTGCTGTGGTGGCCCAGGCCGGCTAATACAGCACCCTGTGCGCTGGCTCAAATGGTAGTTTCCCAAACAAGGTAGGGGAAGTTCAGGTGCTGTGCCCGGGAAACCTGCTGGGTGACTCAGGGCGGCCCTGGTCATGAGGAAGGAGCACGTGACAAAGCTGTTTGTGAAGAGTTTGAAATTGTTTCACAAAATAAACATGAAGAAGTAATATTTTTAAAATAATTATTTTAAATATTAAAAGTTAGCATTTAACTATTCCGTCTATATCCCTTTAAGTTTATCAACTTTTGATGAGCTTTTATTAGGGGGAATGGGAGGTTGCCTTGTAATTAGGGTTTGTGCAAACATGGGCTATTTTTTTTTTCAGATTAGAATAAAGAATAGCCCGCACACAAAGAAATCTCATAATATTTAGTATGGACGATCAGCCAAATTAACTTTGGAATGAAAATGACATCGTATATAGAATTCACTTTATTAAAGTGAGTTTCAAATAATTGCTGTCTGGATAAATTTGGCGGGTGTTGATCATATAGATACATGGTATGGATAACTGTTTTTAAATAATACATCAAATGCAAACCCTCTCCTTTCTCTCCTCTAACCCCATGCTTTGACATCAGTGGCCACGGTTTTCTGGTTCAAAGAAAATGCTGGTATTCACTGAGTATAAATGGAGATGTCCAGTGATGGTTTCCCATTCTCTCTTTTTTTTTTTCTTTCAGGAACCATGTGAGTATTTTTCATCCTAATGAGTTACAGGTAGTCCCAAACTATGCATTTTCTTGAAATGTTTATGCAGAAAAAGTCAGTTCGTCAAGGTCCTCAGTGAAGATATAGCATTACTGAGAAAGGACTTCACTTTGAACTGGGACATGCTCCAAAAGTGGAGACACAAGAGGGAGTGATTATGAAACAGGGACACAAGTTTCTAGGCTAGTTATCTCTACGACAAAATGGACAAAATGAATGTATGTGCCCTCTTTCAGTTTCCCTACCAGGGAAACTCCCACCAAAAGTGGAAGCCATTGCACCAATCTAAAGAGCTATTCTTGTGAAGAGGTGAAACTTCATGGGCTACAAGATGTAAATAAAAGTGGGAATACTATTATTTCCTTGTATTAAGATAACCATGAGATATAGAAAAAATGGGTAATAGACTATAAACAGAAGCATGAATTTTGGTCAAAATGGAGACTTAGGTACATGTATGTTCCATGCAAATGAACTTTAGGTGCTTCCCGATTCCACCTAGTCTAGGGAATACAATGACACTGACATAAAGGATATCATTCATGTGAAGAAGCATCTAGGGTCTAAAAGAAGTTGAACTTACGGGGGGGGGGGGCCCACAACCCTGGCAGCACTGCTTTTCCAGAACACTCCGGTAATAACTGCCCTCAGTTGCTACAGGGTGTGTATTCCTGCAGCACCAGGTATAACGCTATATACACAAAAGGCGGTTAATAAGTGCATATTAAACCAGCAGATGTCAATGTAATTTTGGAAAACGGGAGAAGGGCGGGTACTGGGAACTTTGTTTTCATCATAAGTTCAAGTGACTTTTCATCATACAGGTATTTCTGTAGTACATCCAGAAGAATGTGAAATGTATAGAATTACAGGCATTTATGAGAAAATAGACCAGTATATTAAATTGAATAAAATGTATGCCGCTGGGAAAATTATCCTGGAGTATTTATCAATGGCATGGGTGTCGATTCTCATGCTCACGTAGCTGCTCCTCTGACTTTGCCTCTGTGGGGAGCTCCTCTCCGAGGCCAGGGTCAGCCTCCCCATCATCCTGTCCGGCTTCTCTCCGTCCTCCCGCACGTAGCTGCCCAGGTCGTTCACGGCGCCGTCGCTGTAGCTCCCGCCCAGCATGGCGGCGCCCGACTGCGATGACCCGCAGGGGCAGGCAAGCTGTGAACGCAGCAGCACGTTGGGATGTGAGCTCAGCTTCATCTCTCAGAAGCCCTTCAGAAGAAACTGCCTAGTGGAGGGGATTGTCTTTTTCTAGAGTCTTTTATTCCCAGTCAGGAGTGGGGGATAAAAAAAATACTGGTGGGGGCACTGCAACCATTCTAAACAGCAGGTATCCATTTTTTCTTGACTTAAGTCTACCTATCATCTCTGAGGAAACATCACTGTCATATCAGAGACCAAAAAGGATGTCCATGATCAGGTGACAGCCCTGTTCTTTTCCATGAGACCGTGAACTGATACGATCCCTGATAACGGGTTTGTGGATTACAGTGTGTGTGTGATGGGGTGGGAATTTGAAAGGTGTGGCATTGTGGGGATAGTGTACTCCTATACAGTTGCACTTTTCTGGAGGAGATAACCATTTAACTGCACACAGGAGGAAGAAAATAAAGCCAGGTGGGAGGGAAGATGATCTAGGCAATGAAGGGAAATATATGAGATCGCATATGAAGGAAAATTTCCGAGAACCGAGAATGTGCTTTCCTGGAAGTTTCTTTGATTACACGACTGTGTTCTTAAATAACTTGTTCTACCATGTTGAATTGTCATTTATTTTTATCACTAAGCTACGAATGTCAGGATTAAAGGGACTACGTCTTAGTTAATTTAGCTAAGCTCCTGGTATATAGTAGTTGCTAAATAAATGCTGGAATGACTGAAAGATGTAGCCCAGAGTAAATTTCACACTGTGTTAACATATTCGTATATTTGCTCTTCACACCAACCCATGAAATAAGTGGTGGGGTGGGGGGCGTCATTTACCCCACTTTACAGGGAAGGTCTGACCTGCCCAAGGTCCGGAGCTAGACCAGGCCTCATCCCTGAGCAGCTCACGGTAAAGTCACCTTCTCCCGCAGCTCGCGCTCCTTCCGCTCCTGCACGGTGGTCAGGTAGTTGACGGCCGCGTACTCCAGCACCGACAGGAACACGAACACGAAGCTGACCCAGAGGTAGATGTCCACGGCCTTGACGTAGGAGACACGGGGCATGGAGGCGTTCACACCCGTGATGATGGTGGACATGGTCAGCACCGTGGTGATGCCTGCAGAGTGAGAAGTAAGCATGTTTGCCTTTCTCCAAACATGCTGGATGGCTTTGTGCCTCTGTTCTTTGTCCCTCCTGCTCTTTCAGCCTGGAACTTCTCCATCCCTGCCCCTCTGTCCAGCAAACAGCCACTCATCTTTCAAGACTTAGAGTCTATGAAGCTTTCCTGGTCCTCCACCCTTCAGGCCCACACTTTCCTCCTCTGCATACCTGCATATACATCGTAGCACCTGCATCACTTTGCCTGGCAGGGAGCCCCAGACATATCAGCAATAAAACATTTATTTCCATTCAATTGTTTAAAACAAAGATTGCATATTTGAGCAGGTGTATATGTTTCTTGTAACTACTTCTCCAAATAAGGGGGGAAAGTGTGCAAGTTTTTTCTTAATATTTGTGCCTTTGCTGCTGGTGCAGATGTAGTTCTGGGCCTGTGTTATTGGCTGTTGGGGCAGCTCTGGTAGCTGCCCCCCTGCTAGACCTGACTACCCGAACAGCAATGTCAACTTGAGGACTCAGAAGTAATTTGCCCAAGAATGATGTTAACCTCATTTACGGGAGACAGATTTTTTAAATCAGAAGGTTTATTTATTTAGCACAGTAGCTGTTCAAGCTGCAGACCAACTGTTAAAGGACAGGGCATCTGTCAGTGGGAAATTTGCCTGGGGATTTCAAATTAAGCTCAGAACACTTGCTTGGAAAATACCACATCCCAGGGGAGCAGAGTCATCTCATGGGCCAGCTCCAATGCACTTTCACTAAAACCTGGTGAGTGTCCCTCTCTCTTGAAGCCCCTGAACCGTCTGAGCAGCGGTGGTGTGTGTGACTGACCGAGTGTAATATTTAAAGTGGGGCAAAGAACTGGTGGCAAATTGCTATCAGTTTGATGGGACGAGTACAGAATAGGGATTCGCAGACTTGAGTATGTTTAAGAATTACTAGGAGAGCTTGTTCAAAAATACAGATTCTCGGTCCTCTCTCAGAGATTCTGACTCTATATATGTAGATGGGACCCAGGATTTTTAAAAAATGATTCCTGTCACAGATTCTGTCACAAAGATCCATTGCACTGCCCTTTGAGAAACCCTGTTCTAGGATGTGATTTCCTTGTGTAGGTGGGCAGAGAAAGCACCCACAGAGCAGGGCCACCCACCCCAGTGGCTCAAACAAGAATAAAGGTGGGGTGTTTGCAAGGGTGTCAGTGGAACTGAAAACAGTTTTGTTAATGGCTTTTGTCTGGGGATGAATAACTTGAGGTTTGTCCAAGTCATAATGCCAACAGGAGTTTAGGACCAATTTGATATGAATGGTTTTATCTGGAAGGAATTACTTGTATTTTCAGATGCCTGGAATGTGCATTTGAGATGTTCCTTACCTAAGGGGACTCTGGCGGGCACAGCTCTGCGGTCAATCCAGAAGGACACCCAGGACAGCATGACCATGAGGGTGGCCGGGAAGTAGGTCTGGAGCAGGAAGAAGAAGATGTGACGTCGCAAGGTGAAGTTAATGTACAGACGGTTGTACCAGCCTGGGGGACACAAGGAAGAAAAGATAACACAAACCATAGCTACTCAGCTCTTCCATGACATGCATTTTATTCAGGGAATCATCAATGCCTTAGACGCCTCACTGGAACTTTACCATACCTTATAAAGTGGAAGTGAGAAAAACCATGGAATGGAGTGATTACCCATGGAAGAGATGTGATCATCCACACCTCTTTATGGAGGAAAATGTGTTCTACATTAAAACACCAAGCCAACCACAACTTTTGGGACAGAGTGAACAATCAAAGGTCCAGCTGTGCTTTAGCTCAGCCCCTGTGTTCTTTACAAGGAGAAAATATGCATAGAGGAGCTGAGAGGAATGAGAGGATGGAAGGAAAAGGCAGAAGAAGCTTGAGATGATGAGGACGGAAAATAAAAGGGCAACTTGGCAACATCAACTTGAAAAACTTGCCTCCTGGACAATTCTAAGGCAATGGTTATCATTACAATTATAGAAATTCCAAAAAGTGATTGTAGGGGTGCTATAGGGTGAATGTTTGCATCCCCCAAAATTCATACGTTGAAACCTAATCTTCTACATAATGGTATTTGGAGGTGGGGCCCCTGGGAAGTGAATCCATCAGTGGGATTAGTGCCCTTATAGAAGTGAGCCCAGAGAGCTCCTTCCCCCCTTCCCACATGTGACGGCCCAGTGAGAAGGTGGCCGTCAGTGAGCTAAGGAGTGGGATCTCAGTGGGCCCTGAATCTGCCAGCACCCTAATCTTGACTTCCCAGTCTCCAGAACCGAGAAAAAGGAATTTTTACTGTTTATCAGCCACCCAGACTATGGCATTTTGTTACGGCGACCTAGACAGACTGAGACAAGATGGACTGTCAGAAGGCTAAGAGTCAGACCCAAAAGACCAAGAGTCATGGGTGATGTACACAGAAGATAAGATGTACGGGACTGCCGTGATATGTTGGAAGTGAACCAGCGTCCCTGTTAGGGACTTAAAAGGTTGTACTTCCTGGGCAGGCAATCATGCAAAACATTAGCAACAGAAACTGCATAAGGATTGGAGCAATATCCTGAAAGGTGATTAGTCAAGAAAGAGGCAAGGGTTGGAGAGAGTGAACCTCAGCTTTTAAGCTCAGCTTCCAGGAAGAAGACCACAGGGCATGATCTCAGGCAAGGGGAGGTGGCAAGCCTGTTCAGACCCTCAGTCAAAAAGGAACAACACTGCCCCAGGAAAATGACCAGTAGTTTCTGCACCAAGGATCACACGACAGTCATAAGGAGGGTCTGTGCCAGCAGTATAGTGATAGGGGATTGGTTAAGAGTGGAGCCCCGCAAAGGGGAAGACTGAAGCAGAGAAAATGTGAGTGGAAAACAACAGACCTGAAATTGGACTATTTCTTGCTGGTAGACATGGGGTCTCCAGTAATCATAACAGGAGTGAGATGCCAGCTGCTCAACTGTTGGCGTGATCATCTCGAACCTCCTCACACGGCTTATTTGAGTCCTTACTAATATTTTCTAGGCAATCACTTCTGCTGCTTTGGTGGTACGCCAAAACCACCCCATCCAATGCTCACCACCCTCTAGACCTAATTTAGGATCCCTTCTTCTGTTTCAATCCCAGAGGCACAGGCTGTGCCACTTGACACCAGTTGGACCTTTCCTAAAATGCAGAATGCCCCTCCCCAGGCAGGCTTGTGCCCACCCCCAGGGCCCCGCCCCCAGCCACCTGTGCTGCTGTAGAAGGCCAGCCTGGTGGTGGTGTGGAATTCCTGAATGAGGAACTGGGAGAGCGAGATGCGCTCATCCGTCTTTAGGGAGTCGTTGCCTTTTTTCCAGTACAGCATGAGGTCATCCTCTGTGTAGGCATCTGAAAAGATGGGAGACAGCATCAGGCATGTGGCGGAGGGAAGAGAGGCCTGTCTGTGGGGTCCTGGGGAAGCTGCTCCTGACCCCCCACACAGACTGTTGGGATTGTCATCAGTCTGAATGAGCACACCACAGTCTCAATAAAGCAAAATCCGCATAGACAAATCTAATTCTCTCATCTTCCAGAAGTCATCTTGAGCCTAAATCTCATAATTCCCGTAGAAGGAACTCAGCCTGCTATTTATTAGGTTAAACCAAATGAAATTGCTATTTTTTGTAGCTCAGAAATGGTTGAACATTGGAAAAATTGTGTATGGTTCAGTCCTACAAACCAGAGGTGATTTAGCCCTTTTTTTTCTTCTTTCCCAGTGTAGTGATGCGTCCGTCTATGATGAATACCTTTACACACTCTCAGGTAATAAGGGCTGCATTCCAGCAAGAAAGGGCCCCAGCAGAGACAGAAGCAGAGCAAGTCCCTTCTCTGTAGGCCTGCACTTTCTCCTACCGGGGGTAAAAGCAAAGGATGCCTGTAACTCTGGGGGGAAAATCCCAGGGCAAAATACCTCTGAAACAGAAATCAGTCAAAGGGAGAAATAAGTTTAAGAAACTCATTTATTTCTTGCAAGTAGTCATCCTGTCTCTCTCTTCACCAGGCTGCAACAGAAGAGAGAACTCCACCAACCTCTCAGGGTCCAGACTTGTCCTCCAACACCCTTTTAATTACCTATTGATATGTAGATGACTAACTCACTCCACCCCTTGGAAATACCTATTGATATGCAGATGCAGTAAAGCCAGGTGAGAGATTCTGGAAATATTACAGTTTTACCCACAATGCCCCCATGAGGATCATCCCCATTCACGCTACCATTTCTGCACACAGCCCCCACCCCCCATCCACTTTCCATGAGCACATTTCTTACTCCAGCTGACAAACTTACCTGCAGCCTGGATGAACTGAGGTAAAACCTAACAGAGCTGCTGGTCCAGTCTGCACATACGTAAGCAGCTCTTTCTGGGACTCCCTGGGGCTCTATTTTATTCTGTTTGTAGCCTTGTCCTGTGTGATGGTCAGTTTCACAGGTCCACCTGGCTAGGCTGTTGCATCCAGTTATTCAAACTCTAATCTAGGCATTGCTGTGAACATGCTTTGTCCATGCAAGTAACGTTGATAACCAGCTCACTTTATTTTATCTATTTATTTATTTATTTTATTAAGGTATTATTGATACATACTCTTATGACCGTTTCACATGAAAAAACAATGTGGTTACTACATTTACCCATATTATCAAGTCCCCACTCATACCCCAATTCAGTCCCAGTGATTCCCCACACCATGTGTACTAAACATAATACCCCACAATCCCCTTCTCCCTCCCTCCCCACCCGCCCTCCCACACCCCTCCCCTTTGGTAACCACTAGTTCCTTCTTGGCATCTCTGAGTCTGCCAGTATTTTGTTCCTTCAGTTTTGCTTCGTTGTTATACTCCACAAATGAGAGAAATCATTTGGCACTTGTCTTTCTCCACCTGCTTATTTCACTGAGCATAATATCCTCCAGCTCCATCCATGTTGTTGCAAATGGCAGGATTTGTTTCCTTCTTATGGCTGAATAGTATTCCATTGTGTATATGTACCACCTCTTCTTTATCCATTCATCTACTGATGAACACTTAGGTGGCTTCCATATCTCGGCTATTGTAAATAGTGCTGCAATAAACATAGGGGTGCATCTGTCTTTTTGAATCTGAGAAGTTGTATTCTTTGGGTAAATTCCAAGGAGTGGGATTCCTGGGTCAAATGGTATTTGTATTTTTAGTTTTTTGAGGAATCTCCATATTGCTTTCCGCAATGGTTGAACTAGCTTACATTCCCACCAGCAGTGTAGGAGGGTTCCCCTTTCTCCACATCTTCACCAGCATTTGTTGTTCTTAGTCTTTTGGATGCTGGCCATCCTTACTGGTGTGAGGTGATATCTCATTGTGGTTTTAATTTGCATTTCCCTGATGATTAGTGATGTGGAGCATCTTTTCATGTGTCTATTGGCCATCTGAATTTCTTCTTTGGAGAACTGCCTCTTCATATCCTCTGCCCATTTTTTAATTGGGTTATTTGCTTTTTGGGTGTAGAGGCGTGTACATTCTTTATATATTTTGGATGTTAACCCCTTGTCAGATATGTCTTTTACAAACATATTCTCCCATACTGTTGGATGCCTTTTTGTTCTGTTGATGGTGTCCTTTGCTGTACAGAAACTTTTTAGTTTGATGTAGTCCCATGAGTTCATTTTTGCTTTTGTTTCCCTTGCTCAAGGAGATGCATTCAGGAAGAAGTCGTTCATGCTTATATTCAGGAGATTTTTGTCTATGTTGTCTTCTAAGAGTTTTATGGTTTCATGACTTACATTCTGGTCCTTGATCCATTTTGAGTTTACTTTTGTGTATGGGGTTAAACAATAACCCAGTTTCATTCTCTTGCATGTAGCTGTCCAGTTTTGCCAGCACCAGCTGTTGAAGAGGCTGTCATTTCACCATTGTATGTCCATGGCTCCTTTATCATATATTAATTGACCATATATGGTTGGGTTTATATCAGGGCTCTCTAGTCAGTTCCATTGGTCTATGGGTCTGTTCTTGTGCCAGTACCAAATTTTCTTGAGTACTGTGGCTTTGTAGTAAAGCTTGAAGTTGGGGAGCATAATCCCCCCAACTTTATTCTTCCTTCTCAGGATTGCTTTGGCTATTCGGGGTCTTTTGTGGTTCCATATGAATTTTAGAATGATTTTCTCTAGTTCGTTGAAAAATGCTGTTGGTATTTTGATAGGAATTGCATTGAATCTGTAGATTGCTTTAGGCAGGATGACCATTTTGACAATATTAATTCTTCCTATCCATGAGCACGGGATGTGTTTCCATTCATTGGTATCTTCTTTAATTTCTCTCATGAGTGTCTTGTAGTTCTTAGAGTATAGGTCTTTCACTTCCTTGGTTAGGTTTACTCCTAGGTATTTTATTCTTTTTGATGCAACTTTGAATGGAATTGTCTTCCTGATTTCTCTCTCTGCTAGGTCATTGTTAGTGTACAGGAATGCCATAGATTTCCGCGCATTAATTTTGTATCCTGCAACTTTGCTGAAGTCAGATATTAGATCTAGTCGTTTTGGAGTAGATTCTTTACAAGCTCATTTTAAGTAAAGGAGATGATCTGTGATAATCTGGGTGAGCCTGATCCAATCCATTAAAGGCCTTAAGGCCCCCCCAAGGAAGAAGAAACCTGCCTGTGGACAGCAGTCTCCCTGGCCTGCCCTTCCTGACAGCCTGCCCGGCACATATCAGACACCCTGACAGCACCTCCTCTCATGAGCCAGCTCCTTGCCCTAAACCTCTCACTACCTATCTCCTGTGCTTCTGCTTCCCTGGTGGTCCTGCATATCCAGACCGATACCACCTAGAAGAAGCTACCCTCCAGGTGGAGCTGCCTGGGTGTAATGAGGAAAACCAGGTTCGACAGCCAGCAAGCACAGTCTTCTCAGTGCTGTATCCTCAGGCAAGCTACAACCCTCCTTTGCATGATGGAGATGAACAAGAGCCTTCTCACAGCCACCTTGTGAGGTTTAAGTGGCAGAGCAGGTGGAAGGCCACCGTGTGGCAGGTATCACTCCCTTGGTGCTGGGTGTATTACTCCCTTCCCCAGTTCAGTGCCCTGTGGGGTGTGGTCAGCCTCTCTAGGTAATTGGAGCCAGGGGACACCTGATCCATTGCCACAGCACAAGCACGCTTACAAGGTGCCCCAGCCAGCAAGACTCATCACCAGGACCAGCCAGGAAGTGCCAGTTCAGGAGTGTAGGAGCTGAGTTATGGAGGAGTCCGGTCTGTACCCACCAGAGGAAACATTTTGGCAGATACTGAAGAACAGAGCTGCTGCATAAACAGCTAGAGGTGCAAGCTGCTAGCCTCAGCCTTGCTCTTCCTGGGGCCTGGTTCCCATGATTTCCACAATTCCCATGTGTGTGCAAATTTCCTGATGTCCCTTGGTTGTGCCTGAGCGTGTCAACCACCATATGCAGGCGCAGTGGCAGCCTCTCAAGCTGTTGTTGTCAGACTTGTTTTTGCCAGAAAATCCTTTCTTCAATAGAAATCTTATTCAGAAGAGCAATAAAACAGATCAGAAATGAGCTCTCTGGATGTGGTACATATATACCATGGAATACTATTCACCCATAAGAAGAAAACAAATCTTATCATCTGCAACAACGTGGATGGAGCTAGAGGGTATTATGCTCAGATAAATAGGCCAGGCGGAGAAAGACAAGTGCCAAATGATTTCCCTCATCTGTGGAGTATAACAATGACACAAAACTGAAGGAACACAACAGCAGCAGACTCACAGAACCCAAGAATAGACTAGTGGTTACCAAAGGGGAGGGGTGTGGGAGGGTAGGTGGGGAGGGAGGGAGAAGGGGACTGAGGGGTATTATGGTTAGCACATATAATGTAGGGGGGCATGGGGAAGGCAATGTAGCACAGAGAAGACAAGTCGTGGCTCTATAGCATCTTACTACAATGATGGACAGTGACTGTAATGGGGTATGTGGGGGGGACTTGATAATAGGGGGAATGTAGTAACCACAGTGTTGCTCACGTGAAACCTGAGCATAAGATTGTATATCAATGATACCTTAATTAAAAAAAAAAGGGCTGGAATGACCTCTTAAGATCCTTTGATCTCAAAGCGCACAATGATTCTACCAGGTGGCTATAAATCAGTGAAGTCTGTAAGTAGAGCGGTCCTTAAACAAATGCAGGAACATCTTCTGAAAAAAAAAATGAGCACCCTGGGTGGCCTGTGTGTGTGACTGGAGACAGGGGGCTTGGATTACAGAGTCCTTTACTCCCCCTCCCCAAGCAGTTGCCTAGGGAACTTCAAAAGCTCCGGGTCCATAGAACAAAGTTTAAAGCCATCGAGGGTCACTTACGGGAATAGAAGGTTTTAGTTCAAAATTTGTTCCTGATTTTAAAAATTACCCTGGACTTAGCTTCAATCTAAAAAATCACTTTAAAAGCATAGTCACGAATGAGAAGCAGATTCTGCTCCTGCTTCTGAGAGTTAGTGGTGTTTGGAATGACTCAGGAGCTTTGAGCTGGTGGCTGGGCACGCGTCTACTCACAGCTTTCAATTTCAAGCGAGCATGTTTGTGTGTCCAGGGGAAATCGGCTGAAGTCCATGTTGCACATTGCAGTCACTGTAACCCTAAGACCAAAAAGACAAAATCCAGGTTTTCAGAGGCTGAAAAACACAGGTGCAAAATAATAAAACAAACAGAAAAGGCCTCTGCTTCCTTCCAATGTAACTGCCTCCTTCTTATAACTCATGGGTAATGTTTCAGGATTTAGGTAAGTAGCTTATGAAGGATACTATTATTGGAGAACTCTTAGGGATTCATGTTTTACCCCAGGGTCAGTGTGAGGCAAGCAAAACGTCTCTGCTGATCCCTGTCACATTCAAGCATACTAAAGAAGCAATATCTTAAAAAGGAAAAGGAAAGGAAAGCAAAGGAGAGAACAGGAGAAAAAAGAAGAGAAGAGAAAAACAAAGCAATGCAGTAGTTTCCATTGATATAAAAATATGAAATAAAAACTCTCATGATAGGTTTTCTTAAAAGAAACCATCGGAGTATATATTTTTCTCCTGTGTTAGATACATTCAAGTTCTTCTGTTATTGGTTTTATTGATATTCAATATTTGTGTACACTGTTTCACAAATAATATCAGGGAAGCACTTATGCCAGTTGCCAAATTGGGCACTTTTTTTTTTTAGTACCATTGATGTTCTCATATCGATCATCATATCTACTAGTGGGCATACATGCTTTTAATTGTTAATTCCATGGAGCTCATAGTACTGGAAAAACATGAAAGATCTTATTGTACTGACGTGCAAGCACTTGCTGGTGTCTAATGGTTTTGTTTCAAAATTTTCCCAGGAAAATAGATTTCCTCATCAAAGAAAAACAAATACAGATCATTAGTCATAGACGAAACATCTATCTAGTGGGAAATCTCCTGGCAAGACATGGTTAACAGTTATTGGCTGGTACTGAATGCATTTTTTTCCCCTCAGCCACACAAAATTTTCTATGTGTTAAGTTGTGGAAATTACCTGGATGATTCATGACCAAAAAGAAAAAATCACTTTTAATTGAGGTGGAAAATTCAAAGAAAAGAGCTTTCTTGAAACTGAAATATCTAAATGTTTGCCTTATTTTCCCCATTCTATTTGACAAAGGGATGATTCTGTTCTGGGAGGGAATATCTATTCCTCGCAGCTAGGCAGTCTTACCCCTTCTGGAAATCTAGGGGGTGTACTGTTGTGAAGGAGTCAGGCTGGTTGCCAACTTGGACACCTAATGGGTGGACTTCTGTTTCTATGGGTAATCACCAGTAAGAAAGACACTGGGAATTAAGTTTGGGGACACTTGGAGATAACTTTGGGGACATGAACGTCAAATGCAGGAATTTTTTGTTACGAACAAAAAAGATTGAACATTTCTTCTTTATGCACTAGTTGGTTATAGGAAGAGATATTTTTTAGAATCACAGACGTCAGATTGGTTCTTGATGGTTTTCCACCTGCAACCCGCACACTGAACAAGCAGAGTTTGTGGTGTAATCTAATTCATGTGTATTTTTATTTCCCTGGATTTTTTAAAGCTGATTTGTTGAGGGCATCCTCTCCTTCCTGTTTTGGATGTAAACTTGGCAGGTCCTGTGATTTCTCTGCTTACTCTCATGTAATAGACAGTCAAAGCCCTCGTAAGTAACAACACATCTCAATTCAGAAATTAAAAGAATTTGGTCTGAGATACTAATCAACACTTCAAATTAAGACTTCTGCTCCCCTCTTCAGGGAAGGTACAAAGCTGGCATCTGAGTGGGCCGTTTCTGCCCATCTCTCATCACCTCCTGCACAGGAAGAAATGAAAGGAGGGGGGAGGGCAGGGGTGGGCAGGTCTTAGGAGGTGCCTGCACTCTCTCTGGGTCTGCTGCAGGGGTTGAAGATGACAGTTTCTTTCCCAGCCTCTTCATTCCTGCTGCTGGGCACCTCCAGGCTGTAGGTCTCCACTCTCCAGCGGCAACTCCCCACCGCAGCTCTCAGTTCTCCTACCCACCACCCACCGCACATACTGAACTTTTCTCAACAACTCTGGAGAGCAAAAACTTCTGGCTCTGCCCCTGGGTGTTTCTCTTGCCTTCTCCCCCAGCTGTAGGCACACACGTACCAAAGACAGCTTCTGCAGGTCAGCATTTAATGAGCAATTACACACTTCTAAAGCCTCTGAGCTGGTGAGAAGAGAAGACTGTATTTTTTACATTTAAAAAGTGGTGCTCAGAACGCCATTTTAGGTCACAAAGTATCCCAGAATTCACATAGTTTGTCAAGTTAGGGCCCTGGTGAGAAAGGATAGAAGACATACCTCCGGCAGGCAGGTACACGAAAGACATTTTTTAAACAAAATTCTAAAATACATCTGACACCTGGGAACCTGAGAGGCCGAAGGAGGCAAGTCTTTGAGAAATATACGTTACCTATTTCTCTACCTCCTACCAAAGAAATAAAACTTTTATCAAAGTTTTTAAATTGAAATATAACATACAGGATAAGGCATAGACGGTAAGTAGCAGCTGGAGAAATTCCTCCAGACGTGTTTTCAAGGCAGAATCATTCTTTACAAGTTTTACTCGTGGGTGAAGTTAGTTCTCCTTGGTGCTGACAGTTGGCAGTGCCTGAAAAGCTAGAAGCTAGCTAGTCAAAGCCGAAACGCACATCTGCCTTTGCGGAACCGGCAATTCTTGGTCAGGACAAATGATTTGCCTCGCTGCCCAGGCCTCCGGGGTGCAGGGCCCAGACGGGCCGTACCTGAGGCTGTAAAGCACTTGCCCGTCGGGCTGCACCCGCAGCATCACGTTGTCGGTGGTTGTGTCGTGGATAAAGGAGCGCTTGGAGTGCACAAAAAACATGTCGGGGACCCAGATCTTCTTCACCAGCCGGCCGTCAAACGTCATGCTGAGGTTGCTGGCGCTGGGGAAGGCCAGCCTCTCGTCCTTCCAGTAGTGCCGCAGGTACAGGGTCATGGTGAAGTCCTGGGGGCGGGGGGGCAGGAGAGGGACCCCATGCACTGAGCCACGGGGTGCCAGCTGGGGGCAGGTGTGCTTGGTTCCCCCTCGGAGCAGCCCTCACACGCTGGGAATGAGACTGAGAGTGCGTTCTCCTAGGCCCTGGGGTTTGCGACAGTGGGAAGAAGGGACACTGCAGGGGAGGAACCCAGCAAGGGACCTCTAGCCCAAAGGGTCCCTGAGCCTGCCCCATACCCCGGCATTTGCCCCGCCCGGAGAAGGCTGCGCTGCCCGCACCTGGGACCCTCTGAAGCCTGAGGGCTCCCCGCCCGGACACGGGGCAGAGTTAATGCCTCTGCAAGCAGCCCTCAGTCAGAGAGTGGGGTAGGGGTGGAGGGTGGATAAGGACCCAGCTCCCTGAACTCTCCGCTGGGATAACCCTGAGCTACTCCCAGAGCAGCCCGATGGGATCGAGACCCATAATAGTACCGGAACTAGCTGAATGGCCAGCCCTTTGGGCTTCCTTCCCTGCCCTGTCTCACCTCCCAGCTTTTCCTGTGTTTACTGGGATCACCTCCCAAATTAGCTACTTGTGCTAGAATGCTTGTCTTAGGGCTGCTTCTTGGGGAACCCAAACTAAGGTAAGGCCCTGTAAAGTCTGGTTAAGTCAAGGAGTTGTATAGAATATTGTATTTTTTAATCTAAACTCACTAAAAAAAAAAAAAGGTACAGGTTTGCTTCTCGCACGTGTCCACAAGGGACACTGATCCACAGAAGCAGGATGTCTGAATACCTGCAGCTGCGGCCACAGGCCCTGCTCAGTCTGAGAGCCTTTGCCCACAGAACGCAGCCCCATGGCAAGAGCCTGGGCACTGAGGGGCAGGGGTGGGGAGGTCACTTTGCCATCTGGCTCTGTTTCATACCAATTGGGTGGCCTTTGGCAAGTGTCTGAACCCCCCTCCCTGAGCCATCTGTAAAATGAGTGTGAGCATTCCCACCACCCAGGGAGTTGTGACCCAGTGAATTTCGGTGTGTGGACCTGCTGGCCCAGCACAGGCCCTGAGCGAACCCCATTGCCCGCAGCTCCAGAAAGACAGACACCTACCATGTCCACCTCCGAGATGCTGTCCAGGCTCTCCACCTGCACGTCCACACCAACAGGAATGGCCGGGCCTGGGAACAGGGCATGGCAAGAGCATTGACTCTTTTCACTTGGACTTTTATTATGGGCGAAATAAGCTTATGGAGCATTTCCCCTGGAGCCCCAGTGTCTTGTCAGATTTGAAGGTTTGGTGTCCCACATGCCAAGCTGAAGTCAAACCAAAGAAAAAAGAGTGGAATCATGGGCTAGCTCCCTGGATTATTCAAGCAAAGGGAAAACACTTTTTTTTTTTGTCCAAATCGTCCAGGTGATTGTGGAACAGTGAGGTTAGATAAAGCATTCTTCTTTGGTTACAAATGCTTATCTAAGGGCATGATGAAGCCCTAGGTCGAGGCGGGGTCTGATCTAAAGAGTCGGGGCCTTACCATGAGGTCACCCACTTTATTTCACATATTTACCTCCTGATTTTGTACCCTCTTTCTTCATAGAAGCCAGTGTCTCTGTCTGGTTATGTGAAAAGCATTGTTTGGGAAATAAGCAAAGAACCAAAGTCATAGTCAGGTCATTTGCTAAGCCCATGTGATGCAGTAGCTTCCAAGGGCTTGTGATGCGCCATATTGGCCTTGGAAACCTTAGATTTTCAGGAGCATAGGCCATGAAAGCTTGATATGCATAAGTAGAAGAAAAGCATCATCAAGGCGTAGGTGGCTGCCCCTTTTCTTCCCTGTGGTCAGGCCTCTGGGGCAGCTGTGTGTCATCAAGGAGTGAAAAGGTGGGGTCAGAGCCAACAGCAGCAGGCTGTGGATTGGATGAAGACTCAGTGCTAGAACCTGGTTATTCTTTGGGTGAAGGTGACTGGAAGAAATATAAGGCATGAGAGTGATTTTTTTAAATACATATTCTTCTCCAGGGAAAGATCCCCATAAGGATGAAAACCCCATTTGACACGAGGAGGACTGAAATCCTGCAGCTGCAGGCTAAGCCTTGAAGGGCTTTGGCATCCGTCCACACTAAATCGTTGTTTTCTCAAGCTATCTGCATTTAATTAAACCCAGCAGACCACACTCTGCCCTCGGATATGTACCCGGAGTTCGTCTGCCAGCTCCCAGCTGAGAATAAATTTAGTCCAAGGCTGTGACTTCAGAGCAGCTGCCCCATTTTCCCCTTGTCCTCCCACAGCCAGCTGCTGGCCTCACGGGGCCTGAGTGTTCCTTGTCAGGAGCAGTGTCCCGAGGACATCTCGGCTGACCTAGCCTGGCCACCAACCCACAGGTACCTCCTTGAGAACGTGCTCAGCAGAGCCCAGCGTGGGGCCGGGCAGGGCGGATGCTCAGGAGACACTTGGCTTCGAGCCTTGTCCACCAAGCATGCCTGAGCGCACCTGGTCAGGGAGAGCTAAGCCGGCTGGTCCCCTGGTGGGATTTCCGGCCAGGGACGGATGGACGGGCCCGAAGGATGAAGCCGCTTCCCAGAGGGCATGCCTCCTTACCTCCGAAGCCAGGCCTCATGCTGAAATCGTGGTCATCTATCCTCAGAAGCTGCTCCGACTTTGTCAGTGGGGACTTGGTGATGTCAGGGCTTCGCTTTGGGATCGGGCTGCTGAGAGGGAAGGACAGCTTCCTCAGGCATCCCGAACCAGATAAAACTTGCCCCAGGGTTGACCTTGACAGGTTTGATAGGGTGTGCTATGTCTTCTTTTAAGCTACTGGATATCTTCCCTTCTTTTCTCTAGCTTTCTGAGGAAATGAACTAGCCCAGGAGC
Source organism: Smutsia gigantea (assembly GCA_032199065.1). Classification (NCBI taxonomy): domain Eukaryota; kingdom Metazoa; phylum Chordata; class Mammalia; order Pholidota; family Manidae; genus Smutsia; species Smutsia gigantea. The sequence goes on along the minus strand of JAVSCE010022692.1, from coordinate 289,007 downwards.
TCCAGGGCAGTGATTTAGAATCACAGCTGAGGAGCGTTAAACATACCAGGGCCCGGGCCTCACCTTCAAGATTCAGATTTGGGTGCTCTGGGGATGGGGCCTGGATATCGGTCATTTTAAAAGCTTCCCAGATGATTTTAATGTGTTACCAAGGCTGACACCTGCTAGTGCTGGCCTTATTAACGAGTCCAAACTCCCCCCAGAGCACCCTGGCCCTTCTGGGATGGTTGGAGCTGGAAGGGAGAGGCAGTGGGTGGAGGCTGAGCCTGACACCCTTGACCTCTGTTGGCCTGTCTTGTGGAAGGAGGACAGACTTGCCCTTGGAAATGCCCACCATCCTGGCTCCATGGGGGGCAGCTTCTTGGGCTTCTGCTTCTGGACTACACCTAAGGCCTTTTTTATTTATTTTCACTCTTTCTAAATAGGTAATATGTTTGCAGGGTTTGACAATTTTAAGAAAGGAAATGCAGTGAAGAGTTGGCCTCTACCTCTGCCTCCATCCACCCTATTCCCCATCCACAGTACCCCTCCTATCGATTTCTTGTCTCTGTCCAGAGTGTCTTGAGATACAAGTAAATACAAACATATACTGTTAGTTCTCCCCTTTTTAAAATATAAAATTAACATTATATAAATTCTTCTACTTTTTCTTTGTTTAAATACAGCTTCGATTTTTTTCCCATACCAAAGTATCCCAGCTTCCTGCTCTTTTTCACACTGTGTAGTGTTGTTCCATTACACGGAGGCACCGTAGTTCATGTGACTAGTCCTCTAGTGGCGGACATTGGAGTTGCTTCCAGTCTTTTGTTATTAGAACGATGCTGCAACAGCCTTGCTTGAATGGTCTACCTTTACCCATAAGCCCCATTTCTAGAACCCACAGACGTAACTGACTACCCTTTTTTTGAACGCTCATTTTCAGCCTATCCTCTTGGACAGAATGAATAGTTTTGACCTACATTTGATGCTTCCTTGTTATAGTTCCTAGTCAGTTCATATGTGGATGATGTTTTCCTAAAACATCTCTCAGAACGCTCTCACAGGTTAGATAGACTGGGCATGGAAACTGTGAAGCAAGGGGTCCGCTAGAAGTTTCTCCCATTCCGCCAGTAACAGAGCCCTGGAGAATCTATACTTCACTTTGCTGGTGATACCATCTCTGAGAAGACAGAGGACTTAATTTTGTTAAGGAATCAGGAAGCGACTAATGGGAATGCTCTTCTTCCTTGGCGAGTGTAACAGCCACGGAGAGAAGTCCTCGTAGGTGGTCCAAAACACCCGGTGTCTTCCCTGACTTCTCCCTCTCTTTCACACCGTCATCCAGGGCCACGGGGAGCAGCTGGGCATGTCCAGCCCTCGCTCCTCTGCTTGGAGGTGTGTCTGTTCATGGGACACCCCTTGCTAATGAGCATCAAAACCCTGAATAGGCCAGCTGGGGCCTGGGTGCACCAGTCAGCCAGCCAGTCCTGGCTGACCATCCTCAGAACCTCTCTGCACATACCAGCCTCTCCATCCCCACTCCCACTGCCTAGGCATCAATGTCTCTCACATGGGAGGCTGCAGGCTTCCTCGCCTCCGGTACCACCCTTCTCCAATTCAGCCATCACACCAATGCCACGGAATGAAAATCACAGTCGTGCTCTATCTCCTCTTAAAACCCTCACCCTCAAAGTGAAATCCACAGAAGCTGGGCACATAAAGCCCATAATAAGGCTTCTTCCCGGCCTCAGCTCCCACTGTGACCCCGCTTCCTGCCGTTGCCAGTTACACCTGTGTGCCTTCCTTCCTGCTGTCCCAGCTGTCTGGAGGGTCCTTTCCACCATTCCTCAAACCCCTTCTTCTCCAGACAATGCCTTGCACTTCCAGATCAAATATCACCTCCTTCTGGAAGAAATCCTGGGTTTCCCTCCTGCCCACTGAAGTCTCCAATAGGGAAGGAAAGAGTGAAAAGAATGAGCCGCTGCCTGGCGTGGTGAGAATGGCAACATGAGCCCCTGGAAGTCGGGTTTCTTATCTCCGATCGCACACTGAGATCGCCCGAGGGGCATAGAACCTGAAATGAGGCCACGCCCAGACCAAGGATGGGACCTGGACATCAAAAACCTCCTCGGGCAAGACTGAGAACCACTAATTCTTTTTCTAAATGGCACTCAAGCGTGTGATCCAGATAGATCACAGCTCAAGAAGCATCAGCAGCCTGTAGCAAAGAAAACCTACATGATAGGAGAGAGGCCAGAAAACTAAAGATGGGAAAATGCTTCATTAATATTCAAAAAGAAGTGAAAAGGGGTCACAGACACCACTGAAGGCGAGCTTCAGGTTAATTCCCTGCCCTGTTCTAGAACTCTGATTACAAAGATGACTTGGGAACATCGTTGCGTCCTGTCGCGTCCACATCATTAAACCAGGGTGAGCTCAGACAGAGCCAGACACCTTAAGCTGGTCTCCTTTCCCTGGTGGGGCCTCCCCCCGGCAGGCACATCGGGGGAGGGCTGCTGGGCAGGGGGCGATGCGTACCTGTCCTCAGAGCAGAGACAAGCCTAAAAGGCCCCAGGTGGAATGGCGTCTGCCCGGGGATTTCTTATCCGAGCCCATCACAGGATGGCACAGGTGAGGCCCAGTCTTTAAGGCATTGCTGAACTCGACAGCAGCCAGACCCTTTCCCATACGTTAGCTCACGCAATCCGCACAATGCCCCGAGGCGACCGGCGTCATTGCCTCCACTCTACAGAAGAAACAGACCTGAGGACGTCCTGTGTCTTGCCCAAGGTCACGGAGCGAGTATGTGGCAGTACCTCGCCCTAAAGCCAGGCCTCCTGGTTCGGAGCCCGTCCTCCTGCCACTGTCCCATCCAGCTGGGGGCCTTTGGGGATGGATTCCCGGGGTTGCCTGTAACTGTCTGTGCCCAAGCCAAAACTTCAGAGGAAACCCTCAGGGACACACACCCAGGGCTCCATTTTACCTTATGGGAATGCAGATTCAGGGCTGTAATGGCGTGCAGGGTAAGGGGCTGGGAGTAGGTGCTGGGGTGGCTGTTTTACAGAGGCGGCCAGGGAACCTTCCCTGGGAGGGCGACAGTCAGGCAGAGGCCCGAGAAGGTGAGAGAAGAGCTGCCCAGGCTGGACAGGAGCGCTCCAGGCAGAGGCACAGCGAGGACGGGGGCAGCCGGGGGCTCCCGGAGCACGAGGACAGGTGGCCCCGCTGCTGTGCAGGCGCGGAGGGGAGGCCAGGGAGGAGACCCGGGCGGGCCAGCTGCCTGCTCTGCCGCTTCCCTGAGGTTGAGCTTGGGGCTAGTCCCTGGTTTTTCCACCATGAGTAGGGCTTCTGTGACACTGCACACGGCGCTCTTCTGGACAGTTCTCTGAGGCAGCAAGCCGGTGCGGCAGGGAGGACAGCGGGCAGTGAGGGAGCCAGCACACTGCCTGGGAGAGGAGAGACCACACCTGTTTGTCCTCTGTCCAAGTCTGTGTCCTCCGCAGGGAAAGAAGGGATTGGGAGACTTTTCCCTCCACAGGAGTGTGGAGACTTTTCAAGACTATTCCAGAAGGTGTCACCCCTAAGATGCTGGGGGTCCTGTTGGTAGATGGGGGTGTGGAAGGGGTCAGTCCACTGACAGGGCCCCACCGACCCCCAGAAACCCCAGCATGGGGTGGTGGGGGGTGGGATGGGGGGGTATGCTTAATTTTTATCTATTTAATATGGATGTTCCCATAATGTTATTTATATTACATTTCTTTAATTTCTATAGAGGTTGTGCATTTTCCCACATAATGAGTCAAGATTCTGTATTTTTGCTGTATTTTTCCTCAGGTATAAGTAGTTTGTTTCCTTTGATTCCTTACAAAGTGGATTTTGTGGTAACCAGTAATCAGTCTCTCAAGCCACAGCCTCTAAGAATGTGTGATGGGTAACTTCAGGTGTCAACTTGACTAGGCCATGGTACCCAGTTTTTGTTTAACTACCAACTTAGATATTGCTGTGAAGGTGTGTTTAAAGATATAACCAACATTTAAATCAGTGGGCTTTAAGTAAAGCACATTACTCTTCATGATATGGGTAGATCTCATTCGACCAGGTGAAGCCCTCAGGGAAAACATGGGGGTCCCTGGGCCAGAGGGGATTCTACCTCCAGACACCTTCACACTCAAGCTGCCGCCTCCACTCCTGCCGCAGCTTCTAGGCGGCCGCCTGTGCTGTAAATCTCAGGCATGGCAGCGTCCGCAATCACGTGAGCCACTTCTTTAAGTGAAATAAATCCTCCTCCCCCTCCTCCCCCTCTCTCTGTATGGATAGACAGGTAGATAGATATTACACCATATATACATGTTAACACCATGTATGGAGATACGTACTTACGTATCACACACACCCTACTGGTTCTGTTTCTCCGGAAGCCCTGACTAATACAGAGTGGGAATACTCACCCCTGAGGTCTGCACACCTATGGAGACCTGCGCTGTCTGGAACCAAGACAACAGGGGCTGCGTCTGGTGTGAGTGGGACCAGCCCAGCTTGCACGTGGTTTCTGGCCTATCTCAGAGGCATCCAGCCAAGCTTTTTTCTCGCCACTGTGACTGACTCTTATTCCCACCAACCTTCTGGGTCCCTGACGCACTGACCTCCTGGGGAGACAAAGGGGCACAGCAGAGCACATCCATCCACCTGCTTCTCAGGTAAAACCTTGATCAAGACCATCCTGTTTTCATCATACATATATCTGAGCATACATTCCTCACGCCTTCCATTTGCAGACGCTGGGTTGCTTTCTAAAAATTTAAAGCTCTGAATTTTTCCCATCTGTTCTCTTTATCAGAATTCTCAGGCTGTATTTTTCCTAGTTATTACAGAAAATACTACTTTCTAACTTGTAAGTATCTGTCTCTATTTCCAGTACCACCCCCTCTATCAACCTTTGTCGATCATATCCTATTCCCCATGTACCTGTGTGCCTTTAGACATTTCCGACTCTCAATAAATGTCTTTTGAGTGGAACTCCCATCACTAATTAAATAAATCAGCTGTTAAAAACCAAAACAAAGCAGCAAACAAAGACTATGTTTGAAGGAGACAGCCGGCCATGCATTTTGGAATGTGAAGTTGCTGGCTGGACTTCTCTGCCCGGCCCCACCTCTTGCCCTGTCCTCTGGGCAAAGGAGCAGGAGACCAGGCCTAGGACAGGGGGAGTGAAGGCTACAAGATCTCGAAGTCACAGGCATCACAAGTTGCAATGACCTCTCGAGGTTAGATTTCCTTAGCTAAACAGCTTACAGTATTGGAGGGGCTCCTATTTGGCACCAGACAGACTTGTGTGTATCCCAGGGCAGCCGTGAACTGGCTGCAAACCTCGGGCAGTTACTTGAGCTTTCTGTGCCTGTTTCCTATAAAATGGGGGAATACTGCTAACTTTACAGGACGGCTCTAAGGATTAAGCAAGCAAATTAGTTTGAACAACAGGAAATGGCTGATATTCAACTGGTTTCGACCGACAATACCACCTTCCTATGGTTCAACCTGAACTTTACATCCGTCAATACAACTTTCTGTTCTCGTTTTATAATGGTGAGAAGAGGGGCAGGAAGCGGAGAAGTGAGGGAATGTGGAATTTGGAGGGTCTGTGGCACAACCCTGGCACACGTTTTGTACCTTTTTGGGCCTTTCTCTTTTCATTTTTAAGATGAGGGATTTCTAAAGTCCTTGAAATTCTGACATTCTTTAGGAATTATTTCATTAACGTCTGTCACCCTCCCTAAAACATCGGCACCTCCAGGGGAGGAGTGAGGCCTGTTTTGCTCACCACTGCCTCCCCAGCCCTGGACAGAGAACCTGGAGCCTCGTGTAGTCACTGCGTATTGTCGGATGAACGAATGAATAAACAAGAATAACAAGGGTTAGGATTCCCTCATTTATTCCTGCCCAACAATTCTTGAGCATCTACCATGTATCAGATATTGGACTTGAACTTGGTGACACAGGGATAAAGAGGCTTGTTGAGGTCTTGTTATGGACTGGACCGTGTCCCCCACCACCACCGATTCCTATGCCGATGCCCTAAGACCGAAGGTGGCTGTCTACAAGCCGAGAAGCAAGACTTCGCCAGAAACCACATTTGCTGGCACCTTGAACATGGGCTTCTAGTCTCCAGACTTAAAAGAAGATAAGCGTCTGTTGCTTAAGCCATCCAGTCTGGAATTTTGGTATGGCAGCCTGAGCAGACGAACACAGCCCTCAAGGGGCTCCTGGTCTGGAGGCGGAGGCAGATGAGGAAGAAGGACGTGAGGGTGCTGAAGGATTAGTCCTCTGAGGGTAGAGCAGGGGCTGTGGAAGCTCAGGAGCCAGTCACCCAGTTGCAGCCTGAGAAGCAGGGGGGCAGAGGAAGGCCACGGAGGGCTCCCAGAGGAGCCGATGGCTCTGCCAAGTATTGGATTAGGAAAAGACAGGAGCAAAGAAAGAGGAAAGAGAAGGGTGTCCTGAGCGCAGGAAAGGGCCTCAGGAAACCGCAAGGAGGAGTGGCAGGTCGTGATTACACAGGAACGAGAAACACAGAGAGGAGATTCAAAAGCTGAACCTGCTGGTCCCCAAGGTTCTGTCCTGGGCCCTGTTCTTATGTCGTGCTACACGCTGTCTTTGGGCCACTCAGCCACCACCTATGAGGACTCCCTTCCAGTCCATATCTCCAGGCCTGCCTTCCCTCCTGAGCTGCAGACCTTAGGCCCTCCTGCCGCCTGCATAGCTCTCTCGGTATCTCACAAGCACATTCAGTCCAGTTGCTCTTGCTGACTCACCATGTCTTCTCCCACACCTGCTCCTCCTCCTGCAATCCTTTCGCTGGCACCACCCATGTGTGCATGGCCCAGTCATACAATCTAGACATTCATCCAACCTAATGCTGACAATTCTAGCTCCTTAGAGCTCTCCGATCCTTCTCCTCCATCTCTGTTCTTTCCACTAATATCCTACTTCAGGGGCCTGTGGTGCAGATATGTTGTGTCTCCTTCCAGGAAGGAGGGAGAGAGAGACCATGAGTATTGATTCATTCTAGAAACATTGCCCAACGCCCTGGCATTCTGATCTTTACCCAGCATGCTTTGTGAAGCAGGGGACCTACCTGGATGTGCCTCCCAAGGAGATCTTGGGAAAACCACATGAATTATTAGCCTGCGCAGAGATGAGAGTGAGGCAAATGAGTAGCAACATTTAAGGAGGCACTCACTCTCAGGGTCGTGCAAGGGCCTCCTTGAATTCTGCACCTTGGGCACCTCACTTGTCTCACCCCTGTTGCACACATGTGTTCACATTGCTTTTTGTTAGTATAAACCATGAAAAGAAGCCTGGATGCAAATTACCAGCGATTTATGAGTTTAGAGTCTAGTTGAAATTAAGTAAGCCCATTACAAGTTTAGGCTAAATAAATATAAAACTTAACCCGGCTGTTGGACGCTAAGTTGATTCCACCATTCTGGAAAAGAGTCTGGCCAAATATATCTGGAGCTTTAAATATTCTCATGCCATTTGACCCAGTACACTTCCAGGAATCTATCCCAATTAAAGAATCATGTATGTAGGCAACTATTCTTAAATACAAAGATATTCATATATAATATTTAGAATAACAAAGGAAGCAACTAAACATCTATAAAATAGAGGAAATGCTTAAAGAGTGGTACCTTGTATATTATAGGCATTTTATGCATTATAATGCAGCCGTTCAAATGATAATTATATAGACTTATATGTAAGTAAATTGCAAACAAAATCATGCAAATACACTAAGTTTACAAAACTATCTCAAACTAGTTAATATTTTATGTATGCTTAGAAAAAAAAGACTGGAAGAAAATACACAAAAGTGTTAACGAGGTTATTTCAGGGTTTGGGGATTATGAGTGATTTTTGCATGTTTTTCCATCTTTCATTTTAAAACATTTAAATAATGGTCATACATGTGTTTCATGATAAAAAAAAATGAAAGTTCTTCTAAGTAATTTTTTGAAAGAAGATCTGTTTCGCTCTCTGGGACTTCTCATCGTTGGTAACTACCAATAGGCCAATAGGTTGCTGCTCCGACTGGGCTCAGAGGCCACACAGTTTGAGGACAGCCAGCGGGGTTTATTGCTGTTGCTGATTTTGTTTCTCACGGGCACATTGGGTTCAAATCACCCCTGCGGCTGCACCGCTCCACCAGTTCCGCTGTTTGCCCAGGCAGCTTCTGACCCTCACAGGAGAGGGGCACGCGGCTTGCACACCGCAGTCTCTCTCAGTCTCTAGGACTCGCCGCCGCCACTGGATATTTCAGCTCCTAGTTTTGTGATGTGGCTAAAACAGCCTGCAACAGGGGCTGTGGGGCCAGAGCTGGCTGTTCAGGAGCCCATGGGTGGGGGGCTCTCTCAAACCCAGGAAGCTGGATTTCCTTTGATAGGAACGAACTGGTATTGGTGACCTCCGTGCATATTTATTTACATCGAGAGATAAAGAAAGCTGAAGTTCAGTTTGGGCCAGCGGCTGATAAAGAACTGAGAGTCAGGATGCCCGGGCTGCCTCCATTTCCTCGTAAGTAAACAGAGAGAGTTGACTTAGGTTTTCCCCAAATGGCCTAATTTACTGATGAACGTCAGGCAAGCGGGTGCGCCGGCGTGCACTTAGTCACCAGGGCCGTCATCAGAGGCGCCTGAGTGAACGAACCCGAGCGCGGGAGGGACAGTCTGGCTCTGTCTAAGCGCGTACCAAGCTGGCCAAGAGCAAGCGGCTGGTCTGCACGCAGGTCCCTCCCCGCACCCACTCACCTCCTAGTGGGGGAGAATCTAGGCGTCCTTCTAGCCTTACGGCTTGGAGTGAGCTGTTTCCTTTTCTCCTGAAGGTTTTTAAAAGAGACTTAAATCTAGCAGAACTAACAGAATCATTCTCAATAATTAGAGGTCCCATTCGTTATTTGAAAATTTGCAGATTTGTTCCAACCAAGGATGCAGACATCAAACTATTGCCCTTAATTAAAAAAAAAACATGCATATCTTCTTTTTTCTAGAGCCTATCATTCATCTAGGACAATTCCTAAGAGATTAAGAATATGCAATGATAGAACTGTATCTGATCTAGCATCATTTAAAAAGAAAATATAATTCTAACTTCCTGAAAGAGGGGGAACAGGAAAACAAAGGGAAAAGGAGGGAAAAGGCATCACATAAAACACCACCTGCTGGAAATGATTTCAGAACAGTATCAGAAACTTGCTCCGCACTCCCCTTTCCCTAAATCCTCAATCCCTAAAAGTCCACTCACCTGCCTTTCTTAGACATCTCGTGTACTTCCTCTCCTCGCCAGCGTGCTCCGCTTTCAGTCGCCAAAACCCATCCCCAACACAAAAGGAGGACACCAACTTTCATATTCTGGACAGCCAGCATAGGTTTGCAAACCCAAACCGTTCTCTCAAGAAACAGCAAGAAGGAAATGGATGTTCTTTTTCTCTCTTAAGACATCATTGGTCTGTTCATTATTAGAAGGATGTTTATTCATGCAAAAATAAATAAATAAATGAACCCACAGTCTGTAATCTGAACAGCAGGAGAAAGCAATTTCCACTAAACCTACAAATCCCCCTACGTCAGATGTCAGGGATTTTCTGAACGCGGTTGAAGTCCTGTGTCTGTCAAACAGTTATTTTGGCTGGTCTAACTTAGTTCATCAACAGATGTGGTGAATATGTTTGTAAAGGTCTGTGTTTTTTGGTCCAAAAAATAGAAGGAAGTAAAAAAATGGACCAACGCAATCTCCAAAATGAGAAATGCCAGAGGTGCTGAACTGCCTTCTATGCCAGTTAATAAGCTCCTCCCTGGGGCTATTTTAAGCTTGCCTCCATTATTACTTGCTTTAGCCACTGGGCTGGATTTGCACAGCGCCCCGCCCCAACTCCTGCCAGTGGCTGCAGCCTGAACTTTAGGGCTCATTGCCCTGGGTGGGGTGTCCGTATGGCTGAGGTTGGGAGGACGCGGGAGGAAGAGGCTTTCTTCGTCTTTGTTTTGCACAGAAAGAACTAAATTTCCCTGTGAGTTGTTGTTATGCTTATTTATGAACTTCATCAGACTTTTCACATTCGAAAATTACCAGTAATAAGTTAAAAGTAGCCCTTAAGTCTATGCTACCTGTTGTTAAACACAGGCCCAAAATGGAGTCACTTACGCTAAACCCCACGTCACTAAACTAATAATTAGTTGCAGCTCTCCCAGAAATGGAATTTTAACCCAGTCCATCAGGAATCTCCTGATGGGCCCTAGCTGGGCGATCTGTCTGATAGACCCCTGCCATCTCCTTCAGGAAAATAACTGCAATGACTGGTTCACATTTCTGCCTAGTAATACTTCTGTGTTCCTGTTCCCGTCTGCTTCGTTCTGGGCAGCCCCTTGGAGCCCCTTTCTCCCTGGTGGGATGCCGCCCGATTTATGAATCACTGAATAAAGCTAATTAAATTTTTCAAAATTCACTCATTTGAACTTTTTAACACTGTAGATCATTTTTCTTTTTCTTTGATGCTAGCTCAGAGACGCTGCTGTAATCGACAGGCCAGAATTTGTCCCTTCAACAAGCACAGTCTTGGAATCTCATGGAGAGGACAGCGGGAGGTCGTTTAAACCATTGGCTCTTCGAAGCCTGACCGACATGGCTGGGACAACTTTCAGAGTGTATTGGTGGGCTTGGTCAGGATTTCCAGACTCTTTATAGTTGAAAAGCAGGCAGTTTCATGAAACGGCTAACCCAAGATTTACTAGAACAAGTATTAATTACACAGAACTGAGCAAATTGATGAGGGAAATTTTGATGAGGGAAAATTGAGGTTATTTGTAACAATGTTCATTTGTTTTAATGTCCTGTTTCCTAGATACATAAGGAAGCCATTCTCTTCTTATGCTACCTGTAACTCACAATAATTTTGTAAATTCTGCTATTTTAAACTAAAATGAAACATTTTTCAGAGTATAGTTCTTACATGCATGATTAAAGTTGGCTTGTCGCAAAACAGAATGAACCAAACAGCAGCAGACCATAGACACTGAGGAGTGACTGATGGTTACCATGGGTGAGGGTTTGGGGTGGGTGGATGGGGAGGATGAAGGGGATAAAGGAACATAAAAATTAGCATAATATGTTGGTCACAGGGATAGTAGTACAGCCTGGAGAATATAGCCAACGATTCTGTAACACCTTCCTATGTTGACAGATAATAACTATACTAGTGGGAGTGAGGATTTAATAATATGGGTAACTGTTGAACCACTGTGTGGTACATTTGAAACCAATATAAGATTGTATATCAACAATACTTCAATAAAAAATAAATTAAAAAATAAAAATAAAGTCATCTTGTCACCATGACTATAGCCCAGGGCATGGAGAGAGACAGAGAAGATATGAAAGGCAAATACTCCTTTTAAGCAAGTGATACAAAAGCTGTGCACATCAATTCCATTCACATTCCACTGACAAGGACTAGGCTACTCCCAATTGTGAGGTGTCTGAGAAGTGCAGTTTCTAGATGAATTCCCTTTGCCCAGGTAAACTCTATCACTATGGGGGAAAAAAGAGAATAAATTTGGGAGAACAATCAGCAGTCCACCAAACTCTAATTTTGCTTTCCATCCAGGAGCCAGGTAGCCATGACTTGAATCCTCACTTCTATTCCTATAAACCCACTTTGTTGAACTCTTTCTCCTTGGCCCACTTCATATCTGGAGTTAAACACGCCAGGTTAGTTACAGCATCCGAACTAAACAGGGAGGAACATGTCAGTCACACCATTAATATCAGGTGTGTTGAGAAGGCTGGCATCCACAGTGATCGCCCCCGTTCTGTATCCGATATGTAAATTAAGGTCAGATTCCTTGATCTCTAGATCCTTTCCTACTCATCTGCAAAGTAATGTGTCACTTTCCTGTCACCCTTTTCCTGCTGAATTACCAATCCCATAATTCAGCTGGCACTGGTGTAACACTGAAAGCACTCCAATTACTTAATTCAAATTATTTATTATAAGGGTAGAGATAGTCTGTTTGGAGACAGTTAATATAATAGTGGAGATAGTCTGTTTGGAGACAGTTCACAACTATATTAAAATTTTCACAGCTGATGGAAAATCTAAATTAACAAGAAGTCTCCACTAGTTGGAGTTCCACAACTGTTCCCATCACACAATGCCAAGGATCAGCAGACCACCAGACAATGACCTTTTGATGGGGGAGCCTGAATTTTATCCATACATATTTTTTCTTCACAAGAATCATCACAAGCTTGGTGCCTAGCATTTGGTAGAAATCAATAAATATTTGCTGCATAAATAGACATATTTATCTAGATTCATATTTTTCATTTTCTTTTCCTTTCTTTTTTTTTTTTTGTTGTTGTTGCATGTAGATCTATGATTGTTCCAGCACCATTTGCTGAAAAGACTGTCCTTTCTCCATTGAAGGGCCTTTGCTCTTTTGTCAAAAATCAGTTGACTCTATTTATATGGGTCCATTTCTGGGCTCTCTGTTCTGTTCCATTGATTTATTGTCTACTCTGTTGCCAACATCCCACTGTCTTGATCACCATAGCTTTATAGAAAGTCTTGAATTGGGGGATTATCAGTCCTCCAATATTATGCTGGCTATGCTGGGTCTTCCGTCTTTCCATACAAACTTTAGAATGAGTTTATTGATAACCACTGAACAACTTGCTAGGATTTTGATTGGCATTGCATTGAATCTATAGATCAAGTTGGGAAGAACTGACATCTTAACAATATTGAGTCTTCCTATCCACGAACATGAAATATCTCTCCATTTATTATGTCTCCTTGTTCTTTCACTACATAAATAAGTGACTTAATAAATATTGCTACTAAAACGTCACATATACATTTAAATTTCTTTCTAAGTTTAATTTTGAAGAATTCCAAAATATAGGAAACACTTTCAGATGCTTATATATTAATAAACTTAAAATTTTAACAATGTTTGAAATAAAAATTATTTTTGATTAGCACTGATTTAATTTTTTAAACACAATACCATAGTTGCACTAATTTTTTCTTCTCGAAAGTTATTCCAAATCCAAACCATCCTGTGTGGCTCATCTCCATAAAATAACCTCTCCTGACCACAACAGGTCACCTTGAGATCTCTTCCCCCCATACTGATAATGCTTATTCTGTACCACATTACCTTGGCATTTAGTTATCTGGCTACTTGCTTCATGTATACATACATATTTCCATCTATATATATATAATATAAATGTCATCACCGTATCTTATCTTTTTACCACACCAGCACCCAGTACAAGACGTTGTACACTATTGAAAAATCACATTACTTTTTCATTCCTTATTTCTCATAATTGTGATCAAATAATAAATGTTTCATGAGTGCTCAGACCAATTATCTGGTGATTCTCTGAACAACCCCTTAAACACTTGGCCCAAATACCTGGGATGTTGGGCCCCTTAGTTTCCTCCCCACAAGGTACCCCTCTTTCCTGCTGTCACAAGCTATTTCCATCAGGAACTACAAGTGGTTTTTAAAATGTGGCTCAGCTCATATTAATTAGAGGTTATGAACATGAACTGGCGGTGAAGAGTCAGTAAAAAACGACACCAACACATATCTAACCCCCCATCCTGGAAAAAGAAAGCAAAGGAAGGCAACACTAAAGATTTCTATTTTTTAAAACTACCATGGTTTGCCATTTTAGATGACTTGAATTTTTCCCTCCATCAGGCTAGAACTAGAAATAAGAGGAGTGCTTATGCAGTACACAGTATCTTCAGTTATCTGCGGTGACTTGGACATATTTTGACTTGCTGTACTGCAATCATGGAGATAATCCCTCTAAATTACAGATCCATCTAGGACTAGGAATAAATACCAAATATCTGTAAAGTGCTATGTCAATGAAAAGAATAATATCACAGAAATAATTACAATAACATCCTCAACAAGTAACCCATGGAAAACCAATAGTTTCAAATGAAAATAGGTCAACACAGAGGTTCTCTACTCCATTTCAGCTCATCCCGTGACAGAGATCACCAGGTGGCCTTGGGGACATTGAAGGGAGTCCATCAAGGAAGTACCTGCAAAGAACAGAGGGTTTGACGAAGCTGGCCTACACAGGAGTGTATTATCTTCTCAAACAAGAAGTCCAGGCTGCAGGGCTGTTTGACTTCATGGTGCCATCCGAAACCCAGGTTCTCCCGTTCCCACATTCTCTTGTGTGTCCTCTTTTTCCTCTGGCCAGCTCAGCCAGGGCTCCGGGCGGCGGCCAACAGCCACAGCTTTCCTTATTCAATCCAGTGGGAGAGAAAGAGGGAAAACCTCTCCCAGAGCATGGAAGATAAAACCCTTCTCTTCTGTCTGAATGGGCTAAGTGAGGTCATAAGGACACCCAAGACCAGGTAACATTTTACAGGGAGAAATGAGCTCTGATTGGCTTAAACTAATCAGGGTGCCCCTCCGAACTGAAACAAAACCGGGTTTCTGATTCGGATGCCCACCACAGGTGTTGGGCACCTGGAGACTAAATGTGTAACATGCCTTTGCTGCTGTTTCCAAATGCCACAGTAGATCCTGCGATCAAATGAAATGCAAACCCGTTATGGGAGTCTTCTGGAAGCGCAGCTGAATTCATAATGGCCTTCAGCCATGTATTCTCTGCACCCAGAGATATTAAAGTTATGCCTACAAGCATCTGTGTAGAAAGGAAAGGAGGAAAAGGCTCTTGGTTCTGCAAAGCTTTGGGTTACTTTGCCGGGGCTGTGGGAGACTCAGCGCAGCCCTGTCTCCCTCTGCTGGAATCCGAGTAAAATTGTCGAAGGCAACTTCTTATTTATTTCCAAGTCTATTTTTAACTGAAACACACAGGCTTCTTGGTTCAAGTATAACTTTTTGCACAAAAAGTCCCCTCATTTCTTGTGGATGGAGTTTGATCTGCTGGTCACGGCTCCAGGGGAGTCCCTGTGGAGAGAAGAGGAAACACTGTGATGAATCTAACGCACAGCCGCAGTGACTGTGTGGGGCCCCCATGGGATGTGGGCGTGGGTCCCCTCCGCAGCCTTATCAGGTCTGAGGGCTGAATGCAGAGCACAGGGACTTCTTTGGTTGTCCCCCAGCAACGGCGCTACTGAAGAATTATAGTTTGCAAGTGAACAGCCCTTTGGCATTTACAAAACATTTTTACAGCCATGATTCCCTTTGGCCCCAAGAACCAGCCCTGAAGGTCGGCATAGCCTGTTCCTAACTACCTCCACTTCATCAGTGAGGCACTTGAGGTTCTGAGACATTAAGGTGTTTTCCCCAGGACAGATGGTTAATAAAAGGGAAATTTGTGCGTTTGTCCTCACGCTTGTGCTTTTCCATTGGCTCTGTGCTCGTCCCCCTTCCTGAAACGGCCTGTCTGTAAAAGGATTATTCGTCACAGAGTCCTCTTACTTAATATGCTGCCCAAGGCATTTGATGACAATCAAATCTTTTAGTTAATTAGCTCCAGATTATTCCCAGCTCATTAGAAGAACTGATTCATTTGAATGAAATAGAAATTTTTTTTGGCCATGGCAAAAATATATTTTTTTAATGCAAAGCCACATTTGGAACTGTTCAGCTCTTGAAAAAAATAATGTGATTTAATTTTACAGTAAAATAAACAACAGGCTTAAAATGAGCTCATGAGGAAATGATGAACAGCAGAAAAGGACATAACAGTTGTGCAATTTAGTGGATGACTTTTATTTCAGCATGTGACTGTCTTGACGTACAAGAATAACTTTGGTTCATGTAATTACTTAAAATAAGTCAACATAAAATCCACTTTCTCTTTGAATCTGTTGAATAATAAAAACAAAACAGTAAGCTATAAGGTCATAGGTGGTTCTTGTTTTTATTGGTTCCATTGAAGTGCAACTGGTAATTTCCCATCTGTTTTGGTTGATGCGTTGATAGAGCCAGCCAGTCTCTGCTGATGTGGTCTTTGGGGGCAGTGACTCCTGCTTTTAATTGTTCTGTAGAAAATGCTAAAGAGACTCTTCTCAGTTGGTTCCTCTTGAGATGAATATGTAGTTTCGTGAGTTGCTGAGTTCAGGTTCACCTAACTAGAATATCCACAGCTCATGCTCTGAAACCTCCATGTTAAGGACATGCAATGTTTGGACAACCATGATTAGTTTGCTTGAAAACTGTGCTTTACTTCCAGGTGAACTTGCAGGTGTTTATTAGTGGTCCCTAGCAAATATAAAGTGGAGAAAAGAAACAGTGCCCTGTCCATCCCCACCTGTCCCCTCCCAGTCACACAAGGGGCCTCTCCAACTCAGTTATCCACAGCCTCTCGGACACAGTAGGTGGAGCCTGAGGTGCTGGGAAAGTCTGTAGGAAGCAAGGCCAAAATGCCAAGGTGGTGAAGAGAAAGACATTGGAGTAAAGGACTCATGGCTCTGGACATGGGGATGCTCCCTTCTCAGCATTCAGGGCCATGGGGTAGTTCCCACCTCAGCTAGACACCATGCTTTCTCTCCTGGGAAAGACAGCTCTAGGTAGGAGCTCATGGGATTTGTCCCATCAGGGTGGTGTTCTGACTGTCTCATAAACACAAAATTTGTACTCATCATATAGCTGACCCAACAGTGTCACTGCAAACCTCCAAAGAGGTCCAAAGAGACCAAAATGGGAAACAATTTGAAAGCATTCAGCTCCAATCTGTTAAATCTAGCAGATAACATGCCAAAGGATTTGAATATAGCAACCCTCCCACAAGGTGATGAAGGCTGTGGGTGAGGACAGTTACTATAAAGTGGGCTGCTGGGAGGAGGTAAAATGACATCACCTTAGAAAGACAGATGGCACAATAGTAACAGCTCAGATTTGAGCCAGTTTTACCCAGATTCAAATACCAGTTATGCCATTTACAGCCGTATGGCCTCTGGGAAGTAAACCTGTCCAGACCTCAAAACTGATTTTCTTCATCCATAAAATCAGAATGATCGTAGCATATTTACTTCTTAGGCAGGTAAATGATTTAATAAACATGACGTGCGTGAGAAGCGTAAAACGTTCCACTGTAGTCTCTCAAGGGAAAATTGAATCTGTCATAGACAATACCACCTTGCACTTACACAGAGCTTTAAAGCTGACAGATGGTTTTCCATGCATTCTCTCATTTGCTTCTCACAACAACCCTGTGAGGTAAGCTAGGTAGGAATCAAAGTCTGCATTTTACGCATAAGGACTAAGAGTCCAAGAATTTTCTCCACTGTAAAATAGAGTAATTAATAGCCCATCAGGAGTGACTCATCTCAAAATTGTGAACGTGCATTTTCAACCAAGCCTATTTTCATTTGATCTCAATGATAGACACTAACTTTTTAAAACTGCATGAATTGGTAATTTTTTGCTTCACCTGCCAACTGGTACAGATTCCTCAGTCACCCTTGTACGCACCCACAGCAAGGTTCCAGCTATACGTTCCCTGCTTCGGAGCTCCAGGCAGGTTTCTCTCTTTACTGAGCATGTTTCTGGGCTAAGCCGGGCATATGCTCACACACATACACCTGTCAGTTTCTTTACTTATAAATGTATAAGGTAAATACACTTATCATTTATGAATTTAAATTTTTTATTTTAAGTATTATAAGAAGCTTTATTTCTCTAAACTGGAAATAGTCCAAATGTCTGTCAACGGAAGAATGGATAAAGAAACCATGGCTTGTTCATACTATGGGATACTGCCCAGCAGTGCTGGGGATGAACCGTAGATACATGCACCAGCGGGAATTTATCTCAGGGATGTTACACTGAGTGAAGAAAACCAGACCCAAAAGGGTACATACCTTATGATTCCATTTATGTGAAGTTTTAGAAATGATGAAACAAATCCAATGGCGATAGAACTCAAAACAGTGGTATGAGGTCAGGGGAGTTGGACATAAGGAATGACTGGAAATGCGGTACGGGAGAACTTTATGAGGTGTCAGAAATGGTCTGTCCCTTGAGAGGCAGGGGTATTCACATTTGTTAAAACTCTTTGACCTGTATACTGAAGATCTGTGCATTTCACTGCATGTAAATCATACCTCAATAAAAGCTGTCCACTGTCGGCATATAGGTACCGAATAAAGGTTTATTGAAAGGTAGCTTTTCAGAAATACAGATATGTCTAGACATACCACCTATTTAGATGGCCATGATCATGTGAATTATTGATTAATATGCAATAGGCAAGAGCAGGATAATATTGTAGAAAACAAAAGATGCCTTTGTTCTTGGATGACCTTAAGGTGAGCAGTAATTTGAATCACAAGTATACAAATAGTCCAGATTACTTACACATTTAGTAACACATTGTTATTCACAATATTGTTTTTAAATCTAGTCTTATTTTATTAAGGAGACTATCCAGGACAAAAACTCCAGCTATTTTTCTCACTCTGGTAATCTTGTTTTTAATACACATATATCGTATTTGCTTACTGACTCAATTTTGTAAAGGTATTCAAACTCAGAACCTCTTCTGTGTGGTCACATTTACACCCATTAAGCCAGCAGGACATCTCAAAACAACACACTGTTTTTGACTAAGAGCATGGGCATGATGCAGGGCAAACCCTTCACCACTCTCAGGGAAACTCCTAAGTCCATGAATCACCGCAGAGGCTTTGTCTTGCCCTCTGGGATCTAGTAATCAAGGCCCTACAGAGTGTGGGGAGGACAGGCCAGTTTGTCCTCTGGAGAAAGCAGTCACACAAAGAGCAGAGGCAGTCAGCAAGAGCTGGTCTCTCCCAAGGAGAGTTGCCTTGGATTTGCTGACTCCATTTGCTTGCCCCCAAAACTGGCAGAGTTGGGGGGAAAAGAAATCCTGCCCTTTTTCAAAATCAATGACAGTATAATAGGTCCTGTTTCTGGGCAAAGAAACATTCCAAGTCTCTTTGAGCTGTGTTGTAACAGAAGCTCCTGCCATCAACACAGTGCTCTAGAAAGAGATTTCTCTCTGACCTGTCTGCTTCACGCTTGAGATAGGAACAAGAAGGTATTGGGGGAGAAAGAGGGAAAAGTAGGCAATGGCTAAACATTTTGTCCCTAGAGATGAACTTTCTAACAGTTCTTGGCTGGTGTTTCATGGAAGCAAGTGGGTGTGTTCTGAGGTGATACAGCAAGAACATTCTCTCCTATTCCATTTTTCCCTTTCTTCCAGAATTTCCTGTTTTTTAGCTAGCTATGTGCCTGTTTAGAGTAAATACATTTCCCAGCATTCTTGGCACTATATGTGGTCATGGAACCAACTTCCAGATGATGGGAAGTGTGTGATAGGCTTCTGGAGCTTTCCTTGAAAGATGTATGGCATGCTTCCCTTTCCCCTTCTGCATCCCCTTAAGCATCTTACTTCTTCAATTACAGAAATGATGGCTGGAGCTCCTGCCACCATCTTGGGCCATGAGGTCAAGGGCCACATTCTAAGACACCAAAAAGCGAGCTGGAAAGACCTTGAGTTTCCCCTTGAGGACGTCATGGAGCAGAGCAGCTTCACCATCTGGACTACCAGTTTCAGACTTCTTTCTTTTTAAGCCCATGTTCTTTTACTCGTAGCTGAAACTAATTGAAACTGATGTAGGTGCCATTCAGCAAGTCACTGAAAGTAAATGCATAAACCTAGATGGTATTCAATGACATCAAGCAAACTTTTTCGAAGGAGTTTTCCTGAGGCCAGAAATATGTTTCAGGAAACTCAATAAAAAACATGATTCAGTGAAGAATCCTGAAAGGTGAGCCACTTTACCACATCAGCTTCAGAAAGAACACATGAAGTTTACAAAGTCTGGATGTGCACAGGTGTGCCAATGGGCCAGAGGGCGGAGAGAACAATATCGCAGTCCAATGCAAGAAGTTTCAACCCAAGTTGCACATTGTCACCAATTCAATGTAATTTGATGGATATTAACTCATTTAAATTCTATAACTGGCAGAAGAGAGTGTCTGGATAAACATTTTTCCTTGAAAAACTAGCTGGCTAATATTTTGCAAGTTATTCAACCTCTCTGTGTCTGTCCTCATTGGCAAAATGAAGAACGAATTCTCCCCTTAGAAATGTTGTCCCCAAAAGTGGCAGTTGGTCCATGTTGAAGTTTTCATACACCCTTTTAATGAAAATGGCAGGGTTTGGGGGAAGAAACTGGATTTTCTTGGGAAGGATTTTATATATGCTGAGATCAGGTCTCCCTACATTTTCAGTGTTAAAATTTTTGTTGTTGCTTTAGAAAAAATTGTGATTATAGTTGAAAGTGGTATTTTGGATTGTGGGGAGGTTTTAAATGTTTTCATTTGGCAAAGTTAAAAGTTGGCAACAGCCTTCCCCCCCTCCCTGCATCTCCTTTCCCTTCTACACCTTCTTCCTCTGCCTCGTCTCCCGTCCTTCTCCCCTCCTCTGTTTATTTTGTATTTTCTCTGGGCCAGGAGGCACTGAGTGAGTGTTTTAGACACACTCACTTACTCATCACATCCATCCTAAGAGGGCAGAATTTCTATCTTTTTTTTTCCAGATGGAGAAATTAAAGCTCAAAGAGATTAAGGAAGTTAATTGGAAAAATGCATTCACTTGATCTCCATGTTGAACATGAATAAGATACGTCCGTGGCTAATAGGAAATGATGTGATGTAAGTAAAGCACCCCCCACAGTATCTAGTGCATAGTGGGTACGTATAAAGAGTAGTTGTTCCCTCATTCCTTCCATAAATACTTACTGAGCATCTCCTATGCACCAGGCAGTGTTATATACCCTGAGACGCAGCAATTAAGAAAACAGACAAAGCCCCCTGCTCCATGGAGCTCACATGCTAGGGCTCATTTTACACCTGTGGTTACATCCTCAGCTGCCGCTGTCACCCACATGCACTCTTTCTGCTTATGGGAGGAACGAGGGGTCTGTGGCCATGCTCCACTGCATGACCCTTCAGACTTCAGGGGAGAGCTAGAGATGGGGTGCCCGCAGCAGCCAGCTTCCTACTGGGAGGAGAGCAGGGTGCTCTTAGCAAAAGGAAAGGAGGCAGGAAAAGGAAGAAGTGGGAGAAGGCTGGAGGCCAGAAGAGGTTGGCAACCAGATAACCAGACCTGGGGCTGGAGGCTTCCTCCAGGGTGGGTGAATCCAACGTCACCGTAGACACCCAAGTCCCCGTGGGCGGGTGGTGCCTGCCTGTCCCTCCCACCCGTGACCTCCATTCCATCCATGCCTTCAGCAGTCCAGGTGCCTCCTGGATTCATCTGAGAAGTGCTCACAGGAGAAGACTGATACTTCCCTTGGGCCCTTTGTGTCTCAGACTCCACAGCGTTCTTGTAGGGGACTGTGAAAAGCAAAAAGGACTTGGGACCAGAAGTCCCGGTCCAGTCCTGGCCGTGTAACTTGCCATCATTACCTCTTATACCTCCTCTGTAAGTCCTACTTCACCAGGTTCTTGGACGGATGAAAGGACTGGCTTCCTGTAAACGCACCTGCTCACAGTAGGTTATGTCTGCCTTGTCGGACTGCTTGGTTTGCCTAAGAGCAAGATGAACAACTTATGGGGAAAAGAGGAAGGAGGGGCTCCTTTTCCTCCCTCCCTGTCCCCTGCTCTGGCTCTGTCCATTGCCTTGTCCCCACGGACTCCATTCATTCCTGTTCTCCCATTTCTCCTGCCCAGAGCAGACACTGGACCACCTGCAGGGAACCCCTCTGTTCCTAGGGAACACAGTTTGCAAACCATGCACATCAACTTGAGACAATACTCACCCAGGGAAGTTCATTCAGACTTCAGTATCAACCTTCAAAAAAGAGTTCCCATCTCTTGGACATAAACATAAGCAACTTCTTCATGAACATATCTCCCTGGGCAAGG
This sequence comes from Smutsia gigantea, assembly GCA_032199065.1. Lineage (NCBI taxonomy): Eukaryota > Metazoa > Chordata > Mammalia > Pholidota > Manidae > Smutsia > Smutsia gigantea. The sequence continues at coordinate 267,135 of JAVSCE010022692.1, read as the reverse complement.
GAAGCAAAAGCAAAAATGAACAAGTGGGACTACATCCAACTAAAAAGCTTCTGTACATCAAAGGACACCATCAGTAGAACAAAAAGACATCCTACAGTATGGGAGAATATATTCATAAATGACGTATCCGATAAGGGGTTGACATCCAAAATATACAAAGAGCTCATGCATCTCAACAGACAAAAAGCAAATAACCTAATTAAAAAATGGGCAGAGGATCTGAACAGACACTTGCCAAAGAAGAAACTCACATGGCCAAAAGGCACATGAAAAGATGCTCCACATCACTAGTCATCAGAGAAATGCAAATTAAAACTACAATGAGATATCACCTCACACCAGTTAGGATGGACGCCATCCAAAACTCAAACAATAACAAATGTTGGTGAGGATGTGGAGAAAAGGGAACCCTCCTACACTGCTGGTGGGAATGTAAATTAGTTCAACCATTGTGGAAAGCAGTATGGAGGTTCCTCAAAAAACTCAAAATAGAAATACCATTTGACCCAGGAATTCCACTCCTAGGAATTTACCCTAAGAATGCAGCAGCCCAGTTTGAAAAGACATATGCACCCCTATGTTTATTGCAGCACTATTTACAATAGCCAAGAAATGGAAGCAACCTAAGTGTCCATCAGTAGATGAATGAATAAAGAAGAGGTGGTACATATACACAATGGAATATTATTCAGCCATAAGAAGAAAACAAATCCTACCATCTGCAACAACATGGATGGAGCTAGAGGGTATTATGCTCAGTGAAATAAGCCAGGCAGAGAAAGACAAGTACCAAATGATTTCACTCATCTGTGGAGTATAAGAACAAAGCAAAAACTGAAGGAACAAAACAGCAGCAGACTCACAGAACCCAAGAATAGACTAACAGTTACCAAAGGGAAAGGGACTGCGGAGGATGGGTGGGAAGGGAGGGAGAAAGGGGAAAAAGGGGCATTGCGATTAGCATGCATAACGTAGGGGGGGCACGGGAAGGGCTGTACAACACAGAGAAGACAAGTAGTGATTCTATAGCATCTTACTATGCTGATGGACAGTGACTGTAGTGGGGTTGGTGGGGGGAACTTGATAATGGGAGGAGTCTAGTAACCATAATGTTGCTCATGTACTTGTACATTAATGATACCAAAATAAAAAAAGAGTTCCCATTATTTTTTTTAAAAAAAGGACTACAATAAAATCAGAAACTGAGCGTGGAGCTCAAGCCCTGAGATATTTTTCAAAAGCTCCCCCCGTGACTAACACTTGGCTGTGCTGGGAATCATGCATCAAGGAGAGTAACAACATAAGGAAGTGTCTCAATGCACAAAATGCTTTGGGAACACAGGTAAGGTAATAAAACATTCTGGTTTGGGAGGGGAGAGGATGTCAGAAAGGCCAGAGGGGAGGTGACACTCGAGCTCCGCATTAAATGAGTGGGGGTCTCTCTGGCCTTGTTGCTGGAACAGCAAAGACATCCGGGTGCTTGTTAGGAATGTATAGTCCTGGGTCCCCTCCCAAACCTACTGAATCAGAATTTGCATTTGAACAAGAGCCCCAGATTATTCATATGCACACTGGAGTTTGAGATTCCTTGGACTAAGTGGATAAGGTGGAAAAAAACATTGGTCCGTAAACTTGGACAGTTTAGATTAAACCATAGTTTCCTACAGATGAAGTTTATTTTCCAATTTACCTTTTAAAAGAAATCCCAAGTCTAATGTTTTCAGTGGCTGACCCAAATGCCATTTCCTAATGACATCCAAAGGTCCGAGGGTGAGGACTGAGAGTCCGTCCCATCAGCTAACGGGGAATGGTTTTACGCTAGTGGTGCTGACGCCCCCGGGCAGCCCTGGAGGCTGGACAGGCTGGGACAGAGGGCGCTCCTGGCATGGGATGTACCTCTCAGTGCAGGGGCCAGCGTGCCCATCCTCAGACACATGCTGGACACACAGCCTTCCTTGTGGGTTCAGCTTCAACTCGTGTCACAGTGCCTAGTGATTGGTCAGGGGTGGGTTTGGGAGTGTCTGCTGCTTACAATCCAGAGTTAATCCCCCTCCAGCCACAGTTGTCCTTTACAATGAGATGAAAAAGGGAAGGAGTCTCCAGTGGGGACTAAGAATTGTGCCTGTGCATTTAATGAATGTGCCATATACACGGCGATGGGATTCAGGACAGGTAAGCCCAAAACATGGCGCTGAAGGGGTTTGAGAAACACACGTGCAGAAAGGGCTTGCTGACCTTCTCCGAAGCAGGTCATGACTGATGTGAGAGGTGCCCTCCCTCTACCATCCTTCTGTGAAGGCGAAGGGGCACATAGGAATTCCCAGGAACAGACCTCCCTGAGTTTCTCCCAGTCTACTACCCTTTCCTCCCACCCTTTGTCCCAGCATATCTTTCCATGGCTTTGTATTCTTCATCAAATCTAGCATAAAAACACACACGGTTAACCAGTTCCCTGGGTCTTCATTTCCTTAAGAAGGACCCTGTGCCACATGAAACTTAGATAAATGTGTATGCTTTTCTCCTGTTACTCTGTCTTTTTCATTTAATTTGCAGACCCAGCCAGGGACCTTAACAGGACTGAGCAAAACTTTTCTCCCTCTACGACAGCACAAGCGGTGGAAGCCCATCATGCTTTGTCCTGGCTGCCCCGACTTGCTACATGTCCCACAGGACAGCTTCCAGGGGCAAGGAGCTGCCTGTCCCAGTTTACCTGGGTGTGGGGATAACTCCATGCCACCCCATTGCCACCACGTTTCCGTACAACCCAGACCAATTTGAGTTGTCTCTCTACTCTTTCCAACCCCTTCTCTGCACATGTAACTAAAGGAATAAATCACCATTTCCCTAGACATACTATGAGTAATGAATTTTTTCATGTGAAGTCCACCCACCTACAGGTGTTGGATACCATTATGGAAGGCAGCACGCTCTGCTGGGTAGGTAGCAGGGGAAATCCTTCGGACCGTAGCCGCGTCTCCATGCCAGCTGAATCAGGACCCGACGTCCTGCCTGCACCACGGGGCCAGCACAGAGAAGGGCTCAGTACCTAGCCCTTCACCCGACGCGTTTGCTTCAACGTCTGTTTTAGCTTCTGTGATGGCTGCGGCACTGGCCACACTGTCTTCTGGTGGTGCCCTGTGTGTGGGGACAGAGGATGGCACAAGTTCCTCAAGACTGCTGCTTCCAAAGCTCTTGTCCACAGACCCAGTGATGGGATTATAAACAGTGTTCTTGGGCCACTCCCGCAGACTCCAATATAATAATTTGGGGGACCAACCATTGAGACCACAGCAGTCACCCAGCCTACAATGTTATTTTTAAATCCTCCAAGAAAACAGAATCTAAATAGTCTTTGCATAATAAACAACAGTAATTTTGTGAACATTTTGACCTACCTAAATCCCTTGTAGTAAACGGGTCCCTCTTCTTTACCAAGAAGGGCCCTCTGTCCACCTGCACGTTTGGTCCAATGTAGCCTCTGACCCCATCTTGTCACATCTGTTCAGTCTTTAGCCTTCTTAATTTTTATGGTTATTATTTGCCCCCAGCCCTACCCTCCTCTACTTGAGTCTCCCTTCTCCCACTTTCTATGCCACAGTCTTCTAGTTCTCTGATCAGTTCTTCTCTTCCCACCTAAATATATACTACCAAGCTCTTGTCTGCAAGATCTCCTCCATTCTGCTTTTTCTCCTTCAGGAGTTTTGTCCACTTTCATAGCTTCTTCAGGCACATCTAGGAAGGTAGTCCCAAATCTTTAGGTCCCTCCAGCCCCAGACAAGTATTGATAACTTTTTATTTGAAGTTATACTTCCTTTCCAGACCAAACTCCTCATTCTCCACACGGCATAGCTCTTACCCCTGGCTTCCCAGTCCCTGTTAATGTCAGCACACAGGCTGTGGCTCTCACACAGAACTGAACTGCACATGAACCTTTTCCACCATTATTACCATTATTTCCCTGCCTCACTGGTTCCCTCACACTGAGCAGCTTCCCGCTTTCCAATTCATGGTTTCCCTTCTGCAGATGTTTACAAAAAGACTGAGCCAAATCCGAGTGTTTTAGAAGGGTTCTAAGTCTCTAAACACACACGGCACAGAGCTCCGATCATCTTTGACATACATGGCCCAGACCAGACCAGTCAAATTTCTTCCCCAGGTTTATTCTAAGTGCAATAAGCCTAGAAGGACCCTGGACGCCAGTGTTCTGGAACTGGAAAGATGGGAACCTGAGACTTTTGTACATTTGGCAGCTGTCTCTTCACCATCCCCTGAACACGCCTGAGCTTTCCTTCTGCCATGTATCACCCTCTCCCCTCCTTTCTACTAGTTGAAATTGTATCTATCCATTGCTCAAAATTTACCGCAAACAGTGTTTACTCCTCAAGTTCTGTGATTTCTCCCTCCTTTGAACTATGCCCACTACATATGCTTCTGAAATGACTAAAAGAGGTTTCCCATTCGTTTCTTTATCTGACACCACCCCATAACCCACCTGGGCACAAAGCCTTCAAGACCAATGCATTATAAATGTCGGCGCCTTAGTGTCAAAGAAGGATGTCTGATCACCAGTTTTTGTATAACACCTATTTCTTTTATTCAGACATGCACGTTTTTCACAATTTAATATGGGTTAAGTCAGGATTCATCTAATTATCATTGGCAAACTATAATTAAATTAGCAGCAATTTTTTCTTTCTTAGTAGTACATAAAATATGGGTGCATCTTACTTGATGGTGTCTTAGGTTCTGTGAAATAAAGTATCATTCAAGTGTCCCTGATGGTATGTTCACTCTTCTATCTTCCTGCCTCTAGAGTGAATCATTCCATGTTCTCTACATTTCCTCACTTCCTGTTCTCTGCGTCTATGGTTGTCTCTTCTTCCTTTAAATTTCTACTTTTCTCAGATAGAGTCAGACTATTACACTGCAATAAGGCAGTTCTGAATGTAATGGTGTCATTGTATCATGGACCCACATGATAAAATACAGTTTATGATTCTTAATATGTTTGCTATCGAATTAACTCCAGTTAAATATATGAGATAGTTAAAATACATCTTTTTTTTTTTAAGTGTGAACAGGCCATGTTGTGAGCTTCAGTTTATGAAGACAATGTAATCAGAAGCACAGTAGTGTTAGAATTAAATAAGACAGCCAACACAATACATTATATTTAATGACAATATAATCAGCATTCTTTGAGCAGGATTGTGACCTTTGAGAATCTTTAAAGGTTTCTAAACAAGTCCAGATGCTCTCTTACCATCCAATTATCTTTGCTTGTGCGCTTTCATTTTTCATTTGTCCGTGAGGCTGGGAAATCCAACAGTCTTAGACCAGGCAACTCCAGGGAGGGGAAGCTGTCCCATTAACACAAGCATGGGGGCACCTGTCATGACACCTTGTGTTGTGGAAAGAGCTGGTCTCCTTCCTTATTTTCCCACAGCCTGGACTGCAACCAAAATGGGTGGCTTGCCCCACAGACGCTTTACTCTGCAATCCCGGATTTTCCTGACTCTCTCATGCCTTTGTTCACAGGCTGGTCTTTCACCTACAGCAGCACCATCTAATAGGTCTCCTGTGATTGTGGGAATGTTCTATAGATCAACAGTATCCAATTCAGTCACCGTCGGCCGTATGTGGTTACTGAGCAGAGCCCTTGAAGTGTGGCTACTGCAATGCGGCAAGAGCTGAGGTTTTTATTTTATTTAACTTTAATTGACCTAAATTCAAATAGACACATGGCCAGTGGCTACCATATTGGATAGTACAGATCCAACAAGTGCATTTCTTCTTCTCCAAATCTCCACCTTCGAGGGGCAACTCAGAGGCTGTGTCCTCCATGAGATCCAGTCTTCCCAGTGGAAATCATTCTTCCCTTCCTCCAAATTCCTATTATACTTTGAACCATTATTGTAGTGCTTACCACTTTTTAACTTACAGATATCTGTATACCGTATCCTCTACCAGCCTCATCTCTGAGAACTAGGACTGTCTCTTATTCTTAATTTGGATCCCACTGTGCCTAACGCGGGGATGCCTTAAAGTGTTTACTGCATGTCTACCACAGCAGCACAGGAGTTAACATTAGCAGCAAGAAATTGACAGGATTGCTGTACAGACAGGGTTCAACCTTGCCAAGAGAGAGGTGTGGGCCTTGGCCTCCAGCTCCTGGCAGTAACTGCTAAGCCCGTAGAATATCCTGCCTGGTAGGAGGGCCTTTGTTTACCTGGGGGCTTTGGGCCATGGCAGATAGTCTATGCTGACAATGTGATTTATGATGGGGGCTTTGCGCTGAGTTATTAGCTTGACCTCTAGAGGGGTCACAGATTGGGCTTACACATTTTTTATTCCTACTTTGCACCCTAATTTCTCATCTCCTCTCCAGAATGCCCCTAAGCTTGCACTTCATTTCTCCTTTTCCCTTCACAATGGAATCTTAGGTTATTAGGGTCTCAGAAAGACTAGGAGGCGTTTGAAGTCATTTTTTTAATAGGAGGGGGGCTCTTGTGAACACGTTCACACACAAGAACGGAAGTAGACAGTCCTAAAGAGGTGCAAAGTGGGACACCGAACACAGCATGAATGAGGAGCAAACCCTTGAGGTCAGGGAAGGGCAGCTGGAGAGCTCCTGGGATCGCCAGGCTCGTCCAGGACCTGGGCTGCTGGGTGAGGGGGTGCAGTCATCGAGGCCATGTGCAGATGGCTGGCCAAGCCCCACAGACATCTCTGCCCTCTTCAAGGCGCAGTCTCCAAGCCCCTAGGAAAACACCGACCAATAAATTAAGTTGAAAAATATGAACGAGGCAGGAAATATCAACCTGGAGTATTTGTCAATGGCGTGGGTGTTCTGGAAGATGCGAAGACCTATCTGGCCCTTCAGGAGCCCCTTCCTCCTGGAGGAGCTGGATTCACTGTTCAGCGCCAGGCGGACCACTATTTTGTCTTGCCTTTCTTCTTCAGTCAGAATATGGCTTCTCGGGTACCCAGCCAGGCTGTTGGCCTCAGATTCACTGTAGCTTCCATCCAGCATCATGGTTCTTGAATGGGGCATTCCACACGTGCAGGGGAACTGCAGACAGCAAACACAGTGTCAGGCAAGCCTTGTGACGCGCAGAGGAGGTGGTCTGGGCTGGGGGCAAAGCCCCAGGGCTACTCAGAACCGCAGAAAGGCAGAACTGGAAGAATCTCCGGAGATTGCTTAGTCCAAAGATTCTCTACCCTCGCTGCATATTAGAATCAGCTGGGAGGCTTTTTTAAATGGCCACGCCCAGGCTCCGCTCTAGGCTAATTAATTTAAAGCTCCTACGGGATTGTTCTGTGCAGCCAGAGCTCAGAACCCCCGATTTAGTTCAAATGCCCTCAGTGGAGAGGCAAAAGCTATGGCCCAGGGAGGCAGTACAATTTTCTTCAGATCCCACAGCTATTGTCAGAATCAGGACTTTAAATCCACACATCCGGATTCCAGCTGTGGGACTCCACCTTTTATGCATGAATCAAAAGATTAGTGTCTTGCCAGTGGGTTTCAGCCCTGGATAAATTCACTATGGATTCAGTGAGACTGAGGAATGACAATGGAACATTCTTGGGGTAAAAGATTTTAATACCCAGCTTGTTCTCCCAGTCATGGCTGAGTGCTAGAATCACGTCTGCACCCAGCAGTCTGCAGGTCTGTGATCCTCCTTCTCTGTGCCTCCGCCCAGAGCACTGGGCAGAGCTCTTTATATAGTGACTCAGTCAGTTAACAGGTCATTGCCTAGGCTGTGGAAGCAGTAACCTAGCAGCAGGCCAGTTCCATCATCAAGTAGTTGAGGGGCAGGGAAGGATCCTGGCCATAGGAACTTCAATTTTCCCCGCAATTAGGTAGGAGTACCCTTATTCTACAGAGTTACGTTTAAGGATAAAGGGTCATGGCACCTGCAATGTATTTTTAAATGGTTCCACTGCACTGACACAAATATGTTTATACGGAGAAAGAGCTCATATAAAACTGGCAAATATTAATAGTGTACATTATCCTATTTTTCAACTGTCTCTGCAGGTATGAAAATGTTTATAAGAAATTATAAACTGGAGGGAAGGAAATGGTTTTGCTTGACTTCCCCCCACAACTGAGTCAGCAAAAAGTGGACGTCCAGGGGGCACCAGTTAACAGTTTATGAGCCCACATTCGTCGGATAAAAGCTTTGCTGATTTTTGAATAGCTCTAATGGATCATAAATCAAAAGGGCTTAAATGTAATCCAAAGACATTTGATAATGATCAATATACAGAGTATTGAAAATTTAAGCACATTCTCCAACATTGAAATAAAACAGGTTTGCGTTTGGTGCCATTGGTCCAAGGATGAGGCCTACACGGTGCAACCCTCCAGCAACTGCACCTTCTCAGCCTTCAAGTCACTCCTTTGCTACAAGCTCTCACCTCCCCATGTCTGTTTTCACACAGACAGGGTTTATTCCTCTAGCTGGTCCGCTTTAGTATGTTTCTAAACTGGCTCTCAGCCCTACAGTGCCTGTTTTTCCATGTGGCAAAGCGAAATAATGACGTTTCACAACCTGCCTCGTCTCGTTACAGATCTTAAAACACTTGGATGGAAACCATAAAGCTTTAGAATGCAAAAATAGATGAATGATTTTACATAAAACCAGGAATTACTCAAAGTAATTCTTGTACTTGAAGAAATCTTTTGTGCTTTGGGGATATATATTTTTTAATTAGGCAGGATTGTTTCATTACTATTTCTATATGTCTTGTCCCATCAGCAACAATAATTAAGTAGCACGTTAATGCATCTTAGATTAATCAACTTATAGATTTTAGGGATAAAAGATCAGCAAGAGGTTCATCTATTCAATTCTTTGCATTCAGATAGCATCACACCCAAACGGGGATAAAACTGTGAAATATTGTTCCTGGGGCTTTTTTGTTTTAAACACATAAGATTTTACTTCTTTTTCTTGCTCTAACCTGAAATTCTTTCTGCTAAATCAAAAAGACTTTTCTCCTAAGATTTTGAGTTAGAATCAGGAAATGCCAAAGATTATGACAAATCTCTATTTTCTACATCAGCTTGTTTCTAAGAAAAATTAAGTGGCTTCTGGCACATTGGACAGATCTCGATAAGCAGCCAAGGGATTTTTTTCTTTGAGCATGTACAGTCGAGGCAGACCCTCCACTCTGCTACCACAGTCTGCCTACTGGCTTTAACCCAAAGCTGTGCAGGGCTTTGAACCAGGGTGAACCAAGCAGGCTCCAGTCAGCTCGGCCCCGTGTGTATTGGAGGTCAGACTTCAGTGAGCATCAGAGTTGCCTGGGAGATTGGCAGCAATGCCAGTTCCAGGGTGCTATCTGCAGAGATTCTGAATCAGTTGATCTAAGGGCAGCCCTGGCATCTTCATTTTTAACAGGCTCGGAAGGTAAATCCAGGCCAGGTACTTCTAGGCTCCCACCTGGAGAACCTCAGCTCCATTTTAACAGCCACGAATAGTGGTTCCTCTTGGTGCAGCAGGAGGGAGATCTGGTGTCTTCCCAACATTATCTGCCCTCCGGCTACTGCACCTTCTCAGCCTATAAGTCACTCCTTTGCTGCAAGCTCTCACCTTCCCGTGTCTGTCCTCACACAGACAGGGAGCTGCACGTGGGGCTCAGTGGCCCTTCCGAGTGTGATCTCCTTGCTTCTCTTTAGACAGTATTATATCATCACAGGCAAAGACCAGGCCCCATCGCAAAGTAACAGGTTAACAAGGACCACTTGTGCTTGGTTAAACAGCTCTGTCTAGGAAAGTCCAACAGATTATAAATCAAAGTGTTTAAATATAATCCAAACGCATTTGATAACAATCAGTGTACATATTATCGAAAATTTGAACAGATATGTTAAAAGCCAAAGTAAAAACGTTGGAATAGAATTTTAAAAATAAATTCTTCAACAACCTAGCCTATTTGGAAACATGGTGGAAATATTAAAGAGGTATAATGTGGGCATTGAAAGGCTATTTTTGAAAAAGCAACACATCTTCTTTTTCAAAAATTCAAAACCCCCTTATGCTAAGGCGCCACTAGCAATGTAGATGTGCATAACTGTGGGATGGTCGTGTCCCTGACCTTTACACCTTTTAGGTGAACACTCATTTGATTAGTGCAATAATGGGCAATGATTTCATGACAAGGTGGCATTTTATTTCTTATTTTGGTTAATAAGAGACTGACTATGAATGGAATAGACTTTCCCTCCCTGGCCAAAGGCCCATGCACATTGCCTTGAATTCCCCATGTGCATTCCCTCTTCGTACAGTAGTTTAGTGTAATACAGTAAGAAAGGACAGTATTTCCAGTGAGTCTAAAGGCTGAAGTCGTGTATGGCTGAATTTTCACTGGGCCAGAGCACTGATACATACAAGGCCTTTTAACTGTAGAATTCTCCCCTGGTCACAGCACAGGGAGGCATTTTCCCTAACCATGTTCAGCAATAATACTGACACTTCGTATGTGTCTAGAGTCCTACCATTTCAAGACAACTTCCACATATATTATCTCACACGACCCATACAATAGCCCTGGGAGGAAGTTGGGGTGAGGGTTATTCTCTTATACCTTTTTTAAAGATGAGGAAACTGAGGCCCATTATAAGTGGCAGACTTAGGCCAGAAACTTAAGCCAAGTCTTCCTTTTCCTAGGCTTTGTCCAAAGACTTTCTCCTTTCTGGGATCCTCGGCGGTAGATCCGAGATCCATCCTAGAATCTCCTCTAAAATGATCCTCCTCCTTTTCCATAAGCAGTCGCTTTCCTGTAAGCAACCCCATTCCTCCCCATTCTCATTCAGCCAGCAGCACGAGCTCAGACAAGGACATGAACGAAACCGGTCTCGCCTTCTCCCGCAGCTCGCGCTCCTTCCGCTCCTGCACGGTGGTCAGGTAGTTGACGGCCGCGTACTCCAGCACCGAGAGGAACACGAACACGAAGCTGACCCAGAGGTAGATGTCCACGGCCTTGACGTAGGAGACGCGGGGCATGGAGGCGTTCACACCCGTGATGATGGTGGACATGGTCAGCACCGTGGTGATGCCTGCAACATCCAGCCCTCGTTCAGCCACCGAAAGGGCACAGGGCCGCCCCTCTGCCCATTTCACTCGGTCACCATTTTATATTCCCCAGCTCTTAAGTCTAATGAGAAATGCCCTGGGCATGTGTCCACCTCACAGAGGTGCAAGCATCTGCTCTGCAGGTGGCTGGGCCAGTTCTCCGGGCCAGGTCACCACTTCTGGAGCCTGCTGCACTGTGGGGGTCGGGTTTCTGTGACGTGGCTGACAGATGAGGCATGCTTCAGAAGGGACCTGTTCAGATGTGGAATTTTAAAAACTGACTAAAGCGCACCTGTAAAGAACATTCCCAAACTCGAGGAAGGAACATACTCTCCCTCATCTAAGCCACGTTTATCGAGGCCATGACAACCGTGGAAATTCCTGGAGGCCTATCATGCCTGTCTCTTCACTGAGCCTTACTGGTTAAACCCTCACACTCCTCAGGACCCAAGCTGATCGTGTCCAGGTGGACAATGATGAGATGTAAACGTGCTCTCTGGAATACAGGGTCTGGAGAGGACTAAAACCACAATTCCAGGGAATACAGAAATCAGAATTCTCCTTCCCAGAACTCACGTAATACGGGCCCTGCTTCCAAACTCAGGAATCACCCAACATGTGCTCTGCCAACATGTCTCAGTCTGTCTAAACAAGGCCAATAAACAAGTGTTTGTGTGTACAGAACAAGTTGTTGGCATTTGTAGAATCGTCCTTTTTACAAAGTCCTGAGCTCTAACACTGCTGCAGGTGGAGACCTTTCTGAATGAGTTGAGTCAAGCTGATGTGTTTTGGTTCCCGCTTCCATCATATAAACTGGGAAACAGGCAGTGTGTGAGTGGCGAGGGCAGGAAGCAGGAGGACACTTGGCTCCTGTCAACTCTGACAGCCCAGCAGTTAAGAACTCTGAATCATGGTTTTACTTTTTTTTCGCACAGTCATCAGTTGAAAGAAATAACCACCCAACCACACGTTATCAAGCGCTTTTACCCAGTGAAACTCTGGCGGGCACAGCTCTGCGGTCAATCCAGAAGGACACCCAGGACAGCATGACCATGAGGCTGGCCGGGAAGTAGGTCTGGAGCAGGAAGAAGAAGATGTGGCGTCGCAAGGTGAAGTTAATGTACAGACGGTTGTACCAGCCTGGGGGACACAGGAAGGAGCCAGTGAGGTTCGATCTGAGAGACAAATACAAGCTCCTGTCCTGGGAGCCCTTCTTTCCCTGACAGCTCTTCCCTTCAGCAAAGAGCTAAAAACTAACGATCAAATTGTCTTTCCAAAATCTAAGACCTCACGCCTATAAATAAGTATCTTGCCAGTAATACACTCACGGCTTTATTCGGTATTATCCAAGTTTTCTTCACAGCATTTTGGGGGAAGGTCGAAATAAATACAGGTCTAGGTTTAGTTGTTTGTTGGTGTTTATTATTTTTAAACCACAGCCATACTTTCTGAGTGACTCACTGCTCGGGGGCCTAAGAAGTTGGACTGGTTCTGTTTTGTTAAGGCCAATAGCACTGAGGCAGGAGCCAGCAGAGTAGGGCTATTGTCACTGTCCTCTGAATTGTGAGGTTGGTCAGCTCAGGCAGTCTCCACATCCATCACAAGGAGAAACAGGCCATTCACATGACTCTCAAGTCGGACATCAGTTCTAGTCCTGACACCCACCTTGTGGAAGTTACTCAATCCATCTCGTACAAGTCATTTACCATTTGATCATTCTTTCTTTAGAGAAAAAATCAGGATACAGATATTATCGATTTCAATCTGGCAGTTTGAAAATCACTGACTATTGGTTGTTAAAAAAAAAAGGATTGAAATTGTAAGGTTTCAAATGATACATGAGATCAATGCCCAATCACTGGGACCAAAGATGGTGTCAAAGATAGTGTGAATGTATAAAGTGACCTGAAGCTGTGTGCACACACCCACCCTACTCCCATCTCAGTCCAGCCTTATCAGAGGACGTTAGAACTCAGAGATAGTCCAATTCTGCGTCCCAAAGCATGAGGCACACACCACGGTGGTACAAGAGGATTTCAGGGGTATAGAGGTGGGTACTTTTTTGTGTTTGTTATATTTATTATTAATGTCGCCTTTTATTTATGGCAAATGATGCTAGTTTCCCATTATTTGCAGTGATAGAAAATTCCTTTTCAAAATAAAGTAGGAGAGTTGACTTACAGAAAAAAAATGTTGGCAGCAACACAAATGGTATTTAAGGAAGACAAACATTGCAAGGGTGTTATGTAAATAAGTGAGGTCATGTAAATAATTAAAGCCCAGATTGAGTCTAACCCTCAGCCTGAGCCACACATGAACTTGGGTCAGAACTTGGGTCTCCAATGCCCAGGCCAGGGCTCATCTCACACAATGGCCCTTCAGTTTAGCAGGGGTCACGGAGGGTCTCAATGCGTAAGTGCTGTGCTCAGGCCTGAAGGGAACAGAGAGACACCCAGGCCTTATTTTCTGCTCTCAGGATTTTCAAGGAAATAAATAGAGTTTCCACAGAACGGACAGGCTCAAGACATGGAAGTATGTACATGAAGCACTAATATGACTGTTGGTGTAAGCATGAGTGCTTTAGGTTTGGAAGAGAGAGACCTGAATCACTATTGACTGGAGTGACTAAGAAAGGCCTCATGGAGGAGACAGGTGAGTGCAAGCTGGACAGGTGGAAGGGAAGAGGCGAGGCTCAGAGCTCAGAGTGAGTGGTGCAGTCTGAAGACCATGACTCTCAACCTGGATGCATATGATGAACGCCTAGGAGCTTTACTAATCTCCAAAGCCCCATCCTATCCCAGAGAGAGTCTGGCCTAATAAGTCCGGGGTGGTGGCTTTGGCTTGGTTACGTTTTAAGAGTTCCCTATGTCATAACAGCACCATTCACAGTGGCCAAAAGGCAGAAGCAACTCAACTATCCATCAACAGATGAATGGATTTTTTAAATGTGGTATATCCATACAACGGGCTATTATTCAGACCTAAAAAAGTATGGAATTCTGACACATGCTAGGCGTAGATGAACCCTGAGACCATTATAGAAGGTGAGTTACCATAATGAGAACCAATAAGCAGTCACAAAAGGACACAAAAGGACTTGTATGATTTCACTTATATAAGGTACCTAGAATGGTCATTCATGGAGACAGATAGAGAATAGCGGTTCCTAAGGGCCACGGGAAGAGGGGAACGGGAGCGAATGTTGAATGGATACAGAGTTTCTGTTCGGGATGATGAACAAGTACTGGAAATGGATAGCAGAGGTGATTGTATAACATTTGAATGTACTTAATGCTAGTGAACTATATGCTTGAAAATGGTTAAAATGGTAAATTTTATGTTATGTATATTTTACCACACACAGAAAAACACCATCCAACAACAAAAAGCTCCTAATGCGCTGCCAGAGCTGAGAACCATTAACTTAGAGCAGTGGTTCTCAAAGTGGGTGTCCCCAGACCAGCAGCAAGAGCATCACCGGAATCAGCTAGAAATGCTGACTCTCGGGGCCCACCCAGGACGGCCTGCTGATAGGATGCCGTAGGGGGGGAGGCCCAGCAATCTCCATATACGGCCCCTGGTCACTGGCCTCTGTCTCCAGAGTTCCCAGGTGACACTGACACTGCTGCTCTGAGCACCACGGTCCGTGATCCACATTGGCTAAAAGCAATGGTCTTTGAACTTTGAAGTATGTAAAAATCACTTGTTAAAACCTGCAGAATCCTGGGATCCCCTGCATGAGATTCTGACAGAGTAGCTTGCAATGGGGCCCAGAAATGTGCCCATGAAACACACTCCCCTGGTGGTATGGGTGCTGGAGGGCCTCAGGCTGCCCCTGTACAAATATCGCTGAGGGGACAAAGGCCATCTGGCTGGAGTGGAAAGCGGGTGCTGAGTTGGGTCAACAGGGAAAGGCTGGAGCAGTAGGGGGGGGTGCAGACGAGCTTGACACGTGGTGTCTGGGTAGGTTCCTGGGTTGCTTGAGTGAGGCAGATAAATAGAAAGTGATCTTCAACTATGACAGCAACTACTAATCATTTATTCATCCCACAACTTTGGCCAGTCTAGTCAGCTTTATTCTCCCTGCTTAAAGTGGCATCCATGAAGCAAATCACATTGTCCCTAGGTTTGCACAGGGTCTCTCAGAAGGGCTGAGAGCTGCCCTTATTCCATGAAGGACTATTCCATTTTCCTTTCCTTCTGTCTAAGGAAATCAGAGAGAGTTGCCTTGGAAACACTGGAAGGGAACCAGGTGCTTGGAAAACGTACACTCTGTGTTCCAGAAGGAGCACTCCTGGGTGACAACACAGCCCCAGCGGGGTGGGATGATAAGCCTGCTTGTTGGCGTGTAGTGAGCGCCAGGAATGGAAGATACATTTTAGTCTGGACTCCAAAACATCTTGAATGGGGGATAAAACAAACAAGCATGCTTGTTCGGAATAGGATATATTTGTCCAATATAGAAACCATCTAAGAGGAGTACATAGAGTGACTGAGGCAGATGGCCTGGCCACTTAGAGCTGTGCAGTGTCAACAAACAACTGGATCCCTCTGAGTCTCGGTTTTGTCATCTGCAATAATACCCACATCGTAGGTTTGTTGAGTAGAAATGAATTAATTCGTACAAAGCACTCAAAACAGTGGCACAAAATAAAGTTATATAAGATACTCAGAAAAATGGTTTTAGAAAGAGAGGTAATTTGAACTGGCCATGAACAGATGAGAAGAGAGAATTGTGTGGCCATACCGATCAGGGCAAAAGAGAAGGGAAGGTGAGAGTGGTGAGGGCAGGCACTTTATGGGGGCACAAAATAAGGCAGGTGTGACTGTCCTGCGCCTACACGGCCTTGGCTGTGGTCACTCTCCTCCAGGGTTTGAAGCCGTGGACAGAAGACTGTGGGTGACGGCAAGTGAATGGGGAGACAGCGGCCATGCCAGGGCACGGCGTGACACAACATCTTCCCACAGAAGGGTCTCGGCTTCTCAGCACGGGACACAGACTAATAAAGTGAGAAGCCCTCTGGGCCCCGTGGCCACTGCAGAGCTCTTCTGGGGTGAATTGTGTCCCCGGTGACTGTGACCTTATTTAGAAATAGGGTCTTTGCACATGCAATCAAGGTAACATAAAGGCATTCTGGATTAGGGTGGGGATGCAGATGCAGAGACACCGCATGTTAAGATAAAGGGAGAAGGTCACGTGGCAACAGAGGCAGCAATCAGAGCGAGGCAGCGAGCCCCGGAAGCTAGCAAGAGGCAAGGAATCCTTGCTCCCTACAGCTTTCAGGAGAGCGTGGCCCTCAAACTTCCAGCCTCCAGAGCTGTGAGCAAATAAGTGCCTGTTGTTTCAAGCGCCCAGTTTGTGAAATTTTGTTAAGGCAGCTCTTGGGAACTAATATAAAAAGTAAAGGTGAGACTCAAGAAGAGCTGACAAATGGATCCTCTCACAACCTCTAATACAGTCCAAGGTCCAAGAAGAGGTTACGCTAAGCATTAAGAATGAGTCTATAGATTCAAATTAGGTAGTAAATCACATTTTCTCAAAAAGCTATCCATTTATATCATTAAGTCAAATCAACCAGGTTACAGAAGAGCCCACTTTTGTAAAATTCCATGTAAAACATGACCCCACTTTTGAAAAAATTACATCATTAAAACAAGATGTCTGCAAGAGTATTTGCCAAATTGTTAGGAATGACTGAGTCTGGCTGTGGGATCTCAGAGGACAGCGACTTTTTAAATCTCTGCTTTTAAGTGTTGTTGATGTTCTGTAAGACTATGTGTTTCTTTGAATAATAAAAAATTTGGTTTCATGAGAAGGGGAAAGGTTAAGGCTAAAGAATTCTAATGTGTTTCCTTCCGCCTTTGAATGAGACCACGGCAAAGTTAGCTACCGGTGCTGCTGTAGAAGGCCAGTCTAGAGGTGGTGTGGAATTTCTGGATCAGGAACTGAGACAGGGAGATCTTCTCATCGGTTTTCAGGGATTCGTCCCCGTTCTTCCAATACAGCATCAGATCTTCATCTGTATATGCATCTTTGGGAAGAGGATAATAAGTTAATCTGATTCCTCTGCTTCGGGTGCAGGGTGAAGCAACAGGGAAACCCTACGCCAGCCTCGGCGTGAACAGGTCTCAGCGCTGGCGGGCAGCACCCGTCTCATGGTGGCTAAAACGGCACAAAGATCAGAGAAAGAACAAGGCAGAGAATACCAATACTTACAGCTTTCCAGTTCCAAAGAACAGGTCTGGGTGTCCAGGGGAAAGTGGCTGAAGTCCATGTTGCACATGGCAGTGACTGTGATCCTGGACAACCCAAACAAGCACATTGGCTTGAGCGGTGGGTCACCGGCTCACACGCTCGCCCAGAACACGGCGAACACAGACCCGACCAGGAGCGGCTGCCTCCACACGTCTACTGCAGAGGTTTGGAGACCCGGGTATCTAAGTTGCAAAACCTTAAGTTTTAGACAAAACTTTGAGAATTTCATCTTCCAGAGGAGATGTAATTAGTGGTCCGTCCAGAGCCCGGCTACTAAGGGTGCCGGCTGCTAGTGGCCTACATCCGCCCCCTCCTCGGGACATGGCCCTCAGCCAGCGGGCCTCCTCCCCTACAGACGCTCGGGGGGCTTCAGCCCCTTGCTTTAGCGTCTAATGCAAGTGTAACTATAAGCAGGCCAGGAAGACGCGGAATCACTGTATAATCACTCAGGTTAGCTCAAAACCCAATAAACTCAATAAACATTCAATGAACAGTAGCTATGGCTATTTCTTAAAAATCCTGATTACCAATTAACTAGAATCATAGACTCTAAGGGGTAAAGGGTGTGGAGAAGGTCATTGTCTTTCTCAACTCATTCAGACACAACTAGTTTCCTAACCCCAGCTTAAGGTGCCTGATGACAGGGCAGTCACCTGTCACTAGAGTGGCCACTTCATCCCAGAGTTCCGACTGGCATCAGAAGGCTTGTACCACCCCAGGTAGCCCACAGATCCAGCCACACCGGCAAACCCCTCAGGGTGACCCCACATATGAGAATGGCAGTGGACAGAGAACACGTGACCCCGTGCGCAGTCACCTCACGCTGTACAGCACACGCCCGTCAGGGGACACCCTCAGCATGATGTTGTCGGCGGTGGTGTCGTGGGTGAATGACCTTTTGGAGTGAACAAAGAAGACATCGGGGACCCAGATCTTCTTCACCAGCCGGCCGTCAAAGGTCATGCTCTTGTTGCTGGCGCTGGGGAAGGCCAGCCTCTCGTCCTTCCAGTAGTGCCGCAGGTACAGGGTCATGGTGAAGTCCTGGGGGCGGGGACAAGGGCGAACAGAAGCACTTAGGGAGTTTCCTTCCTTGCAAATGACGCATCGCCCATCACCCTCACCGACGCCTTAGGCTCAGCCCCCCGCTTGCAGAGAACAGCCCTGCAGTCTGGCAGCACGGCGGCTGCAGAAATGGCGCTGCTGCGTGGGGAAGAGGATGGTCAGAGCCCAGGGGACTGAGCAGCCCGTCCTTCAGGCTGGGCCGGGGAAACCTGCAGTGGTGATGCAGACAGGCTGGCCTGGGGGCCAGCAGAGCAGATTTCCCCAAAGCCCTTCTCTCTCTCACACAGACCTTGCACACATGACTCCTTACCTACTGACCAACCATTCAGTTTCAGCTTGGTGGACTCTTCCAGAGACCTGGACAGTCAAATGTCCATTTAGAAGGGTTTCTGTTGCTGGACTTGTAAGATCTTGGGAGGCAGAATTGGGTCCTGCCCACTATTGGACCCCAGTCCCTAAAACTGCAAGGCACACAGTGGGTGCCCCATGAATATTTGCAAGATGGAAGAATGGGGGGATGCATGGCTGAGAGGAAGGGCAGCTGCATACCCACTATGATTTCAGTCTGAAAGCTTATCCTGTTAACAGGCATCCCCTTGCCTCCATAGCTGATGCCTCAAACCAAGAGTTTGGCCCTTATGCCACAGCCAGCGCTAAGACACAAGCGCAAATGGGTAAGTGAGTGCCCAGAATATTGTCTTCTGGAGTAAGCGGGGCAAGGATGGAAGGGTGCATGGCGGTGGTGGGCTCAGAGCAGAGTGCCTAGTCTCTACCCCACACCCGTAGCCCTCCTGGCTGTCCTACAGGGGCTCGCCCATGGAGCGGAGCGCACCCCCACCTCTCCAACCCATCTCCTCCTCTTTTTGTGCACCAGTGCTTCAGTTCGTAAACTGCCCATTTCTTCTGCCTCTGGGACCCTCTCCACACTCTCGCCCTGGCCCTCCCCAGGACTGTCTCCTTCAGGTCCTTCAGTCTCAGCTGGCCCGAGGCTTCTCCGAAGAGCCCTCCCTTCCCACTTGATCCTGGTGGGCACTGCCTAGTAATGCATAGGGGAGTGATGTTCACGGGCGGGATCCGAGATCAAAGAACCACAAGATTTCAATCTGCAGGTGTCTGCCTCCCATGTGCACCCAGGTGTGGGTCATCACTTAAGGAGTGTGTTCAAAATGTGAAGGGCTGGCCTTCACTCCCAGAGGCTCTGAATCAGGGTGTCCAGGACGGGGCCCAGGAATCTACATTTAACCAACTCCCCAAGTTATTTTTCCTCATGAAGCCTGAGAACTCTTGCTCCAGATCTGACTGCACCTGGGCCAACTTCTGAGCCCCAGTTCTATAGTTTTATCCTCTCCAACTCCAGCTGCCAAACCCAGGCCCCAGTGCAGCCTTACCAGCCGTAGGCTCTCCCAGAACCTGAGCCTCGAGACCCCGCACTACGGGCTGCCTCACCAGGGCCGCTGCGTACCATGTCCACCTCCGAGATGCTGTCCAGGCTCTCCACCTGCACGTCCACACCCACTGGGATGGCCGGGCCTACAGAGGAGCAAAGACAGCTGGTCACCTCACATTCCTCTCTACCCCTGAGCCGGGGACAGTCCCAATTCCCTTCCTCCGGGGAGCCTGACTGGAGCAGGGGTGAGGCAGTGGTTCACATTCTACGAGGGTTTTCTTGCTACTTCCTGACATGTCGGGTGCCTGACCTTCTCCATGAGGGCAGAGACCGTGTCTGCCTTACATGTGTTTCCTGGGCCAAGGCACATGTTTAATCCATCTCGTCCGATGAGTCAGTGAGCTGGATTACTGCTTTCTACACCCTAGAGCTGTCTTTGCCAAGGAGAATAATAATATTGCTCTAGTGTTTGAGCAGAGACCCAGGTCATTTGTCCTCCTGTGACATCTATAAAGGACAGAAAGAGGCCTAGCAACCTCTGATCCAGGTTGAGACACCTGCACGCCTGGGGCTGGATTCATTCACTGAATCAGTCATTCAACTATTCCTTCAGGGTATCTAACAATTAACTGGAGCCTTGCCCTCTAGAAGCCTCCAACCTGGTGCAAGACAAGGTCTCTGTGCACAGTCAGATCATGAGATCCTTTCAGGACACATCAGATGAGAAGTATGAGAATACACAGCACAGGAGCTTGGCGCTCCATTTCATCTGACCTGTGGCAAGATGTCTAAAACCGTGTTTTTCTGTGGGTTTATCTGTGGTTTCCTACTTTATTTATTGGGTTGGGGGATGGGTTACATTGGTAGGTTTATTTTATGATAACTTAGCAGTCTATACACTTCCAATCTGTGTACTTTTCTCTGTGTATATCATGCTTCCATAAAATGTTTTTTTAGATGTTAGTATTTGTTTAAAAACCTAGAATGAAGAAAACCAAAAACCTGTGTCTATTAAGTATATTCACAAGTGCTATTACACTGAAGCAAAAAATGTCTGAGACGCACTGGCTCTCCGGACAGTGACTGTTGGGCTGGGCCTCCTGGGGGGAGGGCGTTGCTTGGAGACCAGCCCCCAGGCAGCTGGCCAGGGAGCGCAGGACACAGATGCACTGACCCCCTGGGCTCTGAGTGGGGGGGACCTTAGGGTGGCCCGGGAAGTCTGGGTCTTGGGGAATGAGAAAGACTGGAATGGACTGAGAGTTTGGCCATGGTCAGCGAAGGAGGTCAGAGGTCCTGACACCGAGTAGGAACCAGGAGGCTCAGTCCTCAATTCCAGCCCAAATGCCACAGCCAGGCGTCCTCATGGAGAGCGCCCAGGGCCTTGGCTGGGCCCACGGGCTCCCCCAGGCATCCCCCGTAGGCTTGCTGATGCTTGCAACCCACCATGAAAGATCTGTTTTGGCTGAGCTCAGTGGAATGAAGTATTTTATTTATTCCTCAGTGGGATTCAGTGGATATTTTCTGTGTTCTTAAACATGAAAGCAAATGAATACATTTTATTTTTTATTTTTACTTTGTCCCTCTCCAATACATCAGGGTGTAGGCTGATCCTTTTGTTTTTCTGTGTCTCTCCATTGATGGCTTAGGTGAGGGTTCATGAGAAGTCCCTGCTCTCACAGCCATATTTCTTCTCATTTCAGGCCCACGAGCACTTTGCAGGCTCCAGAAGTGGACCGTTCCGTGTGGAGAGGACTGACTGCTCTGCCTTTCTGTCCCGAGGGGCTCGAGGAAGTCTGCTGGCAGCCTGGACAGGGCCCTCTCTCCTGCTACCCAGACCCCTGCACCTCTGCACAGGGCCACCTCCTCCCAACACGGCCATCAGGGAAGCGGAGCCGCTTAATCTCCTCATCCCCCAGACCCTTCATGAGCCTGAGACAGTAAAATGGCCCAGAGTCCGAGCTCTTAACCTGGTGGCATTGCCTGTCGTGGACGATGATCCGTACTCCACCTGCTCATATTTCTCCCTTGCTCCCTTTCTCTGAAGTGCCACATGAGCCGCAGCACGCAGCTGCCCCAGGAGCCCAAGGGAAGAAACGGTAGCGCCATCCCCCTCTTTGGGTCCCCGCCCGGCAGCCTGGCCTTAGATAATGGGCATAGTGTTTGAGCAGGAGCGGATCTGGGTGAAGGACATTTTCCTGACAAAATAGATCAGCTTGCTTGGTGTCTGTGACTGTGTCTCTGTTCTCGGGGCCTGCCTCGCCCTCCACAACTCCATTGCCCTTCTAAGGGAAATTTGATAAGCTTGTGAGGGTGGCACCAGCATTCTGGAAGCGTTGCTCACCTGGGAGTGCAGGTCAGGTTCTCAGGAGACCTGTGTTGTTGGAGGTAAACAATCTATGTGTTCAGGAGGCGCCAGAGCTGCATTCTGGGGACTGACACCTCAAACGTGAGCACAACCAACAGCCCTGTCTCCTGGGTCTAAGCGCCACACACTTGACCGTGTTTGCCTTTGCCCTGCCCGACTGCCCAAGGCTAACACTCTCAGGCTCCCCTGAACTCTTACTCTGTGGTCCTTTCCAGCCCAGTTTGGGAGAAATTCTTCCAAATTACTGGTCTTTCTCCTCCTCCTGTGAACAGTTTTGTTTTGAGTGGGACTGAGCCTATAAGTTGTTAGACAGAAAACAGTCTAGTTAAACTAAACAGGCATTCATGTCTTGGCCCCTTAACACTGCTGTGGGGTGCCTTTTGCTTTAAGATGGGATCTGGTAAAGGAAATAGACGTCATCAGTGGGATTTTGGGCAGAGCCACCGAGGGAACAAATTCAAGGCAGTATCAGATAAATACTTATTAGCCAAGGATTTTTCTTGCTTCCTATCCTTTGTGCCAACATTTCTCTCACATGGTCCTAGAAAGCACACATTAGGGATTTATTCATTTTTGAATTAAAATATATATCATTTCTTCCCAACTGACTCTTCGAGAATGAATGTGAGATAGAATTTTCAGACAAACTAAAACAGAGAAAATTTGCCACCAGGTGTTCTGCCCTAAAGGAGGGTGTTTTTCAAGCAGAAGCAATGTGATCCCAGAGGAAAGCTGGAGATGGAAGTATGAAGGAACAACAAAAACAGTAAACATATGCATAATTCTAAGCAAACATTGACTATATAGAACAATCTTAACGTATTGTGGGTTGTAAAAACTCAACAAACATAATGTGTAAGTAGGGAGGGATGTAAGTGGAGTGAAAGTCTTCCTGGGTCTTTGTATTGTCCAGGATAACAGTAAAAGTAGCTAATTAACATACTAGTGTGATACTAGTGTGATAAGCCAAGGGGAACTACCAAAAAACAGGAAGACTATATATTTTCAAAACTAAAATAGGAAAGCCAAAATAGAAATAACCAAAAAATAACCAATCCAAGGAAAGCAAGAAAGGAAAGAGAAAAAGAAAGAATATAGAATAGGTTAAACAATTTAAAAAGATATAGTAGGATAATAGATTTACAACCGATTTATAAATTAGTCAATAAATGTAAATGGATCAAATGCTCTAGTTCACAAGCAAATATTGTCTAACTTGATAATTCAGAAATGCTGAAGTCTGTCAGACTGGTTCAAGAAACAAAACTCAATGCTGTTTAAGGAGACACACTGAAAATATAAGATGCAAAAATTTGAACATAAAAGGATATAAAACATGTAACATGCAAATACCAACCAAAAAATGGGTGTCATTACATTATATCAAGTACAGTAAATAAATAGATAAAAGGGTTATTTCATAATAAATTATTCAATTCACCAATAAAACATAACAATTCTAAATTTGTATGCATTTACTGATGTAAATAAGCAAATGCAGAAAGCAAAAAAGAGAAACAGACAAATCTACAATCATAGTGGGAGATTTAAATATGTTTTTCTCAGAACTTAATAGAACAGGCAGACAAAAAAACCCAGCAAGGACATATAAGACTAAAACAACAAATTTGACAGAACGGACATGTATAGGACTATGAATGCAAACGCAATGAATATTATAAATTAAGTAACAAAAATATAACTAGAAAATCTCCATATATTTGGAAATTAAGCAATATAGTTCTGGAAAAATCCATGCATCGATAAAGAAATCATAATGAAAATTAGAAAATTTTAACTCAGTGATAAAAAAAACTACGTATCAAAATTCATGAAATGCAGGCTAGGTGTTTCTTACAGGGAAATGTGTAACCTTAACTATCAAATCAGAAAAGGAAAGAAATGTTTAAATTTAATGAGCTAAGCAACCATCTTAAAAGGAAAAGAACAGCAAATTAAAGTAGACAGAAGGAAACATTAAAGATAAGAAAAGGAAGCTCTGAAACAGAAAACAAACAACTGAGAGGATAAATAAAGCCAAGAACAGGGGTTTTGAAAGGACCGATGAAATTGGTGACACTCTGATGGGATGGATCTTGCAAAACAGAAGACAAACATAGTCAGTATCAGGAATGAAAAAGACATCACTATATATGCTGTCTGCACGGACCCTTGGACTGGCATTCTGTTGGGGTGCAACAGACCCCATCTGTCTTTTGGCAAATCCATGGTCCCGCCTTTTCCCTCCAATTGCAAAACCCTCCCACCCAGTGGCCTCTGCATGCAAAGCCTATGCTGGCCTGCTGGGCCCTTCAGGCCTCTACACATGCGCACAGAGGCAGCAAGCACCCCCTCCACCCCACCCGAGCCCCCACCCCGCTCTGATGCTATGCCCAGGTGGGCCGCCAGCCCCCCTCCCCCACACCCACAAGTCCTGGGCTCCCTCAAACCTACCTGGAGAGTCCCACTGAGCGACCACACTACCGGGGGAGGTCAGCACATACATGTGTGACCCCTTTGCTCTACCCACCCGTTTCTCCTCCTTCTCCCCCTACCACTACTCAGGGGGCAGTGGACTTTCTACATCCCTTTCTGTCTGGCAAGAACAACTCTTCTTGTCCCCAGGGGCACTATGTGTCCTTGCCCACAGCAGTGGTGTCCTCTCTTCACGGTGAAAAGCCTCAATGAACTAAGTCAGTGTGACTCTTGATATAGGGAACATATGAGATGATTTGGACTAGGAATTTCTGAGGATGAAAATACATTGGTTCACTCTCCTCCATTATCCCATGTCACCATTACAGTGAAACAACATGAAGGTTTAGCTATTTGGGGGAACTGGGAGCAAAATATATAGGAGCAGCAGGGGGTGAGTCAAAGTTTGTTGTTGAGGAGAAAGCAGCCAGGTAAACTGGAACGGGGCCCTAGAAGGGCCTCTGACTAACAGTGGCCCAAACCCACCTCGGCCAGTGGAGGTGGCCCAAACACGCATGGCTGCCTGAGAGGCGGACCTGTCCACTCCCAGCAGGCTGACAGAGGGAGTGACTGCTCGGATTGCCAGCCTCCCCCTTCCAGAACTGCACAGCCCCAGCTCCTCCCACCAAGCACGCTCTGATTCCCGTAACAAGCCTCGTATCCCCAGAATGCTGCAGGAGCTCTGTGTCCCTGACTCAGACTGCCTCAGTGTCCTGACGACCTGTGGTGGGCACAGCTGATCAGCTGACGGGCTTTCTAACCACAATGCTCACACTCACTGACAGCAGGCAGCGCTGGCTATCCTTGTCATGATCCAGCTTTCTAAGGTATGCTAATCTGAAGGGGGGAGAGTTCTTTCTCAGCATTGTTTTCATTTCTATTCCTCCAGTTACCAACAAGTTTGAAGATCTTCATGTGTTTGTAGCTTCAGGAGCTCACCTTCTGTGAATTGCTTGTTTATTTTTCTACTGGATTTTCTTTCTTTTTGCCTGCTGTTAAGAGATGCTATCTTGCTAAGAATTCTTAGCATTAATAGGTGGTGTTATCAAGAGCTTTTCCTTATCTATTTAGACAATCTTATGATTATTAAAATCAGAGATGTGCAAAATTATAAAATGACTGATGTACTTATGTTTGTGATAACAAAATATTGAAAACAAATATCCTTCAATAAGACCCTGATCACATAAAGTTTGGTAAATCCATAAAATGGAATAATAAGCAACAATTGAAAATATGAAGAAGTTCTTTGTGAACTGACAGGGAAAGAGTCCCAAGATATATTGGGGAGTTATAAAAAAAATCAAGTGCAGAAGAGTATGTATAACATAGTGACAATTACCTAAAAAATGGGATGGGAGAAAATACATGCATATTTACTTGCAGACGGATAAAATAACTTTGGAAGGACACACAAAAGATTGTCACAGTCATCCAGAGCAACAGAAGGGATGATTCCCCTGGCTGCATTAGACAACCATGCTTATCTGGGGGAGGAGGGTGTATGGAATTAGGGGCCCCACTGTGAATAGCATAGACTACGTAGACTATCAGAAAACTGTGAATAGAGGGTAATTCATGATCACACCATGCCAGGAGCTATCAAAGGACATAGGACATTTATCTTGCAAAAATCAAATCTGTTGCACAGTCTTCAATGACTTAAAGGATTTTCATGTGGAAGACAGACTTTTTCTGAGTGATGTCCCCATTGTGTCAGGAGAAGTCCTACATGTGGCAGCCTCAGAGGGACAGACTGGCACTCAAAGTGATGGAAAACTCTCCAATAGTCCTTCTGCTCCAAGATGGACCAGGTTATGTCAGAGTCATACACTGTATGATTCCATCTCTATGAAACTAATGCATGGAGATAGAGGTCAGAATAATGGCTACCCTTGGGAAACACCAATTGGGAGGGAATAGGAAGGGGTCTTCTGGAGAGCTGGAAATGGTCTATGTCTTGATCTGGGTAGTGTTTTCAAAGGTAGGTGTTTATATATATAAAAATTCAAGGTATACACCTAAGATTTGTGCAATGCATTTTTATATGTTTGCATCAGACAGAATAATGCCCCTCCCAAAGACGTTTATATCCTAATCCTCAGACCCTGTGAATAGTTAGTCTCCATGGCAAAGAGGAATTAAGGCTGCTAAGCAGCTGACATTAAAATAGGGAAGTTATCCAGGACTATCTAGGTGGGCCCGGTGTAATCACAAACGTCTTTAAATGTGGAAGAGTAAAAGGGAGGAAGTCAGAGAGATAAAATGTCTGAAGAACTCCACATGCTATTACGGCTTTAAAGACAGAGGAGGGAACCGGGAGCCAAGGAATGTGGGCAGCAGCCTCTAGAAGCCAGAAAGGCAAGAAAACAGATTCTTCCTGGACCCTCCAGGAAGGAACACAGCCCTGCTGACACCTTGATTTTAGTCCAGTGAGACCTATTTCAGACTTCTGAGCAACAGAACTGTTAAGGTAATAAATCTGTGTTGTTTTAAGTCTCTAAATTTGTGGTAATTCATTAAGGAACCTATAGAAAACGAATACAATCTTTGGTTAATTAGTTAATTTGTTCACATCGTAGTGATCAGGAACACGGACTCTAGGTTTCTGGTTTCTGGGTTTCCGCTCAGCACAAGCCCCAGTTCCTCAGACCCCTCTGCAGCTTTCGATGGCCTTAGCGTCACCGCTCATCAGCTCTGCTCTGGACAGTCCTCAGTGGCAGCCCGTTTCCGGCAGCCAACACACACACACACACACACACACACACACACACACACACACACACACACACGCACACACACACACACACACACACACACGTCCAGCCTCCCAGAGCTGCTCACATTCCCCTGACATCCTCACCTTCGCCGTGGCTCGGCCCTCTCCTTCTTCTGCCCACTGGGCTCACCCTCCTGGCTTCTTTCCAGATTCACTGCGTGCATCGCCTCCTGAATGAAGGCTTCTCTGACCCTCTCTCTGCGCAGGGCTGACAGTTCCCTCAGGCCCCCTACTCCATCAGTAGGGATCTCCTACATTGCTTCTGCGATATTCGCCTGCACTTAATCACTTCTGTTTGCCCAGTAGACTGTTAGCTTCTGGAGAGCGATCTGTTATTTTAGGCAAAGAAATTGAATGTGAAGGACACCACGAGCATGTGCCTCCCAGGCAGGAGCGGCTCCTCAAGGCAGCCACACCCTGGGGCCCGGGACCAGGCCCTGCTGGGCCCACCACAGCTCCTGGACTTTCCTTCCCAGCAACTCTCACAATGTGACATCTTGATGTGAGGACTTCATATCACTGGTCTCCCCAAAAACAAGGTCAAAAATCCAAGGACGGTGGTCCTGCTCTCGGCTGGGTCTCCAGATACCATGGGCCATGTCTTACACATAATAACAGCTCAAAAAACACATACGAACAAAAGTATTTTGGTTAGAGAACCTAACTTACCTCATTGCCACCATTCCTCCTAACCAAACTGACAAACTCCCTGGATATAATTCAGAAGAATCCATGAGGACACTGCCTCCCTCCTTTACCTCCCATCTACATAGTTTGAATTAAAAATCAGCATTGTGCTAGTGGGAATGTAAAATGTATAGCTCCTATGGAAGAGTGTGGTGTTGCCTCAAAAAGTTAGAATTCCCTAGGATCCAGCAATTCTACTTCAGAGTATATAGCTAAAAGAGTGAAATCAGGGGCTCCAACAGATATTTGTTCATGGCAAAAAAAAGAAACAACCCAATGCCCACTGACTGACGAATGGATAAACACAATGTAGTATATGCATAAGCCAGTCACAAAAGCCAGTAAAAAGTGTACGAATCGAATCTGCTTGTAGGAGGTGTGGAGAGTAGTCAGATGCACAGGACAGAAAGGGTGACAGTGGCTGCCGGGGGCTGGAGGGAGAAGGGAGAGTGGGACTTAAGTTCTTAGGGGGGCAGAGTTTCAGTCTGGGATGACAAAGTTCTAGAGATGGCTGGTGGTGACGACTGTGAACAATGTGAATGTACTAAATGCCACTGAACTGTACACCTAAAATTGGTGAAATCGGTAAATTTTATGTTATATATATTTTACATTTTTAAAAATTAAATTTAGAAAATAACATTACAACATTTCTCCTAACACATGGAGGAGAAACCCGAGGCCCCTGGCATTTCCTCTACCCTGGACACACTACCGAACCGGCAGCGCAGAGCTTGGATATGGTATTTTTGTTTCAATTGAACTCTTGGATTATTAGGAAGCTGCCAGGTTTTTAATCTTTCTTCTTTCCAGATGGAAAAGGTCATCAAAGGCCTATCTAGTTGTACATAAATTCCTTATCAACTACATTTAAAACAACCTACAAGGAAGTCCCTTTTAGAGAAATAAAACAGGAAGTGAAGACAGGAATGAGAAGACATACCCGCAAATGTCGACAGACACTTTTGTTCAGATGGCCTGGTGCGTGGGGTGCGTGGGGTGCGTGGGGTGCCAAGGGAAGGGGTGGTGGGCTAAGCCGGCATTAGGGCAGGTTGGGCGGACTCTGCTTCTTACCCGGGCCTGGCACAGGGCTGCCCCCAGCAAAGGGGAGCCTTCCGTGACTGGGACAGAGTCACCCACGTCTGCCAGCCTCCTTCCTCACACCCTGCCTGCCCCCTGGGCAATGTGCACCGCCCAAGGAGGAAGTCCTGGGTGGAATGGAGACCCTCAAGGGCACCTCCAACGAAGGCTTCTTGGCTGCAAACTATCTCCAGATGCTCCCAGAGATGATAACTAAAGAATGACTGGAACTGCAGGCAGTGGGAGGTCGCTTCCTGTGATGGCCCCATCCCACCTACCTAGCCAGGACTCCAGACATCACAAACCTTCTTGTTCTGGGCTGGTAGAGCTGCAGAGCCTGGGCACCCCACCATGGGCTCCCCGACCCCTATTTCAGCCGAATGACACCAGGACATCCAGGAAAACCCTGCAGGAGATACAAAGCATCCCAAGGACCAAATGCCCTGGGGTTGGAAGGAAGGGGCACAGCCCCCACCCTACACTTTGGTGACTGAGATCTTGACAGCTGATGTGTAAGAGTCTCAGGCCTCATGGCACCTGTCAGTCAGAGGTGATATCTTGCCCTGCAGCTTCCCCCAAAGTCAGAGCCTTCCCCAGCCTCTGAAGCTTACTCGGGCTGGGGCTGGGGGCTGTCCTGACCCTCCGCACTGGGGGGATCCCACTGACATGCCCAGCACTTGCAGGGATCAAGGCACAGGACGTCTAGTTTGTTCTTTGAACATGACTTGAGGAGAGAGAGCACCCTGACTGGGGCTGCAGCCTATTGGACAGTTCAGCTCAGAGCTAGGTTTCTGGGCACCTGCCACTCCCAAGAGCTAGCTCCGGGCTTCCTCCCAGAGGAGGCGGAGTTTGTATGAGGCTTTCGGTTTTGCAGCTGACATCACAGAAGAAACTCAAATTCTGCTGCAGGCTCTTCTGCGGCCATCACTAACTCCCTGGACCCCAGGCTCTTCTGTAAACGGAGGGCACTGACTGGGTGACTGCTCAGACCCCTGCCCCAGCTGCAACAGCCCCCATTAGAGAGTTACACCGTGTCGTTCAGAATGCCGGCCACACCCAGACACACACCTGCCCACACTGTGTGACATTTCCGGGCATTTTTGCCTTCATGGGCCCTTCCTCCATAAAAATACTAAAAAGCCTATTTCATATATTAAAAAGCTTTTTCTTCCTAAAATTTCATTATTTTCTCCTGATTTTAAAATAAAATATTTTCAGGGGCCCTAAGAGTATCCTCTGTGAGCCCTAGACAATGGATTTGCCAGCCCTGCGTTGGCGGACATACCAGTAGAGGGGACAAGGAAGAGGCCCAGGGTGCAGAGAGGGGCCTGACCCGGCAGCGTGTGACCAGGGCAAGTCACTTCGCCTCTCCGTGTCTCATTTTCCCCACCCAGGGGTCATAATAACATTGACCTCACAGAGTAGTTCTCTGGACTAAAATAAGAGTGTGTGTGTACGTACCTTGCAAAACAATCACTATAAAAGTGTTAGTTGCTGTTAACACCATTGTTCACTGTTCTAGTCACGTAGCTGAGCCTCTGTATCTCCTGACACGCTGCAAGGCAGGCCAGGTGCAACTCCCTGCTTACAGAGCGGCTCACTTCGGCTTTCCTAGAGCAGATACAGCTATTTTGGAGCTGCTTATTCAGGAAAGTGTTATTTCCATACAATTCTGTGGAGGCATTCCGCATGTCAAAGGAACCAGACTCCTAAAGGGAAGGTGGGCCTCCTGACATGAGCTGGTGGTGAGCAACATTCCGGGGCGGGAAGAAGAGGCATGGAAGAAGAGGGCTATAATCTGCCACCACTGCTCTCCTACCCTCCACAGGTGCCAAAGTTCGAGAATCGAGTGGGAGGCTTTAAGGTCTTTTAAAACCCAAAGGCCTCTGGGATAAATTAATGTCTTAATCCCTTAACAGTCACACAAGAGGAACGCCTGGCAGCTGGGTTTTTCTAAGGGGGTGCCAGCCGGTATGTGCCAGGGTCTTTACATACATTCACTCCCTTAATCCTGACAACAACCCCAGACTCAGGAATCACTCTCCCCAGGTTACAAACCAGCAAACAAAGGCTCAGGGAGGCTCGATGGCATGCCCCCAGGTCACCCCTACTCGTTCCTCTCCCCTCAGAAGGAGACCAGGACCTAAGACAAGATCATAAGGGAAGATGCAGGGGAAAGGGAAGCCAGCCTGCTGCGTCTGTCCTGCCCAGGGCCCATGGGCTGATGTGCTCCTCCCCACATGCACAGGAGGGCCCCGGCCCCAAATCTCCTGCATTTTGCTATTCTCAGCCCACTCCCTGCCGGGCAGGCTGTCTCCTCTCCCAGCTCTCCTGTGGCTTTTCTCCAGGTCCCGGAAG
This sequence comes from Smutsia gigantea, assembly GCA_032199065.1. Classification (NCBI taxonomy): domain Eukaryota; kingdom Metazoa; phylum Chordata; class Mammalia; order Pholidota; family Manidae; genus Smutsia; species Smutsia gigantea. Next base: position 235,602 of record JAVSCE010022692.1, on the reverse strand, counting down.
GGACAGCCACCAGCTGCAGCACCTCTCTTTTGGGGCAGGTCTGCAAGGGGACTTTGTAATGAGCTAAGCTGTCGCTGCTTTGGAAAGCAGGCGGCTCCTCAAGCCCCAAACTCCCTGCTGATCACAGGGTGGTGAAGCAGGAAAGCCATTCTGCACCCAGACTCCCCTGGCCAGCTCTTACATTTTTAGTGAAGGAAAGCCGGCAGCCGCAGGGCACGTCCTTTCTGAATGCAAACAGCTTAGCCTGTCGGCAGCCCATCAGGCCACAGCCCTCCTTACTTCCTTCCAGCTCTTTTCTCTTTGGGAAAATCAGTGACTCTGGAAGACCCAGCAGAGCAGACAGACCTGCAGAAGGCAGCCCTAGGGACACGGGGAGGACCCAGACCTACCTCCGAAGGCGGGCCTCATGGTGAAATCATGATCCTCCACTCTGAGAAGGGGCTGAGGTTTTCCTTTTCCGATTTTGGTCACGTCAAGATTCTTATATAGGTGACTGCAAAGATAGGCAAGAGATCTCATTCCACCGGCCACACTGAGTGGGAGGACCTGCGGGTATTACTCTGTCCAGAACCTACCTGCTGGTTCCTTTTTCTGTCCTGCTGAAGGACACACACACACACCCTCCCGACCCCATCTCTTTGCCCCAGGCCCTCACAGGCAGGCCCCCTGAGGACCAGGCCTTGCGGGGGCCCTGCTAAGGTAAAGCCCTCCTGAAGACAGCCTTCCACCTTGACAAGCTCTTGATTATCTTGCTAGAAGTTGGGATTGGATGACAGTGAGACAGGATTGTAATGTTTTTTCTTTTTAAACATTTCTCTTATGTTGTGTTAATACTGGTTTTGTGATAAATAAAATTCTGAGACAAATATAGTTCAAGTTTTGAAAGCTTTAAAATGCTGGCTTTATCCGAGCCAGACCAGGTGGGAGGAGAGCACGGAGAGGGAAAGCGGCAGGGAAGGCCAGGGGACCGGACTCCGAGGCCTTCTTGGGAATGCCTCTGAGCAGAGACTCCCATGGCAACTCGGAGAAGGGGAGTCGCGAGGGCGGGTGTAGGACCCGAGATCACTCAGCTGCTGTGGCGAGGTGACTGTAAAGGGCAGAGTAGAAAAAGCCATTAGGTAGGTCTTGCTGGAAGAACCTGGCATCTGGAGAGAGTGGAGTGGAGACAGGTGTAGAGAGGTGATCAGATCTGGGGGAGGCAGAAAGGTCCTGCTGATGGACTGTGTCCAGGGTATGAGGGAAAGGGGGTCAGGATCATGTCTTGAGCACCTGGGTGAACGGTGGGGACATTCCCTGAGATGGTGAAAACTGAGGGAGTGGCACGTTAGCGGTGACGGGGTGCATCTAATTCTTATGACCATCTTGATTTCCAGATGCCTGGGAGACATCCAGGGAGAAGGTGAAAACAGGGCAGGGGTGGCGGGCAACACACAGGCGGGAAGCAATACTTTTATGCCCTTCAGCCTCACAGGTTCTGGGGGAACAGGAGACTCACAGCAGTGCCCGACCCTCCTCTTCGCAGAGCCCTTTGGACTCAACCCTCAAACACCCTCATCCCACTTTCCTCAGCGTATCCCTTTTCCAAGCTCATTTGCATCAGCATTCAAACTAGATTCAAGACTCTTTCACCTTGCACCAAAACTGAGCAGAGAAACCATCTAGACCCCACATCCTCCTCATGCAAAATTTGTTGAAAAATGGCTGCAGTACAGGTGTGGTAGTTATATTCTCTTTAGAACGTTGTTTTCTGAAAAAATGTCTTCCCTCCCAGTAAACAAACAATGCCCCACAGAGCCGCTCCCCACATGTGGCTGCCACTCCCTGCCTGTGCGCCCGGGGCCGGCAGGTGCTCATGCCCAGGGCCGGGAGGACCAGCCTCTGCTGAAACTCATTTCAGGATGCGGCTCTGGGTTTTCCTCCTACCTGACAGTTCCTTCTCAGTCTCTAGTGCAGCCTCCCCTGGCCCTCAGGCCATCCCCTAAGTGCCAGGGTCCCCGGGGCCCTGTGCCAGCCACCTTCTCTCCCTGCACTCTGGCACGCACGCCTACATCAGGGGCTTCAGCTGTCATTAGCATGCTGGAGATTCCCGACTCTGTATGCCCTGCTCTAAGTATATCCCACTGCCTGACTACCCCCAGCTGGGTGTCCTATAGGCGCTGAAACTCAACACACCCATAGTTTGGATTGGGACACTCTGAGTTGGAGGTGCCCTAGGCTGAGAGATGAGTGGGCATTAAGTGAAACGGGGAAGGAAAGGCGGAGGCTGGCCGACATGGACAGAGGAGGGCCGTAGGGGCGAGCAGGGACCAGGCCAGTAGAGTCTGGAAGATCGTGTTAAGAATTTTGTCTTTATCCAAAGGCAATGAGGAAACACTGAAGGGTGATAAGCAGTTGGAGGAAGAAGCCACGATCACATTTGCTTTTAGGCAAAGCTAAGGCTGCCCAGTCCAGGGGGCACCGCCCACTGTGACGCCTTGCGCCCGTTTAGCTGGAAGAGGGGACCTAAGCCCAGCCCCCCTGAGGCAGGGTGGCCACGGTCAGGGTCGCTCACCCCGGAAGTCAGAGGCAGCAGGTCCAGTTCCCTGGGCCCCAACCTCATGAGGGGCCAGGTTCAGACACCCCAGCAAAGACACCCGGGAACATGGGAGAGAGGTCTGCCAAAGAGCTTAGCACATCTCAGACATTAAATTTTGAGTGCGGCCACTCACTGCCCCTCTGCCTCATGGGGAGTAAATCCCTTCCGGCCAGCACAGTTTCCACATCTATTTAAGGGGGAGGATTAGGGGACAGAAGTCCTAGAAGGCCAGCACCCCAGCAAGAGAGAGGGGATTGAAATCCCGGTGCTATTAACGAGGGCCCAGAAGTTATTTTTTAAGGGACCAGTTGTTTGATAACTCAGGTCACTAATCTCCCAAGCCGTGGGCTCTCTGTGTGAGCCAGATGCCCTCGATTCATCGTGCCGTTGCCTGATACCCCAGCCTCAGACCCCAGATTCCAGGGGCCCTATCCTGAGGCCCAGCCCTGCCGTAGGGAAGCCAGAACCTTCACAGGACCTCAAATCTAGACTTGGAGGGCAACAGCAGGAAAACATACTCCCCACCCCTTGAGAAGCAGGGCTGGCGCCTTAGGCCGCTGTTGACTTGGCAGTAGTAATACTCACAGTGACCGTGCCCACCTGAATCGGCCCCCTCGCACAGGCCCTGAGCAGCGGCCACCCCAGCACCCCAGAGGGGAAGGTCTCACCAGGACTCCTCTTCCGTTGGACAAACGAGGTTTAGAAAGATCAGGAAACAGGATCACACAGCCAGGGAGCAGCAGGGCCAGGGCCTGAGCCTGGTTTCCCTGACTTCCCAGCCCTACTTCGTTCCCCAGACCCTCTGGCAAGGAGGAAGGTCGCGGGGTACAGGAGAGCGAAGCTGCTCCCGGGTCCAGCACAAGCTGAGCCCTGAGGCAAAGCCGGGAAGGATGGCCAAGGGCAGGTGGCCCCAAGGGAGCAGCAAATGGGGGAGGAAATATGAAAGGGGAACCCAGGGGGGTCAGGAGGAGCCCAGGCTCCCAGGGCCCAGAGCTCGGTTTATTTTCAGAGCAAGAAGGGAGAAGGGCCTCTCTTGGCAGGAAAGCAATCATGTGGTCAGGAGGCTGACTGAGGCAGCAGGGCAGGGATGAGCTGGAATAAAGCTGGGCAGCTGAGCCGCAGGAAGAACAGAACAAAACGAACAGCTAAGGGAAAAGAGGTTCACTCGGCAGTGATTTAATAAGTAGGGACACAAAGGATCGAAAACCAGAAGAAGTTTTTGAAAACGCAGCTGGTTGGCAGAATAATCCAGAGGTGAGGGTGCCTTAGCCAGAGTCAGGCAGGGAAGGCTTCCAGGGAAGAGGTCCTAACAGTGTGTGTGAGTGTGACCATGTGTGTGCATGTCAGCGACCACATATATTACATGTGGCATATGTGTGTATGACTGTGTGTGTGTGTGAACAGGACTTCCAAGGAAAGGAGCTGCCCTTCAGAGATGAAACGCCCTAAGACTGCATTGAGAAAGGACCAGGTCATTTTATTCCTATTTATTAGTATAGTTTAACTCTCGTATGTCAATAATGAAAAGTATTTTTGGTCAGATGCTTGACTGAAACTTTTCACAGATGTAGCTCTATGATTGTCTGAGTATATGTAAGCCCTGGTGGATGAAGAAAGGCCTAGAACCATGTTCCCTGACGTGACCTTGTCTCTATCTTTTTTCCCAGCCTCTGTTCGATAATTATTTTATATTCTTTGAATGCATGTGTTCATCTTCTCATCCACTTCAACACCTCATGAGATAAATCACAAGAAATTCTCCTCAGCCCTAAGGGCTAGATTCATCCTGTCCCCAAGCTCATGCAGGTATATGGGAACGAGACTGGGGGTCTTCCGAATAGGACAGAGATGTGACAAGCTAGACTGCTGGGGGGACCCCTGAACCCCAGCATGGCTCTTGGGGAACAGGCAGTTTCAGATAGTGCTTTTCCTCCAGGCTGAGGAAAGGGGGAACGTGCCTTCTAGTCCCATCAGTCATCAGCAAGCCGTGTCAACTACTCATGCCTTTGAGCCAACTTTTGGCATCCTTAAAATGGTACAGTTTCCTAGGGTGTGCTCTGTGGAATATGAATTCTACAAGATAGTCCAAAAAAAAGGGTGGGTTTTTGTTTTTTTAGAAACTGCATAATATATTCTCCCCTCTTTAAGATATACAATGCCTGTATGCGTAATATATAAAAAGGTTCTAAGAGGTCTGCTATAAAGACATCTGTTCAAAATGGTCCAAACCAGAGTTTCCCAAGCTTCTTTGATCCTGAAATTCCTTTTTGTACACCGAATCAGAACTCAGGGGAATTGCTGGCCCGGTGATCTCTGAGACTCCTTCCAGTTCAACAGCCTCTGATTCTGGCAACGTAACCAGAGTGAGTTTCCAAAGCAGTGCCTCTTACCTATCATCCTGAATGAGTTTTATCTGTTTTCTTGCTGACCAGGGAGGGTTAGGCCCTACAGAGTATTTACATTTCCTAGAGCAGCAGTCTCCCAAGGAGGGGCATACACCTGGGGGCTAAAGATGGCCTACTGGAAGGCAGGAAGTAGAGACTAGAGCTCTTATTTATAGTTCTTTTTTTTTTTTCTAAAAATAAGGAAGCAATCAAGCTTCAACTTAATATACATAATATTTTAAAATAATATAACAGAATATAAAATATACAAATACTATTAAAATATATTTATAACACATGTATGTAATTTTAAGTAAATATACATATATTGGAGGTTCAAAAATTTATCACTGACAGCACTGCATGATTAAAAATAGAGACCATGGACCTAGAAAATGTACCTCAAGAAATGAGTTCATATGCATAATGACTAGTTCACACAATACCTCGTATAATGGAAAACTGATGTGTGTTTTAACATCTCGCACATGGTGTTTATACCTTAGCTGCTTGCTGTTCTCTACATGCCAAACAGCCCTTATGTCTGGGGTATCAGACTTTGCATATCAGTTTAAAACAATTTTAGAACAGAACTTCGAATTGTAATGCAATGATTTTGAATGCAAATTCTGGGCCTAGCCAGTATTTCTTAGAAATGTTTTCATTACCTCATGAAATGGCATTCATTGTTTTCCACACATACATTTCTGATAACCTAGCAAATTTCAAACACCTTTTGTAAGACTCTGAACAGTAAAATGAAACCCAATACCATTATAAAGTTGTTCTCAATCAAATAACTTAAAGAAGACAACTCCCACTTACATTTTTCTGAACAGTTCCAGCTACATTTCTTTACACAGTTGCCCGCAACATCCTTGAGTGTAATTACTTAGCATGCCGCCAACGGTCCCGACAGGCTATAATGCTGAGAAACAGGGCCACACAATCTGAGAGCTACAAAGGCGCCTTACCCACCGAGGCCCGACTATCTGCTAAGTCAAAACGCTTTGGCGAAGCAGACATCAGAATGAAAGGCTCAACCCGTCTAGCTCTGCTCTCTCAGTGCTCGTGACTCGAGAGAGGAATTGTGCCCAGCGCGAGGCTGTTTTCCTTGTGAGGTCGAGGCCCTTCTCTGCTGGAAATCAGAGCCCGATGGGGTGATGTGACCTCCAGGCCTCCCTACAGCGGCCCCACCGCGAGCTGCGGCCAGGAGCTCCCCTCTCCGCCCCACGGCCCTACCTCGGCTTGGGCGTTTCCAGCTGCCCCGTCCGTTTCCTCCTCCTGGGCTTTCTGCTTTCCACGAGAACCATCAGGCAAAACAAGAAGAAAATGAGTCTTGTGAAATAAGGCATTCTGTGAATGTCTACAGGGCCGCCAGCTGCTTTCCAGTAACCTGCATCGGAGCAGATGCCTCTGGGCTTAACCATTGACTCTGTCTGCTGCCTAGCGTCCGCGCTGCGCCGAGGGGCTGCGAGGGCTTGGCTGGCCAGGCAGATTTTCCCAATTTAGTATTTGATACTCATGCTTGTCCCACCCCACCCCCACGCCCTGGGCCGTGACACAAACGCCAAGGCAGTGCCCTCCCTGCCGCTCAGTGATTGGCCGTTAGTCAACAAGTTTGCTCTGGGAAACTGCTTCCACTGAGTCCTAGAACAGCTCTGTATAAAACTGTTACATAAAAAAAATTTAAATCTCTTCAACATGCCAGCTTTTTGCTGAGACCAGTAATCCTCCTCTCTGGCTGCATAAAACCTGTCTGTCATGTCCACCAGAGGGTCAGCCTGGATTCTGAGTTGATCTGCAGGGCAGACTTGGTGAACATGGACATGAGTGCATGCGTGTGCTTGGGAAATGCTGAGGAAACGCACAAATGACCCATTTCCACAGGGCTGCTTTATTTCCTTATCTAAGAAATTGTGCTTTGCCTCCGGTCAAGATACTTGCTTTTCCCCCAAATGTACATTTTCTTGTTTTTCAATGAAGACGCATCTTATCAAAGCATAAAATACATTTTGATTTTGAAGCAAATCATAAACCAAAGGAGAATACATGATTTTATAAGCTCTTCTTCCTCTCCTGAGCATTAGATTGACTTTTCGGTCTTTAATCCTAAAATGTGTAAGGTCATCAAAAATTCGGCTTGATTCCTATCCTGGGGTATGGAATTAAGAACGTAGAAGTATGAAGATAACATGTGGTCATGTTTCATATACTAAACAGAGTAAAACGTTTAGACACCACATATGGCTTGCCTGCTGCAATCTGGGAGTAGAGAAGAGGTGAGCATGGAAGACGCACAGAGAGATGAGGTTGAAGGTCAGGAGAGGCGATAGCCGGAAGTGGAACAGAATTGAGGTCTTAGTATGTAAGAAAGAAAGGACGAAAAGAAAAGATCTTTTGATTCCTTTATGCAAAGAGGGATGACCTGATACATGGTATTTTTTAAGGAATTCCTACCTGGGATCAGTTGGATCAGAGAAGTTATAATGAAAGAGGATGAGATCCTAAGGGAGGGGAAGAGGGAAGGAGAAGAGGAGGGGAGACAGAATGAGACGGTCAAGTTATTTCTGAAGAAGAATACATCTGATGACTAGAGTAGGAGGTAAGAGAAAGCAACAATGATATCTAGGATTCTAGTTTGGAGGTAGGTCTGGTGGCTGGTACCACCGCTAACGGATACCATTACAGATGGACCAGTTTGGTGGGGAGATTAGTTAAATTTTGACTTGTGGAGTTTGAGGTGTCATGGGACCTCCCGATGCCCAATAGGGAGCTGGAATGTGAGGCTGGTGCTCAGGAGAAAGGTCTGCATTGGAGAAATAGGTTTGGAACCGTCAGTGAGTGATAGTAATTTAACCACAGGAAAGGATGAGACCTTCCAGGGAAAGAGAGGAGGTCTGAGACCAAGCACAGAATTCTGGAGAATCTATATTCTTCAGGAATGGAGGGACAGCCAAAACAAAAGCATAGAAGAACTAACAAAGAGATTGACTATGAAAACCAAAGGAGTTTCAGGGAGGTAGGTGGCCAACAGTCAGTGCTGTGAGGAAGTGAGGCCAAAAAATAGGCTACTGATCTGGCAACCAGACATCACTCCTAACCTCAGCTAACAGTAATTTCACTTGCAAGATGTGGTAGGAATCCAAATTACAATGGATTAAATAGGAATTTGGGAGTGGGAATAAAATAGTTTAGGGACAAATTCAGAGGTCCCCAAATTGGCCACTCCTCAGAAATATCCAGGTAATTTGTTTAAAAGTCCCTCTGAGACTTCTAGGGTCTCCTAGGAAGATGGTGGCAAACAGAGAGTGTGAATCTACCTCCTCCCCGCTTCCCACTCAATCTACACCTAAACACAAACAGCAATTCACCTTGAGGGAGAACGAAGGACTGAGTACCTTCTGCAAAAGAAGGGATAGAAAAATCACATAAAAAGACAGCAGGAAAGATGGAGACAAGGTAATGGAGGGAACTCCGGACCCACACAATGACTTGCAGAGGGGTAGGACAGCTGGACACAGATTCCCTGTCCTCAGGCATAGGAAAAAAAACGTGCTTTAAAGTGCATCTAGACTACAAGTGAAAAAACCTGATTTAAAGAACTAAAGCACCCACCATCTGGCAGGGGAACAGCGGGAACTCGAGTAGGTGGGCTGGTGGTGAACACCACTGTTTGCACTTCTTCCCCACATTGATAGAGACGGAGGGAGCAGTGTTGGGGCACACACACCAATTTCAGACATGGTATAGGTGGCTTCCCAGCCCCTGCCCACACCCAGGCATGTCAGCCAGAGAGTGCATATGGGCCACAGCTGCCCCGAGGGCATGGAGCCAGTTGCTGACCACCCCTGGAGTACACCTGAGCCACTTGCTGCACTGGGGGCATGTCGCTGGTAGCTGCAGAGGCAAGGCCTTCCTGGAACCTGCACCTGGATGGGCTGCCTCCCCACCAGCATGGACCCTACTGTTAGCCACTCAGGAACCCATCCAATTGGGTCCCTCTGACCACGTCCCCTCCAATTATGCCCTGAGAGCCCTGACACCAGGACACCCCAAGCTCATGCTCACTAGGCCTTCAGCCAGACAGCCAAAGCCACCAGCACACACAATCTACCCCAGGGACCTTTCCTACATAAGGCCAATTCTACAAGACTAGGAGAGGCAGCCCTTTCTACTAATGCATAGAATCAAGCACAGAACTTCAAACAAAATACGGAGATGGAGGAATATGCTTGAAACAAAGAGATGACAAAATTTCAGAAAAAGAGCAAATGAAAGAGAGGTAAGCAGTGTACTGGATAAAGAGTTCAAATTGATGATTATAAAGATGCTCACCAGACTTAACAGAAGAGTGGAGGAACTCAATGAGAACCTCTGCAAAGAGATAGAAATACATAAAACACAACCAATCAGAGATGAACAAGATAATAAATGAAATGAAAAATACACTAGAGGGAATAAGCAGCAGATAAGAGGGTACAGAATGGATCAGTGATTTGGAAGGCAGTAATGGAAAGCACTCAAACTGACTAGCAGAAAGAAAAAAAATTAAAAAAAGAAATGAGGATAGGTTAAGGGAGTTCTGGAACAATATCAAATGTCCAAATGTTCACATTCTAGGAGTACCAGAAAGAGACATGAGAGAGAAAGAAGCAGAAAATTTATTTGAAGAAATTATAGTTGAAAACTTCCCTAACCTAGGGAAGGAAACAGACAGTCATCCAGGTCCAGGAAGCAGAGAGACAACCAAACAAGAAAACATAAGGTCCACACCAAGACACATAATAATTAAAATGTCAGAGACAAAGAAAGAATTTTAAAAGCAGCAAGAGAAAAGCAATGAGTTACCTACACAGGAAACCCCATAAGACTGACCACTGATTTTTCCAGCAGAAACTCCATAGGCCAGAGGGAGTGGCTTGGTATATTCAAAGTGCTGAAAGAGAAAAAACTCCAACCAAGAATACTGTACCCAGCAAGGTTATCATTCAGAATGGAGGGGGAGATAAAAATCTTCACAGAAAAACATAAGTTAAACAAATTCATCACCACTAAACCAACAACCTTACAAGAAATGTTAGAGTCTTCTTTAAGAGGAATAGAAAAGACCCTAAACAGAAGCAAGAAAGATATGAAAGTGAAAATTTTACTGGTAAAAGCAAACATATACCAGAGCTAGTAGATCAATCAAAAGATAGTATGAAAGTCAAAAAAACAAAAGGAGTAAAATCAATTACACCTAAAAATTAGTCAAGGGAATCACCAAATAAAAAGGTGTAAAAGAAGGCATCATACACATAAAATGTGGAGACAGGGGAGAAAAAAATGTAGTGTTGTTAGAATATCTTTGAATATAAGAGACCAGTGATTTATCATAGATTGTTATATATGTAAAATGTCATATGAGAACCCCATGGTAACCACAAGCCAAAAACTTATAATGGATACACAAAAAAAAACAACAAAGAGAAGGGAATCCAAATATAACACTAAGGGAAGTCACAGTGCCGAAGAGGAGAGCAAGAGGGAAAGAAGGATCAGAGAACAAGAACAAAAATGGTAATAACCACATACCTATCAATAATTACTGTAAATGTAAATGGAATAAATATTCCAATCAAAAGACATAGGTTGACTAAATGGACAAAAAAACAAGACCCATCTATTTGCCACTTACAAGAGACTCACTGTAGACCTAAAGACACACACAGACTGAAACTGAAAGGTAGAAAAAGATACTCCATGCAAACAAGAATGAAAAAAAGCTGGAGTAGCAAAACTTATCAGACAAAATAGACTTCAAAACAAAGACTGTAACAAGAGACAGAAAAGGATATTATATAGTTATTAAGAGCCTTATCCAACAAGAAGATATAACAAGTGTATACATCTATGCACCCAGTAGAGGAGTACCTAAATACATAAAGCAAATATTAAAGGGAGAGATTGACAGTAATGCAATAATAGTAGCAGACTTTAACACCCCACTTACATCAATGGATAAATCATCCAGACAGAAAATCAATGAGGAAATGGTGGATTTGAATGACACACTAGACCAATTGGGACTAACACATATACAGAACATTACAATCAAAAACAATACACATTCTTTTCAAGTGCACATGGAACATTCTCAGAATAGATCCCATGTTAGACCACAATGCAAGAGTTAATAAATTTAAGACTGAAATCACATCAAGCATCTTTTTTGACCACAATGGTATGAAACTAGAAATCAATTACAAGAAAAAAAAATGGAAAAGCACAAACACATGGAGACTAAACAGCCTGCTACTAAACAACCAATGGGTCATCAAAGAAATCAAAGAAGAAATAAAAAAATACAATAATTCAAAATCTTTGGGATACAGGGAAAGCAGTGCTAAGAGGGAAGTTTATAGCAATTCAGGCCTACATCAGGCAGGAAGAAACATCTCAAATAAACAATCTAACCAGTCACCTAAAGGAACTAGAAAAAGAACAAAGCCCTAAGTTAGTAAAAGAAAATAAATAAAGCTGACATATCACATGCCCTGATTTCAAATTATACTACAAAGCTACAGTAATTAAAACAGAAAGGTACTGTTATAAGAACAGATACGTAGACTAATGGAATAGATAGACAGCCCAGAAATAAACCCATGCCTACATGGTCAATTAATATATGACAAAGGAGACAAGAATATACAATGGGGAAAAGACAGTCTCCTCAACAAATGGCATTGGGAAAACTGGACAGTTACATGCCAAAGAATGAAACTGGATCACTGTCTTACACCATATACAAAAATAAATTCAAAGTGGATTAAAGGCTTAAATATAAGACCTGAAACCATAAAACTCCTAGCAAAAAACAGGCAGTAAACTCTTGAACATCAACATTAGAAATTTTTTTCTGGATAGATCTCCCCAGGCAAGGGAAACAAAAGCATAAACAAACAAGTGGGACTACATCAAACTAAAACTAAAAAGCCCCTTCACAGCAAAGAAAACCATCAATAAAACAAAAAGGCAACCTACTGTATGGGACAATATATTTGCAAATGATATATCTGATAAGGGGCTAATACCCAAAATATATACAGAACACATACAACTCAACACCAAAAAAACAAATAATCTGATTAAAAAATGGGCAGAGGACCTGAATAGACATTTTTCCAAAGACAGATGTTGAGTATCAGTAATCATCAGAGAAATGCAAATCAAAACCACAATGAGGTATCATTTCACAACAGTCGCAATTACTGCAGTATTATTTACAATAGACAAGATATGGAAGCAACTGAAGTGCCCATCAGTAGATGAATGGATAAAGATGTGGTACATATACACAATGGAGTATTATTCAGCCATAAAAAGAAAATCTTGCCATTTGGCACAACATGTATGGACCTAGAGAATATAAGGCTAAGTGAAATAAGTCAGAGAAAGATGACTACCATATGGTTTCACATATATGGGCAATCTAAAAAAATAAAACAAATGAGCCAACAGAACAAAAATAGTCATCAACACAGAGAACCGACAGTTGGTTGACCTTGGGGGGGATGGGTAAAATAGGTGAAGGATAAAGAGGCACAAACTTCAAACTATAAAATAAATTAGTCACCATTATGGAAGTGTAGCATTGGGGAATATAGCTCATAATATTGTAGTATTTTTGTGCGGTGACAGATGGTAACTACACTTACCATGGTGAGCATTTAGTAATGCATATAATTGATGAATCACAAAATTGTTCATCTGAAAGCAATATGATACTGTATATAAACTACATTTTGATTTTAAAAATAAAAAAATAAAGTCCCACTCCTGCCAAAAATTTAGTGGGAAAGAGGTGAGACCTATTAAAGTTCTTTTCCATGGATTTTGTTCAAAAGATCTCTTGCTTCCACCTGGAAGAAGCCTATAAAGGGCTGGGTGGAACCCTAGAATTGCATGTGAACATTATTCAAGAAACATTATTGTTGCATTCCAGATGCAACTTAGGTCCCACCAGTTTGTTTGTTTGTTTTTTTGGTATCGTTAATGTACAATCACTTGAACAACATTATGGTTACTAGACCTCCTATTATCAAGTCCCCCCAACATACCCAACTAGAGTCACTGTCCATCAGCATAGTAAGATGCTATAGAATCATTACTTGTCTTCTCTATAAATACTGCCTTTCCCATGTCCCCTGTCATTGCATTACGTGTGCTAATCGTAATGCCCCTTTTCCCCCTTATCCCTCCCTTCCCACCCATCCTCCCCAGTCCCTTTCCCTTTGGTAACTGTTAGCCCATTGTTGGGTTCTGTGAGTCTGCTGCTGTTTTGTTCCTTCAGTTTTTGCTTTATTCTTATAGTCCACAGATGAGTGAAATCATTTGATACTTGTCTTTCTCCACCTGGCTTATTTCACTGAGCATAATACCCTCTAGCTCCATCCATGTTGTTGCAGATGGTAGGATTTGTTTTCTTCTTATGGCTGAATAGTATTCCATTGTGTATATGTACCACATCTTCTTTATCCATTCATCTACTGATGGACACTTAGGTTGCTTCCATTTCTTGGCTATTGTAAATAGTGCTGCGATAAACATAGGGGTGCATATGTCTTTTTCAAACTGGGCTGCTGTATTCCTAGGGTAAATTCCTAGGAGTGGAATTCCTGGGTCAAATGGTATTTCTATTTTGAGATTTTTGAGGAACCTCCATACTGCTTTCCACAATGGTTGAACTAATTTGCATTCCCACCAGCAGTGTAGGAGGGTTCCCTTTTCTCCACATCCTCGCCAACATTTGTTGTTGTTTCTGTTTTGGATGTTGGCCATCCTCACTGGTGTGAGGTGATATCTCATTGCGGTTTTAATTTGCATTTCTCAGATGATTAGCGATGTGAAGCATCTTTTCATGTGCCTGTTGGCCATCTGAATTTCTTCTTTGGAGAAGTATCTGTTCAGCTCCTCTGCCCATTTTTTAATTGGGTTATTTGCGTTTTGTTTGTTGAGGTGCATGAGCTCTTTATATATTTTGGATGTCAACCTCTTATCGGATATGTCATTTATGAATATATTCTCCCATACTGTAGGATGTCTTTTTGTTCTACTGATGGTGTCCTTTGCTGTACAGAAGCGTTTCAGCTTCATATAGTCCCACTTGTTCATTTTTGCTTTTGTTTCCCTTGCCCGGGGAGATATGTTCATGAAGAAGTTGCTCATGTTTATGTCCTAGAGAGTTTGCCTATATTCTTTTCTAAGAGTTTTATGGTTTCATGACTTACATTCAGGTCTTTGATACATTTTGAGTTTATTTTTGTGTATGGGGTTAGATAGTAATCCAGTTTCATTCTCTTACATGTAACTGTCCAGTTTTCCCAACACCAGCTGTTGAAGAGGCTGTCATTTCCCCATTGTATATCCATGGCTCCTTTACATATATTAATTGACAATATATGCTTGGGTTTATATCTGAGCTCTCTATTCTGTTCCATTGGTCTATGGGTCTGTTCTTGTGCCAGTACCAAATTGTCTTGATTACTGTAGCTTTGTAGTAGAGCTTGAAGTCAGGGAGCATAATTCCCCCTGCTTTATTCTTCCTTCTCAGGATAGCTCTGGCTATTCGGGGTCTTTTGTTGTTCCATATGAATTTTAGAACTATTTGCTCTAGTTCATTGAAGAATGCTGTTGGTATTTTGATAGGGATTGCATTGAATTTGTAGATTGCTTTAGGAAGGATGGCCATTTTGACAATATTAATTCTTCCTAGCCAAGAGCAAGGGATGAATTTCCATTTATTAGTGTCCTCTTTAATTTCTCTTAAGAGTGTCTTGTAGTTTTTAGGGTATAGGTCTTTCACTTCCTTGGTTAGGTTTATTCCTAGGTATTTTATTCTTTTTGATGCAATTGTGAATGAAATTGTTTTCCTGATTTCTCTTTCTGCTAGTTCACCATTAATGTATAGGAATGCAACTATTTCTGTGTATTCATTTTGTATCCCGCAGCTTTGCTGAATTCAGATATTAGATCTAGTAGTTTTGGAGTGGATTCTTCAGGATTTTTTTATGTACACTATCATTTCATCTACAAACAGGGACAGTTTGACTTCTTCTTTACCAATCTGGATGCCTTTTCTTTCTTTGTGTTGTCTGATTGCCATGGCTAGGATCTCCAGAACTATGTTGACTAAAAATGGGGAGAGTGCACATCCTTGTCTTTTCCCCGATCTTAAACGAAAAGCTTTCAGCTTCTTGCTGTTAAGTATGATGTTGGCTGTGGGTTTGTCATATATGGCCTTTATTATGTTGAGGTTCTTGCCCTCTATACCCATTTTGTTGAGTTTTTATCATGAACGGATGTTGAATTTTGTCGAATGCTTTTTCAGCATCTATGGAGATGATCATGTGGTTTTTGTCCTTCTTTTTGTTGATGTAGTGGATGATGTTGATGGATTTTTGAATGTTTTACCATCCTTGCATCCCTTGGATCAATCCCACTTGGTCATGATGTATTTTTGAACTCGGTTTGCTAATATTTTGTTGAGTATTTTTGCATCTATGTTCATCAGGGATATTGGTCTGTAATTTTCTTTTTTTATGGTGTCTTTGCCTGGTTTTGGTATTAGAGTGATGTTGGTTTTGTAGAATGAGTTTGGGAGTATTCCCTCCTCTTCTACTTTTTGGAGGTCCTACCAGTTTTTTCATTAAACCTCTCCTATCTTCCATAGTTCAATTATTGTGATGACAGTGGGGAGAAAATCACAGTTGGAGATAAGTGTAACTTTTTTATAACAGCTTTATTGTAATATCATTCACATACCATAAATGTACTTTCATGTATCGTTTTTAGTATTTCAGAGTTGTGCAACTATTACCACTATGTAACTTGAGAACGTTTTCATTTCCCTAAAGAAACCTCACACCCATTAGCAGCCAGTTCTCTTCCCCCTTCCCTGGCTATCACCAATCTACTTTGTATGGATTTGCCTGCCTAATCTGGACATTTCACATAAATAGAATCATGTATTAAAATTTTATTCTTTTGCATTGCCAAGCAATATTCCTTTGTACTGTATAATACATCTTTTTATCCACTCATAAGCTGGGGGGCATTTGAGTTTCCAGTTCTTGGTTAATGGCAGCCAATGCTGGTATGAATATTTGTGTACAAGTTTGTGTGAACATGTCTTCATTTCTCTTGTATATATACCTGGAATTGGAATTGCTGGGTCACATGATAACTTTAACTTTTTGAGGAACGACCAGTTTTTCCAAGTGGCTGCACCAGTTTACATTTCCACCAGCAAGGTATGAGAGCTCCAATTTTTCCACATCCTCGCCAACACTTTTTATTCTAGCCATCATGTGTGTGAAGCGGTCTCCCTGGTTTTGATGTGCATTTCCCTAATGACTAATGATGTTGAGCATCTTTTCCTATTTAGTGGCCATTTCTTCTTTGTACAAATGTCTATTCAAATCCTTTGCCATTTTTTAATCAGGTTATCTTTTTTATTATTAAGTTATGCATTCTTTAGATATTCTAGATGCAAGTCTCTTATTAAGTATATGATCTGCAAATACTTTCTCCTTTTCTGTGTCCTTTTTACTTTATTGGTATTCTTTGAAACACAAGTTTTTTTATTTTGGTGAATCATAATTTATCTACTCTTTGCTTACTTGTGCTTTTGATATCGTACCTAAGAAACCACTGCCTAACCCTGGTCACAAAGATTAACCGTTTTCTTCTAAGACTTTAGTTTTTGCTCTTATATTAAAGTCTTAAATCTATTTTGAGTTTAATTTTTGTATGTGGTGTGAGGCAGTTGGTGTATAACTTTAACATTTGTTCCTTTCTCTCAGGACAGGGGATTGGGCCCTGTGGCTCAAGATCAGAGTTGTGGAAAAGACCTAGCAAACATATGCAGTGAAATTAGGCCAGAAAGCTAGGTGGAACTTGTAGTCACACACAACCTTGGGTCCCACATTAAGGGGACACTGGGAGAGATGGGATCAGATCTGTGCACTGAAGACAACTCCAGCTTCAGTGTGATGAATGGGGCAAGACTGGAGGCTTGGTAGATGTTGCTGCACTCGATCAGAGGAGGTGATGACTAATTGGCAAAGTGGCAGTGAGCATGAAGAGAAGTGGAAAGATGTGAGAGAATATCCAAGGAGGTAGAATGGACAGGAGGTAAGACCGAATGACACAAAGAATACAACCTTTGGTCAAAACAAGGTATGAATAAAGTCACTGGTTTTATTGAGCAGCTCAAACTAGTTCTGAAGGCAACTGTCAGAGGTGTTCCAAACAGCTGGTGAGGGATGTGCAGCCTCCCACAAGGGCTTTAATAGTACACATTTTAATGTACCTTATTCTTTGTTAAGTCAGGCTCCCTTAAATGCATTTACTTTACATATTCTTACTTGCAACTAATAAAACAATACAGGCTTTTCAGTAGCTCAGCCTAGGTTTCTGCTCAAGTTAAGTCCATATGTGGGAGGTTTGCTTGTTCTCTGGCTGGATTACAAAGTGGGAGGTCTCAAGATACCAGAAAATGTATTCAGAGGCAAAAATAATAAAGACTTCTTATTCTCCTGAAATAGGAAATTTTGTATTTCCATAATCAAAGTAATAAACAATTTTTAAAGGTTTTTTTAAAAAGTAGTTGAGAATTTTTATGAAATTCACTTATTTCAGTAGAATAAACAACAAGCAGCATGAAAATGTAAAGTGCTACATAAAAGCCCCACAATACATAAAGTTGGAAAGGCTGCATTGGCCTGAATGGTTACAGATGAAATAGGTATGTTTTCAAGCATGCTATTTCAACTACTTTGAAATGAGTCATGAGCTATGTTGGTCAAAGAAAAAGCCACAAGTCACCCAAATCTAAGGATTGGGGGAAGGAGTCCTAAACCTTCACCTACCAGATCAGACATCTGGTTTTGGCCTTATGCTGTATTTAAGGGGTTAAGATGGGGCTTTAAAGATAGTTTTCTGAAGAAGCTCTTCAGGTGAGGTTTGAGAAAGAATGGCCCCAAAGATCAGTTTTGCTTATTAACTCCACAATGGAGGTCAGGTTGACAAGGATTTTTAGGTAGCATGTGAGCTGAAAGAGGAGCAAAAAAGGATACCACTTTCAGATATGCATAGCAGGGGCTAAAAAAACCCAGTACAACCAAGGAGGCCTGTCAGCTGATGGCTGCAGGAAGAGAGGCAAATGAGATAGAGGAAGATCTGCACAATGCAAAATCTTCTTGGTTTTATCAATTTTAAAGTATAGGTTAACACCCCATGGAACCATGCAACAAAATCATATAAATCCAGAGGCTGACTCACATCTGACTGAGAGAAATAGAAGGAAGATTGTTTGTACCACACGATTAATCTCACACAGGTCAACAGCATAGGGATTTCCTTCTTCTCAGGTGATAACATTGCCTGGTCTTCCAGGAGGGCTCAGTGACCTCTTGCTAGGAGACCACTGACCAGTGAACCAGTATTTCTAAAATTTCATGTTTCAAACCAAGACTTCAGAATGTACTTTCTCATGGCAATAAAGCTATAAAACAGTAACTTATAATTTCCCTAACATATGAGGTCTTCATAAAGTCCTTGGGCTTTTAGACCCAACTTCAGCTGTAGATACAACAGAAACAATCTGTAAACACTTTTAAAATGCTAATTTATTAAAGTTAAGTATACAACTATGTATTATATAATATTACACAATTATGTTCTTATTTTAAATGCAGACATAAAAGAACTGGCTATAAGATGAAAACAGAAATTGTGTCTGAATTAATAGAACCAAAGGCCAATAGCAGGAGTAAAAATTGAATTTGCTTTTAAAATCATTTTACAAATTGTTTCTATCTTGCCCATAATTTCAGTCAGCTAAAACCACATAAGGACTTTATGAATACTGCCCCCAAAGTATTCAAGATACATTATGGACTAACTTTTGTGGACTTGTCTAGAACCTAAAACACTTATAACATTGAGTTACAAAAAAAAATTAACACAAATGCACTTTTGCAGCATAACATTATTTGAAAACTGGGGACTGCCTGCATTTAAAAATTATATTTTCATTAATAATACTCTCAATAATGCCCTTAATGCTGCTGCTGAATATGCTGAAGGCAATGTTTATCTGTGATTACATGTTCTCAGCAGGCATTCTGATAATAAAATTATCTACTAAGAGTCTGTGAAGCCGACTAGCACTAAGTTATATATTGATTTTGGCTGAAAATTATTTCTTGGGCTTTGATTAGGTGGGCAATTCTAAGTAAGGGTTTTTCTAATTTCTTTCACTGTTACTTGGGCCCTGAGCTTTTCTATTAAAATGGTACACGAAGTACATCAACATTATGTATATTCCTGGAATAATTAAATTTGTACTGATTACAAAGCTAGGCTTGTAATACATCTCAAAAGAGACAATGCAAAGCAGAGCAAACATTAAAATCTTAAGATCCTCCCACTTAACTACTGAAAGAAAATCAAGCAATTGGTTTGGATTGGACCCTTCCTTCCTTAAAACAAAAATCGATGGAGGATTGTTTTCTTTCTTTGTAAATCTTGTGTGTGTACTGAAGGGATAACAGCATACCAGAGTGGTTACAATGCATTATTCTCTATTCAAGTAACATCCAATAACAAAGATATAATCTCATTTCCTCATAGATGTTTGAATGAAATAGCTACTTTCACTGAAGAATGTTTAGGACACAAAGTTATAGAATGGGCAATCCCAGTATGTTTCTTGAGTGATACTTTAAGCAAGTTATTTGAGGGGTTTTATTTTCCCTTTTCAACTCATATCCCTATATCATTCTATAGAAACAGAGTACTCAATAACTGGCATTGAGTAACTAGTAATACTCACTGGAGTTTAAAACACCATCTTTTATCCAAAAATGTCTAAGGGCTGCACAGAAGAGTATCACAAATTTACATAAAGAGAAGCCAAGGCATGAGAGACAACAGTAAATTCTATCCCTGTAGAGCAGGTCATTTGGTGGGACAAAGGATTTCAACTTCCAGTCTCTTAAACTAAGCAGGACAAGTCTGAATGTCTAGTTATATTTATACTGAAGTTATAAGGATCAAAAAAGGAATGAAGGGTAAGTAAAAATAATCTTTTTGTAAACAGTTCTTACATTATACCCAATGCAGAATGTTTAATGAAGCAGTTGAGTCACAGCTCTTAAGACACAAAACAATATTATAACTCAAAGTCAAATATATACTCATTGGCCAGATATATTCGCCGGAATATAAGAGCTGCCAATGCCAAAGTCAAGATGACAATCAGTACAGCGGATCCACCGTGATCGGTGTGGTGGCCTCTTGGCTGCTGGCCCTGGCTTAAGTCTGGTGAAGCAGATGACCTTCTTTGACTCTGCTGCTGCGCCCGGCGCTGTCGAGGGCTCATGGAGGTATTCTTAACTGCAGATTGGGCAGGTTGTTGAAGGGAGGCTGCTGAGGTGTTCTGGACTCCATACTAGGAAGTTTTTAGAAATTGTGCTTGAAATTGGCCAAGAAAACTTGTATAATACCCACTATCTGTTCAAAAGTATGCAGAATCTCAAAGCACTAAATATGACCCAGGGCAGAACTACCAAGAATTACCTGAACGACCCTCCTAAACAAGCCAGCAACACAACTTACGCTGAGTACTTACTCACCAGGTGGAGGAGGAATTCAGCAGCCACAACCAAGACAAGGACACAGTTTACCCATACTCTCCACACATGGCTTTGTGCTCTCCCTCAGCTGCACCCCCAGCGGTACCTGCTAGGCGGCTGGGCCCCACCCTTCTTTCAGGAGAACCAGTGGGTGAGGCAGTTTGATTTCTATTTTCTGCTTGAACATTTGCCGTGATAAATGGCAAAAAAGGCAACTCTGAGCAGTGTGCCTTTCATGAGCCAGGTTTCTTTCAATATTATCTTACTACATCAACATGCTTCCACCACCAATCATAGAGCATAAGAAATAATTTCAAATTGTGCATTCTTCATAGCAATGTTGTTGCAAAAATTAGATGTGGTTTTCAGAGCAGGCTTTCTCACAACTCCTATCAACTGAAGTGAACACAAGTCTAGAAGAATCCTTTACTGTGTGCTTGAACTGCGTTCTTTATGTATGTTAAGCATGACCTTTGTTACTTGACGTTGTCAAGAGTTCTCTGGGTATGCACTGAGAAAAATATGGAGGTAGTTGTGGGAGACTCAGTGTATCCTCTACTTTGGCATATTAATTGCCCCACAAAGCACTGGATGTCAACTGCTTTCTGTCCTTTCAATGACTGCTTGGTCAAGTATAACCAAATTGTGGTGCCAAGTAATTCAAAATCTAAATGGGGTTCATTGACAAGAAAATTCTATAAAGTATGAATTCCTTTTTATTTATATAGATGCCTTAACTCTAACTCTAATAACCCAATGACCTTTAATTCTTTTACTGAGAACTTTATACTGACTATATTAGTGCCAATATACATTTTTTCAAAAAAATAAGAATGCGTGTTTTATTCAGAATAACTTTAAAAACTGAGTAAATAAAAAAATTTAAAATATTTCCACTAGAGAAAATATCAGTATTTAGAAGAAAAAGGTATTAAACAGTGTATTTCAAATATTTTTTTTAAAAGATTAGAGGATGGGCTTTTTCTTGGCAATAGCTATAAACATTAGGGGGAAAATTGCTGGTATAAGTTACCTACAGAAGAAATTACATTTCAATATGACATTCATCTCAACATTAAAAGGTACAAAAAATCTGAGTTACTTAAAACTATATTTGGAGGCAATCAAATATAGTGACCTGTAACAGAGGTAGAAAGGAACTATAATATTTTTAACTATTTCAGTTAAAAATAAAAGTTAGCACTGATACTGAATTAGAGTTGCATGAACTTGGCTTCAAACACCAGGACTCCTAGAAGCAATGTGCTAATTGAAAAGAGCAGATACACAACAGTGCTGCAGCATTTTATGAGATCTTTCTTCCACTGTAACAGGCATGATATAATGACCTAATACTCATTGAGATGAACTGAGTTATAGCAGCCAATACAAAACATTCCATTTGAAATCTCCCATTCTTCTAACTACTCAGCCAAGAAAATAAAAGTGAGCAAAAGTACTCAGGGCTTACAGGAAAATGGGTCCTTAAGGAAAATAAAAAACATGATGGTGCTATCGATCCAGAAACTAACACAAGAGACTGACTCAGCTTAAAGCTTTTATTCTGGACATGTTATTTTTTCCACAGATTTGAGGGAAGAACCCTAACCTGCCATGTAACTAAAACGGAGCCTCATCATTACTAGGCTGGCTTTGCCACTTTGCAGATGTGAGACTCGATGCAAGTTAACCTTAGTCATTTGTACAGTGAGGGTAACATCCAATTCAGTAGCTGTGGAGATTAAACATCAGGATAATGATAGATGTGCTTAAGATATGCAATTGCTTATTAAATGCTAGTTATTATTAATATTGTTACTAGTTGGAAACACTAGATTTAGGTCAAAAAAGTAATTTCTTAGGACAGATTTTCAGACCTTTATCAGTATCATTAATGTATTTAGAACAACAATCCCTTAAAACACTGACTTCAGATATTTCAGTACATGCACTTAATGGAAATATTTATATAGATATGATGCTTTAATTAGGTTCATGCATTTGAGATGCCTTTTGAATGGTATTATTACTGGCTACAACCTAGTGCTGTGATATTATAAATTTCTAAAAATTTTCCTATTTAAAACAACCACATCAAGAGAAAACTACAATGACCCCAAGGGCAAAGACTCGGTGGAACCTAGATTATTTGGAGTTGAAGGACAACTGGACTAAATTTTGGTAGTTCATACTAAACTTCTAGACGGAGAATCAAATTCACTTTAACATTTTCAAAATGCTATAGATTTGGTGGTAGAAGTTCTAAATCTTTGCTGTTTGCCTTAACTTGTCCAAACCACATATCACAGAACAAAGATTTATGTCATAATAGTTTCCATTTCCTTAATTAAGACAAAGTAACCATTTCTGGGAAGATGGAAGTATGTGACATTTGTGTTTAATTTTAATTAAATTTAATTTATAAATATTAAAAAGACTAATCTTAGTCACAGATAAATCCCTTGTAATACGTATCAGTTTTTCTATAATAATCTAGTAACAAGCACCTGGGAGGGAGTTTTCTGTTTGCTTTTTGATACAAAATGGAATGGCTTATTCAGAACCTCAATCCCTGGGAAGAGGAAAAAAATCTGACAGACTGGAAGAACATAAAAGTACTATCAGTATTTTTCCCATATCTACATAGCTAAAGAATCTGCATCAGAAAGTTAACAGATGGTCTGACGTTATCTGCTGTATTTAGACTTTGGGCAATCTCTCGCCCCCTCAAGGCTAAAAAAACATAGCTTATCTGGGATTTGATGTACAACATTTTAGTGAATTTATATTACACTTGCATGCCTTCCCTAGCCAAAACCAGGTTTCAGTTACTTCCATAGTGATCAAATTATATAATCACACTGAGATAATTTGCATGTAAATGCAATTTTTTGCAATTGTAGACAATTTTTTGCGTGTCAGTGTTTTAACCAGAATTGATGTCAATCCATTACCTATACCTATGAAAAAGAATTCTAGAAAAAAATGAAAAGAATTCTAGAATTCATGAAGTTTTACATACTTTAAAATCAAAATACAACAGTAATAATATTATTGTTTGTACTATTTAATTTACTTACTCTTCTTGATTTCTTTACCTGTATTCCTAGTATTTTTTAAAAGTGCCAAGTCTAAATTAATTTATTCAATCAACAAACATGTATTGACTGCTACTGTATACAAGGCACTATGCCAGGCCTTGGGGATACAGTACAGTAGAGAGGCTTGATCCTCAAGGAACTTACCATCTGGGGAAGTGAGACAGACCTTAATTATAAAATAAATTACAACTGGAATATACAACAGAGGGACTTGACGTAGATTTAAAATAAACTAAAGACAGATTTAAATACATCACAGGCATTAGGAGACCATCCTTATGGGTGGAAAAAGTTCACCACACTCCTCTTTGTAATAGAATGGTTCTTTTTAAAAACTATTTGTGAAGACAAAGTGAAAAGTAATCAGGTTTTTTTTAGCATTTCAATCTAAAACCTATAGTGATTATTCATTACATCCCTCTGCAATTACATGAGGATTACATAAAAATGAATTTAACCCTCATCTCCCCACTACATACCCCCTCTCTCCACTTCTTCCAACCTACTTCCCTCTGCCCATCTCCCTCTCTGAATAGGAGAACCACTCAGGACTATTCAGTTCTACTTTATAGTAGTTATTCCTAGGTAAAAGGCAAATCTGTATTTGCTCAGCTTCTATTTTAATTTTCCTGACCCTTTAAAATCCTCTATAAACTGGAAAGGGAGGGAAAGACATGGCTACCTAACCAAAGAGCATGTTACCCAAAGACAGTTCCGTCTTTTATATAAAGTAAGTCAATGTTTTTCCCTAAAATCCTGATTATTTGGCAATAATCCAGTCACATTTTCTTATTCAGTCTCTCTGATGACCTAGGTCCACCAGCAGTTAGACAACAGATCAGGGCATTAATTTAATCTTTTACTCAATAAACATTTATTGGACACTTACTATGTACAAGGCAGGGTGTTTTTATAGAACGTTTTGAAATAATGACAATGTTCAATATCTGTGCTGTCCAATATGGTACCACCAGTCACATGTGGCTACGGATAACTTGAAATGTGGCCAGTGTGACTCAGGAACTGAATTTTAAATTTAGTTCTGAATGATTTAAATATAAAATTTGATAGCCATGTGTGGCCAGTGGCTTCTACTAACAGAGCAGGTCTAAGGCAAATCTTTGGTCCCAGACCTTTAAGTCAGTGCCTTAAAGTAGCTTAACCAACCTGCCAAATACAGAGCGTCTATTTGGAAAGTGGCTAATACATGTATATTTTGTTTTATTTAGAGTCTAGCACTATAATGAAACTAACTTTGCAGAGAAATCACTGAATTCTGGAGGGACAATGGGACCTAAAAACTATTTAGTCCAGACAATTTAACAGAAAAGAATGCCCAGAACATATGAATAATTTGCTTAGGATAACATAATTCATTAGAGGGACAGCTAGACTAGAATGCAACTGCTAGGAGAAGCAAAATAATCAGACATCTCATCTAGAGATCTCCCCCTTCTACTGAAAATAATGATAATGATATATAAGACATATGTAAAAGACAAGGGCCATACCGATGTACTGGCTGTAGCACCCTGGAATGTTGTGGGTATATCATCCTGTAAATCGTTTAGTGAAAAAGAGTGATTCAAGTCTGACTCAGCAATAGTCTTTCCAGATGAATTGACTTCTGCCTATAAAAAAGATATACCCAAGAGCAGTTACAAGAAGAATGTACAAAATAACTCACAATCTAAAAAATCCTCTCTTGGATTTATTTTAATATCAACTATCAGTCAGTTAAGCACTGAGCACTGGTGTCCAACACTATGCGAGGTGTTATAGGAAGATGCATATAGACATACCTGTTCTCCAGGAGCCGTTTCTTGGTGAGGAGAAAAACTAACACCCACGGTTCACAGTCCACAATTCCAAACCTCTAAAACCTAGCTTTTTGTGATTTTCAGGCAAAGTCTGACATGAGGCTGTTACAGTTTTTATCCCACATTAGTGTAAATTTTTCCAGGTTTGCAGAGGAAATAGTAATAGATTTGACTATGAGGTGCTGCCCCAAATCCCACTCTGGTATTAATATATGGAATATGCTTGATATTTTCTAAAATCTGAAATTCTGATCTATAAAACCCACCTGGCCCAAAGACTTTCAGAGAGTAATTTTAAATACAATAGGAATCCTCAGGAGAAAGAAAATAACCAACTTTTTTTTAAATTAACCACTGTTCTTCCAGGCGTCAGACCAAAATAGAAGGAAAAATTTCTCCCAAGAACTGGATATGGAAGGACAGACAGGATGCAGAGAGGTGAAGAGGTAGCATGCTGCTTAATGCAGGTTGACATTTTTTTATGGAGCTAAATTCCAGAAGTAATTATGTTAAGGTAAAATATATGGGGAAAAAAGGATATAAGGGAGATATACCAAAATATTAATTACAGTTTTTTCCGTGGGATGGAATTATGCATGATTGTTAGTTTCTTCTTATTGCTCATCTACATTTTCTATAATAGCTAAAATTTACTAAGTACCAGGGACAGTTCTAAATATAATACATTTAAATATTAACTTAATCCTCATAAGAATCCTGTAAGATAAGTAACATTTTTTTAATAACAGATGAGAAAAAGGCACAGAGTTGTTAAATATTATGTCTGATGTCCTACCACTAACACGCACCAAGCTGAAATTTGAGCCCTGGTATTGTACACCAGAGTCCAAGTTTTTAACCACATACTACAATGTCTTTGTGAATGTGTACTATTAGTTTTGTAATAAGAAAAAATTACTTGTAAAAACTTTTTCCAACAGAACTATATTGCTTTACCTTGTATCCAGAATTTGGCAGTAAACAAAAAGGCTACATGATTAGAATTTATTTATGAATTTAGAGTACCTTAAAACTGATTTGTCTAGCCAGTTCCTTGGCTTCTTGGTCAGCCTGGCTTGAATCACTTCCAGATTTTAAAGGCAACAGGACATCCTTCATGGTGGAGCCACATCCCTCACAACAGAAATCTTGTGATCTGGTAGGAAGTAATTTTTTTGATGGGAATAAATCAAATACTTAATTGAATTGAATTTGGGTATAAATGAATACTTGTTAATTCAAGACACTCAAATACTGATTAAATTTTTTTAAAAAAGAACACTGGATAATTCCATATCACACACACCTACATGTAAATTAGACAATTATGACAATAATTGTAGTTCTGAGACAAATACACAAGTTAGGCTGGTATTTTTTTTAAAAAGACAAACACCATGTTGATTATATCTCAAATTTTTTTTAAATCTAAAATTAAAAAATATACAGGGCTTAGATCCATTTTTTTCCAATATCTAAATAAAAATAAGCTTTAGGTGTATATGACAAAGTATGTAAATTGTCAAACTACAATGTCCAAGATCATACATAACAAGTCTATTTTAAGCTTGCATAAAAAAGTCCATTATAAAACTTGAATTATCTTTAGTAGAAATATATATAAAGAACCCAATTAAAAATAGAATTTACAGGTATTTCCAGGATAACAAATAATAAAAAATAAGAATAACAAATCTTATTCATCGAAATGGCAGTACAACTTGAAAGATGGAGAATTCACAGAAAATCCAGAAAGTATGAAATTTATCACTCATTATATTAAGTAGAGACTCAAGAGAAATCTGTCAACTAGGCTATTTCCTAAGATTTATTTGTTTTTCTATGTTTTCATTTTCTACTTTGTACTCCAGATACAGCCAAAAGTACCTTAAAGCTCACAAGAGTGCTAGGGATTTGTATAACTAGAAGTAAAATGTGTAATATATAGGAATATGTATTGTAACATTGCTGAACTCCTTTTTAAGAAATTATTTTATCATAGTTCTAGTTTAACATAATAAAAGCCTTAGGTCTTAAAAAACATGATAAATTTAATAAATAATTTCATGAAAATAAAACATATGTAAAAGCATTAATTTAGTGTTTCTTGAGTATTTTTTGTTTCACCAAAAGCAGCATATGTTGTCCATCTTTTTGAAAATCAGTTGCATCCATATTATTTGCTTTAAAATGTGTCCACTTTTAACTGAAAAGTCAGATGAAACTTAATGTTTATTTTGAATATATTCATTTATCCACAAGGATAGTATGCTACCATGGATGAACACAAAAATATGAAGTTTTTAAAAAGTCTCTGTCATAGACTAAGAACCTAGAATATATATACTGAGAAGTCTAGAACAAAAAAAAATTCTTTTTTTTAACCTTGTATGTGAAATGAACTAGATAAAAGTATCAAGATAGAAAGCTAACATCAAAATGCAAGTAAAAACAAATGCTATGTATTCAAAATACTTGTTAAAATTTGTGACTAGTAGCTTCAAGTAAGATATACCCCCAGAACTTGGAATAAGATTTAAAAAGAAAAGATGTTGATGAAACCAGGGAGTCTAACAAATCTTTCAGATACTAAAATCTATTTGATTTAATAAGCATCTGTGGGGGGGTCCATTCTGGGCTATGCTTTGGTAAGATACACTATAATTTTATTAACATAAAATGACTCAAGGGTAGTAGGCAGCAGAGTCCAGAACAGGAAAAATTATCAAAATCAAGAATTAAGTCTTAGCAGTACTGAGAGAAGAGGCTACTTAGAATCTAATGACTAATCTGGACTATACAGACAGATGCACCTGGAAAAAACCGAGAAGGCAACACTACTGGGAAATCATAACCTGATAAAGAAAATCTTTGCTTTATTCCAGATCATTTATGGAGCATTTGCTATGAGCCAGATAATGTAGATACAAAGATGGATAAAATGGATTCCCTTCCTGCCCTCAAGAAGCTTTCAATCTTGTAGAAAACTACATATAAATTTGCTTTGGTTCATTTCCATCTGTAATACTGTCCAAGTGGAGACCAATGACCAGTACTGTTTTCTAGGAGAATATACCCCTGATTGTAGGTTGATTATTATCAACTACTTTCTAAAACTAGGTAGAATGAAATATGGTCACCCCTGGGTAAATTGATACAACTGAATTTCTAAAATAGCAAAACTAAGACCAGATCATGTAGCCAAAGTAACTCACAAAGAGATAAAGCCTATCTTCTAACAGCCATTATCCAGAATAGTATCTGGAGCTTAACAAAGAATGAAATGCAAAACTTACTTTTTGGCAAGTGCTCTTCTCTCCTCAGGTGTGTAATCTAGAGAACCTATGGCTCCCTCTCCTTTTGTTGGCATAAACCCAATGATGGCTAATAATGCTGTTCTTACTGAAATAAAAAGTAAATATCAATCTAAGTTGCTTATAAAAGGAATTGGGTTGTTCACTCTGGAAAAAGAAAAAAAGACTCAGGCTTTCACTGAAGACGTACAAGTAGGTGGATGTATTAAAATGGTGGCAAAAATCTAGGAAAAGCAATGTGCATTACTTATTTAATAATATTAAATTATTTATACAAAACAGCTTTAGCCTCAAGAGAGTATTACACTTTACAACTGTGAATTGACTTAGGTTATATAAGATTTACACTCGCTGTAAATTAATACTCACTACTCCATGAAGGTTGCCAAGTCTCAGGATGATGTCCTGAGATGCTCAAGCAGATTTTCTTGCCTACTTCAAATCGTCCATTAGCCTTGGGAATAAAGAAGCATTTAAATATTACATATGTATGTGTTTATGTTTTATAATAGTATTTTATATATAAATAACTTTTAAAGGTAATTTTAGAAGAATGTAATCTCCAAAGGGACACAGATTTCTGTCCTCTTATAGACACACCACACATATTTTTTGGACCCTGAATGAATAATGTATAATATAAGCTGTTTTTAGATGTAGCACCTTTTTGAAACTGAGTTGCACAACTGGAATCTAAATAAATGATACATAAAAATGTCCTGTCTATGGCTAGTATGGTGCGAGGCTCAGTGAAGGATCTAAAGGAGAAGATATGCAGAGGCCAGGATGAAAGCTAAGGACTAGGCACCACCTAACTAAACATGGGTGAGGAAGGCTCTGAGACAGCAGTGATTTTCAGAAGAACAATAAAAGTTCTTAAGAAGACCACGGGACAGGAAGACTAGAGATAACAATTACAGTTTTGTGGGGCATGACTCTCTATCTGGATGATATCCACCACGCAGGTAGAAATGTACTACACATTGATGGCAGAAGATTTGCATTTCTGGTACCTGACTTCACAAAGGTAATCACTGAAGCCATTTTAACGAAATAAAAAAGCTGAAGTCTGAGCCTGTGGAATATCCATACTTGTAGAAGGGAACAGTGAGGAAGAAGAGGCATGAAGAATGTAAGCTCCCCATGGGCAGAGATTTGACTTATTCTCGGCCATACCCACAGGGTGCATGACATGTGTTTAATAAATATTTGTTGAATGAAAGTTGTGGAAGACTTTTCAAAAGAGAGGACATTAACCAGAAAGAACAAAGGTTAAAAATCAGGAGGACAACACTGTTTCTCAGCCAGTATGCTAAGTATGGCCATAACACTGAAGCATTTCTGTAGCTAAACAGCTGCTGCCCAGAGCACATGCCACGCATTTCCTCATGCACCAGGCCTGACCCCTAGACCACTGGCTCTCCCCATGGTCAGGCTACTAAGTGACACCTAACACAATAGAAACCTTTCTGTTTCACCATTTGCTCCCTATGTGTATCAGACGTTTAACTTAGATGAAATAGGATGAAGACTAAGAAGAGGCAGTGGTATTTCTCAAACTGGTCTCTGAGACTGGTGCAATGAGTATGCTTCAGCAGGGTGCTATGTGTGGAAACCAGGCTGCAACAAGCGAAACTTGAGCAAGGAAGCCTGGAAGGTTATCTAAGAGAAATAGGATACAGTGTAAAGTGGTAGCAGAGATACAGAAATGTTTCTGTGCCGTTTTTTTGCTTTACTCAAGGTCAGGGGATACATTAAACAGACACAAATTAAAGAAATAAGGGCAGGGAAGCTTAACACTTAAGAGAGGAATTTACTGATGGAAAAACAACCCAGGAAAGATAAAATTTGATCAATAGTTTTCCTTCACATGGAGATAAAACACGTGAAGACAGAGAAATTCTAAGATCTAAATAGTAATAATATAGCTAAAATTTACTGAGGACTGTCAGTTCTTATGCTATATATAAAAATGCAGAAGCTGAGAAACAGTGTAAGAAAGGTGAGAAGTTGAAGGGCATGTAAGAGATATAAAATGTTCACTACCCTTTACTGAGTACTTGCCATGTGCAAGACACTGTGCCTACACTTTGCATACATTAATTCATTGAATCCTAACAATCATACGGTGGCATGTGTTCATCAGCATCAATAATTCCACGGAATTATTTTTTGGGGAAAAACAGTGACTGTAGTACCAAGGCCTGGTCCCCAAAGGCAAAATTATAATAATGTTCCACTTTATTTCTTAATGAAAACAAATATTCTGACTATACTTTGCAGCACCATGAAGAGTTAAACCACAAGCATTTAAAAAAGCCTAGAATTCTATAGCATCTTACTATGCTGACAGATAGCGACTGCAATGGGGGGTGAGGACTTGATAATATGGGTGAATGTTGAAACTACAATGTTGTTCATGTGAAACCTTCATAAGATTATATATCAATATTTTAATAAAAAATAAAATAAAATCCATAGGCCCCTCCAAAAAGAAAAGCCTAGAATTCTTACCGTTAGGAGAATAATGCTTGGTGGTTTCATGGGATACTCTGGTGGCAGTACTATTCGTCCATGATAAACCCCTCCATCAAAATCAGAATCTGGGGGCCCTCTAACTGTGAAGTGCCATTCAAAAAGGTTGTCCTGAATAAAAACAGTAAGAAAGGAATCAGTAACATTAAAAGTCATTATCTTATGATTGTTTTAATCAATGAGTATTAGAAATATTCCTGGACAAGAAAAATTAAATGTTTTACGTTATTGCTAGAATAGTTTCTGATGCACAAAGTGTTTTAAGTATAAAAGTTATAAATAAAGCTATTTAATCTAGCTTTCGTGTCCTATAGAGTTAAAATCTTTTTTAAACAAGTACATTTTAAAAATCTGGGCATTGTTATGTACTTATTTAAGATTATGTATTTAATTACGATGGAAATTAATCCTTGAATACTAACTAGTGATAATTATTATATAATCAAATAATTACTATAAATTTGATTATTTTAACAAACTTTTAAAAATAATCCCCCACAGATGCCTAAGGGCTTATTAAAAGTGGTAATATTAATACCTATGCTATCAACATCATCTTACAGTTACCAAGTACTTTACAGTTTGCAAAATACTTGCACATATATTACATTTTTTTCTATTATCATGGAAACCAGACTGAGTACTCTTAAATACCCTCCTTTTACAGATGTGAAGAATGAAGAGAGGTAGAGATGCTTATGCAAAAAGTCCAGACCAGTTGCAAAGACCCCTCAAACGGCTAGGTCTTTCAAACTATGAAGATTCTGGGGTTCTTTCCACTTCCCCTCACTTCCTCATACTCAAGACCTAAAACAATTTGGCATCTGAGACTCATTTTATAGAGACCCGAAATCTGCTTCTTCTAAAATGTCTGATTCGGAGTGGCTAATAACATACTTAGGCAACACAGGGAATAAACTCTATCAATCAATAAACCACATCAAACACACCTGTACTGACCCAAGCAATGAAAAAACAATTTTAAGGAATTCAAAATATTAAAGTATTAAAACCCACATGTAGAAAATGGAGATAGGAACTAACCTCTAAAGGCTGTGCATGGTAATGATCTGTTGGATCTTTCAATTCTGCTGCTTCTTTCATTAAACGTTTAACAGCTAAAATAAAATGTGTAAGATAGAGACATTTAAAACATACTTTTCCAAGTGACTAGCATAAATTTACAAACTTCATGAAAAAAATTCCTATTTCAACAAAAAAATGTGTAGAAGACAAGTTCAACTGAATATACGGTAAAGTTTTAATTATGGAATAATAGTAATAATTGGGGGGGAAGAAATGGTAGCTAGGCAATAGAGGAGTTACATATTAAATTAAATATATAGGGAAGTCTCATCAAGACACTTTTTTAATTTAAGTAAGTACTTCTATATACTTCCTATGTGGTAGCACTTAAACATTAACTCATGTAACCCTCAAAACAATGCAATGAGAAAGGTACTGTTTTTTTTAATATAATTTATTTTATTATCATTAATCTACAGTTACATGTGCAATATTATGGTTATTGAACTACCCCTTCATCAGGTCCCCCCCACCAACCCCATTACACTCACTGTCCATCAGGGTAGTGAGATGCTATAGAATCACTACTTGTCTTCTCTGAGTTGTACAGCCCTCCCGTGCCCCCCCAACATTACATCTGCTAATCGTAAAAAGGTACTGTTTTTAATCCCCATTTTCCAGACAAACTGAGACAGGGAAAAATTACATAACTTGTCCAAGGTCATATAGCTAGTGAATGACAGAGCTGGGATCCCAACACAGGCAGTCCAACTCTACCTTGCTGAAGTGTCTATGTTAACAAAATGTATCCGCTGGGATTCTTGCTCATGAATAGTAAACCCTTCTGTATCTTCAACTTCTTGGGACTTACCACCCACTATCCTGCATTAATTTAATGGGACTGTCCCCAGAGGTCACTATCTCCATAGCCCTAAATGATTCCTTTTTAAAATGATTCTTCAGTTTAATAAAAACCTCCAATCTATGACCTCACAACCTTTTGTACTGCACCTATACCTATATTCATTTCCTTCTTTATCTGACATGTTTGGCTCTTACGAGTTCCTCTTGCATACTCCCCTAATAAAATTCAACCCTAGCTGACCCAATCCAGTCATCTTCTTATTTCGTGTCTATAGTCAAACAGCTGAATATTACTGAAGGGAGTTAAAAGTCACAGAGGTAGGCACATTGACGCCATCAAAGTTACTATCAACAATCATCAATGGGGTACAACACCACTCAGAGTTCCTCTATTTCTCTAGCCAGCCCACTGACCCCCTTTCTCCAACTAGCACACCAAGACTATTTCACACTTATTTACTCACTTCTCATCCTTTTCTCTTCCACCTCTTTCAGTTAAAGGCACAGCTTCTATTTCCATGATAAATGACTGTTAATGACAGCTATCACAATCTACCACCC
Organism: Smutsia gigantea; assembly: GCA_032199065.1. Lineage (NCBI taxonomy): Eukaryota > Metazoa > Chordata > Mammalia > Pholidota > Manidae > Smutsia > Smutsia gigantea. Next base: position 201,739 of record JAVSCE010022692.1, on the reverse strand, counting down.
CACCTTTATCTTTAACATCTTTCCTTCCCTATTGGCTCTCCCAGCTCTCCTCATCCAAGCTTTAGTGCTAAAAAATGTCAGGATGCGAGTGTAGGGTAGCCAAACCAGGAAAAAGCCAGTTGGCCCAAGGCTCCCCAAAACTCTGCTTGAAAATCAACTGATGTAGTTCAATACACGCCATTAAGAGAGGTATGTACCAGGTGGGCACTTAACCTGAGACCAGACAAGAGAAAAGGGACTAGATACTAACATCTGAAAGAAAGACACAGGAGCGCATGAATAGGCAGAGGAAACAAAACGTGTGGAGGCATAGGTTGGAATGTTATGGGGAAAGAGGTTAACGGAGAAGTAACTCCCACAAATGTAAAACCAAACAGTTCAGTATGTACCGGGACTTTGGCATAAAATTTCATTCTAATCAAGGGGTCCTAAGATGAAAAAGAAAGTTAAGTCACTGTCCTATTCCATAATTATTAATATTCTTTTTCATTTCCCATTCTAAATTAGGCCCCTGTAGGCAGGGGTCTTTGTTCACTTGATCATCAAGTATTTATTGAGTTCATACTAGATGTTACAGCTACAACCAAAATAAAATATCATTTTGGTTACTAAGGAGCTTACAGAGGTGGGGGAAGTCAAAGAATTGAACAACACCTACAGTCTAGAACTTGAGGAGAGAGTGTGTCTCAATATGTATATGTTTCTAATATAGCATTTATCACATTCCTCCGCTTACAGTACTGCAGCACTGCTCTCACCCTCATCCCCCACCTCATCATCTAGACTAGCTTCCACTGGACCTTGAAGGAACCTCCTCAGGAAGGTCTCTCTGACACCTTCCTTTGTCTACCCTCAGAGGAGTGACTAAAAATTCCCATCTGGACAGATGACAAGTCCTGAATGCGGAGGAGACCAGAAGTGTTGTCCAAGTTATTCTAATGGTCAGTCAGGTTTGGAAGCCACTGACCTACAGACTAGGTTGAATTCCCTTCTCTAAGCCCTCATAGCAACTTATATTTTATCTTTTACAAAGTTCATCTCAGTTGTAATTCTTAACACCTTTCTCTCCTGATAAACAATCTACTTCATTGCATTCTCTTCAGGACTTAACAGATAGTAAGCACTCAAACATTAGTTGAACTGAATTTTACTGTCTGCCCCTAACAAATCTCTTTCCAAAAAATCTGATTAAAGGCAATGGTTTTCAAACCTATATGAAAATAAGATAGAATCCTACATTCAAAGAGAAGTTTAATGAGAACCTCAACATGTAAAACGGGTCTAAGAGCTGAGCTGGTTGAAGAGGCCAGCATGGAAGGGCTTTCAGGCTACTTACACCTTTCTACCTGTTCTATTTAAGAGGCCCATGGAACAAGGATTGAAAACCTCTGGTTTAAAGCCATATAAACAATCATTCTTTTAAATTAGTATTTTTAGATATAAGTAAAATCATGGAAGCTGTTATGAAGTTAATCAGTTTGGCTGCTACCAGCAGCCTAAGATGCCAAGGAGACTATTTTTCCTTCATTCCTCATCAGCTGGCTGAATGATTAAGCTGAAAAAGTCATATTTTATGTTACTTCGTACCCTTATCACATTTTCTCTGCCTCTTCCTCACTCAGCTCAATTCAATAGAGAGAAGAAAATAAACACCCAATAATACCTGGATATTTTGAGAGATGTATGAAAGGGTCAGAATTGCTGTAAGAATGTATTTAAAGGAACAACCATTGGCTCAACAACTTAACATGTTGATTTTATTAGTTCACAGGCCACATGGGTACATTCCATGTGAGGGCTAAAGCCACGTAGCCAAACAGAAGCTAAGATCAGTGTTTTCGTAATCTATTTTTTTCTGAAATAATATATATTGGATTTAAATGCCTAGTGAAAAGAACATGGATTCTGTATTAGAACTGCACTGAACTTCTGATTCTGATGTTTTGTAGCACTAAATCCTTGAACAAGTCATTTAATTTTATTCTGCCTCAATGTTAACTCCTGTCAAATGGGAGTCAATTATTTCTTCACATAATTCTCTTTTCCTTTTCACCCATCCCTCTTCCTTGAATCACAAAATGTTAAGGTCAGAAATGAACTGGGATATAAGGCCCTCTCAATGACTCTCTGGTCAAAACCAGGCCTTGCGTGTAAGTAGCTGGCCTCACAGCATGGCTCCCTGGCTCCCAGGGAGAAAGAAATATCACTAATATGAAACAGTCAAGTTTCAAAGTACTGCCTGGCAATTAGGGCTAGAGCAGTCTGCCACTCCTGATACTCCTTATGCTATCACAGAGCTAGAGAGAAAACTTTTTCCAATCAGCTTCTCTCTTACCTTTTTGCAAGATTAATTCAATGGAACTCTTTATCCTGGTGAGATAAAATTGCCTGGGAAGAGGGGCAGAGAGCACCTCATGCTTTGTCTTGTTCTTCCTTTTTATGGAGGCCACCTGATCACTCTAGATCCAAGTTCTAGGCTCCACAGGCCTAGGCAGTAGCATTCTTCACATGGCCGGGCTAGCTCACTGGGCTTACACTGGGGTCTGAAGACAAAGCTCCAAGTAAAGGGATCTTCTACAGGTCACCGTCTCTCAAGCATCTATGTCTCTTGGAAAGTAAGTATCTTGACATCATCAATCTCCAAAGCATGGGTAAAATGCAGGAGACGGGTATTTTGAGGACGTGAACCCAGTGTCATGCTCCCCAACTGCCTCTTCCTGCTCCCATAGTGAAGAAACTTACACAAATGTTTAAGGACTAACGTTTCCGCCCAGAAAGACTCTGCAAAGTATCCACTGAACAAAGATTTAAAGAATATCTGAGTGATGGAGATAGAAGAATGACCAAGACCTACTTCTTGCCTTCAAAAAGTTCATAGTGAGAAAGAAAGCCATGAAAACATTACAAACATTGCCCACGTGTGTACGAATACAGGGACCACCTTAGTCTGCTTAGGGGAGCCGGACAAGGCTAAAACCTAAAGAAACTCAAAGAATTAATAGGAGTTTCAGATGTATTAAAGAGAAGGCATTAGAAGCAGAGGCTTCAACAGGAACCAAGGCATATACATAAGAGCTGCTCCATCCAGAGAGGAACTCAGGAAAAATGGATAGATGGTGAAAATGCCAGGGAGCACGGGTGTGGTAGATGTGGCTGGTGAGGAAGGCAAAGATCAAAGCATGAGCAGCCCTGTATCCCAAGCTAAACAGTTTATTTTGAACTTTATTCACAGCTATCAGAAAGCTACTGAACGTTTTTCAATCTGAGGAGTGATCTAGTCAGTTTTTGTTTTGTTTGACTTGGTCTGGTGACAACAGTGAATGATTAGGTAGATGTGTGCTTGTGTGTATTGTGGCCCACAGCAGAATGCATGTACAGGTGTGTGTGTGTGTGTGTATTTCAGGGTAGGCGGTGGAGTAAGGAGTAGACCCAGAGATCAAAGATGACTCCTCTGGGAGCCTAGCTGCTGTCAATCCCTGGGATAAGGAATGTTATGTGAAGTGCAAATTCAGGGGAGGAGAGAGAGCTGATTAGTTTGGTTTTAATACCTTGTAGAAATTTTTTCCAGTCTGTGGGAAATCTGGATGAAGATGTTAAAATCACAAGTTCTAATATCTACAGCCTAGGAGAAAGGTCTGAATTGGACATTAAAGCTTGAGAACGATTAACATGAAGGCAGAGTTGACACCAAGGGCATGGACAGGATAACCCTTAGGCTTCTGGCAGAGGTAGTGAGTGCCTGCACCAGTCTCCATGCTCAACAGGCCACAGGCCCCTTCTGAGGAAAGCTGCCACAAGAGGTTCTTTATAAACAGGTGCCCTACTTGGTACTATGAGATCCTACATGCCTGGCCACAGTAGACCCAAAAAGGGATTAGGGAGCCTGATCCAGAGAAAACTACTGATAGACTGGTCAGAGGCCTATGAGGTGGCCCCACACAGAGCTCTGCCCACAACTCCATTCCAGAAAAACCACACAGAAATAAGTTTTACCACTTACAAAACTTACAAATTTACTATCCACATGCTAGCACGCTGGCCCTTACCAGTTATCTGTATTGTCTTAACTTATTTGTCCCATTCATACCTCTAAGACAACTCCACATCAAACAGAGAGAAAAAGGGTTACATCTCTTACATCCTGCAGTGTTTTTAATCACTTCCTTTCATATTTGCATTAGTCTAAAAATATCACACGATTAAAAATAAAACAAAGCATTTGTACTCTGCCTCCTCCAATTTTCATTAAGTCCTTTATCTCCTCTAATTCTCCTTCCCCATGAACTCCAAATGATCCAAAATAACAAAAATGATCCAGAATAACAAAAAGATTTTTAAGACTTATCTCCTTTTTAGCATAGCAACACCACCTTTCACCACCTTTGAAGAAAGGAAACCAAAAAGAGGAAGCAATTTATTACACAGCTTGAAGCATGTTGGCCAAAGCTCAGGCAGCTACGAGGTCATATACTTTGAAAACGTACAAAATTTCAGAGAATTTTAAACACTTATTGTAATCTCAGGTACGATAACCTACCAAAACTGAGCAATGTTCTCTTTTGACCCACCAGTTCTCCATTACAAATTGCACTATTACTCACATTTGCATTACTCTCTGGACATCCATTCAATCCCTCAGCTGTCCTCAGGAACTTGGTACCATGTGACCAGAGTGTCACCATTCATTTTCACCCACATAGTTTTATTTAAATCTACCACAATCTAAACAATTTAAACATTCTAACATCAAACCTTAAAATGCAGGTTTACTTTCCCTCTTTCTCTTTGACCTTTTTTTTTTCCTGGTATTCTAAAGAGATGGGCTGGAGAGGGAGATCGGAACCCACTGAAATTGAACTGTATAAATTTATTTCTTAGAGATCCATGGACGTAATGGAGTCTATGCTCCGGAAAATGTTATGACCCATTCTACACACTTGGTCACCTAGGAGCATTTCTTAGACCGACAGCATTCAGGTTAACAAAGCTCAGTCCCCTCAATAGCCTCAGGCTTTTCTGGAGTCTATGAATATTCCTAAGTATTAAAAAAAAAATCAAAGATTCACTATGTCAATTCTCTTCATAAGGATGTTAATCTTGCTGATTCCTGCTGAGAAGCTGCTTTTTTGGAATTAAAAAACGCGAAGCACTTTTGGTCAAACCATCACTAATATCTTAGGATTATCATTTAAAGCTGAACTGTGGAGTTTTCTCCCTCCTAACAAATTTATCACTGCTGGAATGAATACCATTTACAGAACCCCAGGATTCACTTCAAGCCTGCCTTAATATGAGAAAACTGGTTACTTTTCTTGCATCTTTATAATGTACGAGGAAAGAATTTAAGACTAGGATTGTTTGGGCTGCTTCTGTGAATGAAGCAGGGGCAATACAGTCAGAGAAATCTCTATGACTGAAGACACATATGAGTCTGTATGGCAAAAATGATGGTTCTCTCTAAAGTCCACGGCCCAACTAACTAGTTTTCTTAGCTGTTTATTTAGTTAATCAGTTTGGTGCAGAATATTTCCTTTATGCCTGTAATTCGATTCGCCCCAAATGCCGCAAACAGGATATTTATGCAACCAAATCGGACAATGCGGGGGAGTTAAACAGCAAATAAAGTCCAGTGGCAGCGACGCCGTGGGAAAACGAGGCAGTTCAGGGTGTGGAAACGGCAAGGGGCTGCTAACTATTATCCACGGACATCCCCTTTACACCTGCTCTTAGGGATGAGCCTACGACCCGGCCCTACGAGACCGAGATGAGGGAAAGGAAGGCGGAGTCCGGGCGCTGCTCGCGGCGGGCCAGCTCCCAGCACCGGCGGCCGGTGCCCCCGGCCGTCTCACCCTGCGGCCTGCACCACCCCGGCAGGCGGCGGTCTCGCGTAGAGCGCAAAACCGGGAGTGGCGCCGCGAGCGGCGGCGGACGCGCAAAGACCGCAGCTCGGAGCCCCTGAGCCCAGAGTCCCTCGGCCCTCGGGGCCCACCCCGCCGGCGCCGCCACCGCCTCCGGCCCTGCTCACCCGGACTCTTGAGATTGTAGCGGGTCTCCATGGCCGGTCGCTGGCCCGGCTCCGGCTTCGCGGCCCGCCGCCGCCTCCTTTCCGCGCCGCCGCTGCCTGGGTGTCAGCGCGGCTCGAGCCGATTGGCCCCGGCCGCGGGGGCTCCTCGAACACCGCCCAGTCGTGGCCCGGGCGGCGGGCGGCGGGCGGGGCGGGCGCGGGCCTCCTCCTCCGCCCCGCCGTCTCCCTGAGGGCCGGGGCGTCAGTGAACCGGGCTCCCGCGCTGGCGCTCAGCCCCCTCGTCTGGCCGCGGCCCAGCCCCGCCGCAGCCGCCGGCCCGCCTCGCCCGCCCTCGCCGGGTTTTGTGAGGTTGCCCTGACGTGGCAGCCGCTCCGTGGCGGCCGGTCACTCGGCGGCCGCCGCCAGCCGCGCCAAGCCCGCTCTGGAGCCTGCGAGAACGGACGGCGCCCTCGCCTCCCTCCGGGCCCGGCCCCCCGAGGCCGCCCTGCCGCCGGGCCCGCGCCCATCCGGGGTCCCCGGGCGCTCGCGGGGAACCCTGCAGCCGGAAGCGGCCCCGCGCCCTGCCCGGCGAAGTCTGAGAAGCGCTCTGTTTTCAGATCCAGTAGCTGTGAGAGGTAGAAGCAGTAAAGAAGGAAAAGGGAAACCCAGGGACGAGGGGATTGAATAGGGTTTTTATAACAGTTTTCCCCCCAGATAATGTGATTAGATGCAAGACACTTGTAAGCATTGTGGGGGTTGAAAAAAAGATTTAAGACTTGTTAAATAAAACTAAAGGAATTACATTGAGTTTGTGGGAAAGCATACAAATATGAAAAGTTTAACCTCAAAGGACACCCATGTCACCTGAAATCAACACAACTGTCGAAGAGTGTATGCTAGAGAAGCCCTTCCGTGTGCTCTGATAAACTGCTCCAAAGCCCCCTCCTTCGGAGACACCTTAAATACTTTCTCTACAGCAAGACGTTTGTGTAGAAAGTTACATTGATCAATATCCCAAGCGTGTGGCCTGGACACAGCTAATGAGTGTCCTAAAGGACATTCCGAGGCTATCTTTGCGTGTGAGAGGAGGCGAGGGTACCGTCTCATCAGACCGGTCACCCCACCTTCCCTTAGGGATGGAGAGGCCATAGGTGATGTTACCTGTCCATGCTCACCAGAAAATTCCTGGCTGGCTGCATTTCTAGGGGAGGCTGAGACTACAGTTGGGCTGGGTGTTGAGCCCGGTTTGGGGGCGGGCCCAGCAGAAGTGACACCATGGTGGGCCTGTCTTTCTTTGAACACCCTTAATGCTTCACTGTCCAAAAAGAGTGGGATGGAGAGAAAGAGAGGACTACGGGTCCTGAAGGCTTAAAGGAGGAGCAAGGATTTAGGAAAAGGAAGGACTGAAGTGGTGGGAGGATGGAGGATTAAGAGGGAAGAAAAGAATTCTGCGGAGGGGATGAGGAGAATGTATCGGATTGCACAGGTTACATTTTGTTACACAGATAGAAAACGGATTTGATTTTGAAAGCAGAATATGCTATCCCAAAATACGTCTCTTTGGCATAAGGATTATTTTGAGCTGATTCTTTGAAAAACAGCAGGTTTGGGGGAAAGCCCTGAAAGAGTAGAATTTACCCTTTTGTAAGGGAAATCTACATTAATAAAGGAAATCTCCATTTATAAGTCTCTCTCTCTCTCTGTACCTCAAAGAGAAGGTTGACTAAATAGCAAGAGAATCTTTTCCATGAGGAAGGCAGCTCCCTTAATCCACAAAACAAACCTTACCCTGTTGGGACCTGCAGTAACCTTCCCTAACTCCTCTCCCCCAAAATCTTTCTTCTGGATGAAAATCGTATTTAAGGTGGTGGCTCTCGAGTTACTCAGTCTATACCTGAGGCCTACATATTAATAAACTTCCATTTATTTTTCTCTCCTTAATCTCTTATTTCAGGAGGTCTGAACCAAAAACTCAGAGGGTAGAGGGAAAATTATTTTTCCTTCCCTACATTTTCTATTGTTAAGAATGTTAAATCTAAAATGAACTGAGTTCTCAGTGTGTGAATTGTGCCAGCAACCCTTTGTAAAATGTGAAATGGGGGTGGGAGAGAGTGGAAGATCTCTGAAGCAAAATTAGTTGGTATCTCTTAAACCATTCCACGATGTTGTTTTCTGGAAAGTAGACTGATAATCTGGTCAAGATATGTCAACAAAACCAAACCCCAGTATGCTGCTTCATTCATTCATTCATTCCTTGTGTTGAAGTGTTGTCTTAATACTTGACACCCTCTCCATACCTCAGCTCTGCAAAAGTCTGCGGCTTATGTAATAGGCCTCACAATAGACAGGCTTGCAAATCAGGCCCTATCTTTCCCATCTGAGAGCTGGGGAAGCAGTTGTGGAAGCACTAGGAACCCTTGGCTATTCAGCCTCCAAATCAAATGCTAGATACTACAGTCCTCTGGGGTTCTCCTCTCCTTTCCTTCCTCTGCGCAGACTGAGGCATTTTGCTTTTGTTTCTTTTTAGAAGCCACCACCACTTACTCTGCTCCTTGGGGCTCTTCTTCCCACAAGACTGGCTCAGTTGGAATTATAACCTCTCCCTCCTCGGTTAAGAACAAAATCTATCCTGACAATTGAGTTGTGGACACATGTTAAAGTTTCTTACAATTTTGCTGCAAGAGCAAAGACCTCTAACAAGCCAGTTCACAGATTTCTCTTGGCAGTGACATTTACAGAGTTTTAGATGCAAAAGAGAAGAGTATTTAGATGCAAAAAAAAAAATTATTCTATTTAAAGGTCATTAGAATCTTGACTGACAGCTTGGTGGGAAGGGAATTAGTTTCTCCAAAACATTGAGTTTATCCAAAAATTACTTCTATTTTATCAGGAATGCTTACATTAGGTTAAAAGGTTCTATCTAAGATCAAATTTAGGATAATTTTTCTTTTACATTTGGTAATGGTAACTCCTTTACATTTTTAGGGCTTTTTTTTTTCCTGTTAAAGCAGACTCAGGAGGTAACAAAAGTGACAAAAAGTGAAGTTTAAAATATTTCAGAATCTTAAATAAACATCTCAGAACCATGATCGTTGACCTATATAGTTCCTCTTTCCTTAGATAGCAACCAGAAGCCCTTTGAAGTACAGGTACTCCTCATTTCACTGTTTGCATCCTGGAACAAGGCTGTACTATAATTTTTGGGGCATCTACTGTGTCCTGGGTCCTGTACTGGCAGCAGCACAGATTATTTATACCCACTTTACAGATGAAGATAATTGAAGTCTCAGAAAAATCAAGTGATTTACTTATATTCTCAAAATTTTCAACTTTATTAAAGTTCTTATCCTTCTGACATCTTATTTTTATCAAAATGATGAAGGGAAATTTTTCTAAATTTTCATTTTTTAAATTTGAGTTAGATACCTTGAAATCCATTTTACAAAGGTATTTAAGGTTTCACTGATTTACTCAAGTCTGCTTAACTAGAAAGCAGAAGAACCCTGATTCAAGTCCAGGTCTTCCAGCTCTGACACCTGGATTGTTTTTCCTTATAGAAGAATCAGGCTGTCGTGTGTCATGGAAGGCCTTTTTTCCCACCATTTGAAAACAGGGATGTGCTTCTTAGAACCTTAGTGCTATTCTTGGACCACATATTTTAAGGTATTTATTCTTCAGCATTTAAAACTTTTCTTATTTTTGAATGTCAACTATATTTCAATAAAATATTTTCTTATTAAAAAAATTTTTTTTTCTCGATCATAAAAGTAATACATGATTGTTCAATATCTGGAGTATGAACAAAATACAACTTTCCCATAATCCACCTGCTCAGAATTGCCATGATTAACATTTTAGTGTATTTACCTTAAGTCTTTATTTTAAAAGCCTAGGTATTTTAACAGAGTGAAAATTCCATTGTACATACCTTTTTATACTAAAAATATCCAGCTGTTAGCTAATTGGATTACTTGTTTTGCAAGTAACAGTGCTATTATCACTTAGACTGATAGGGTGAATTGACTAATTTTACATGACTGTCTTCCTGGAATATAACTAAAAATAATAAACAGCCATATGTAAACTTTATCGGAAACATTTTATTAATTATTTTCAATATTTTTTAATAGAGGTTATTTAATTTTTCATTAAAAAAAACACCTGCCACAGTTTTTCCTTTTGTTTTCCCCCCAGAATTTCCCCTATGGGGTAATTACTAGGAAAAATGGGACTAACTTTCCCATGGGGATATAGCTGCTATTATACACAAGTTTAAAATGTGGTTACCTGAACAAAAACGTCAGATCCGGAGTTTTGCTTTTTGCACGCCCAATCTTACTGCATTGCAGGTCTAATAGGTATGCTTTTGCCTACCATCTGGTGGCTGGCTGAGAGATCCAGGGGAAAACTTGCCTCTTCATTTTCTCCTTCTCAGTTTCTGCTTTGTTCAAGATACGTCTTATCTGCTCATTCTACTTTAACACTTGCTAATGCAGTATTCCAGAAGAAAGGATTATGGAGAGAATATTAAAACCCAGTGGAGAGCTCACAATACAGGTTTAGCAAGTTCCTTTCACCAGAAGCCTTGCACTCAACCTATACCAGCACTGCCTTTTAGAGGGATTTTCCCATTAATAAGCAAAGAAGCATTTCCTAAATACAGTAGTAAATAGTTGTTTGCAACATTATTAAAATCATTTTTACTGTGGCTTTCTTAAACATTATGTCTTCCTGGAGACCCAATTTGTTACCAGAGCTTTGAATTATCTGACATCTCCCCTAGAATGACAGTTCTTGGTATAGGGGAAGAGGAAAAGGAAACCTGCTTAGCATTGTGCGTTTGCTTTATTTACATGGATTACATTTCTTTGTTGCTGATGTTTTCTCCAAAATAAAGGTGCTTTTAAAATTAGCAACAAAAATTACAATACTCATATTCCTGACTCCTTGGTTCTAATGAACTGATGAGTTTTACAAGAGATATTTCATTGTTTAAATTTAGCTCTAAAGGAAACACCTGCAACTAAGATAAATTGCTCATGGAAAGAACAGGTGCTTCATAAGGTGCCAGGAGACAGCTCTGGCACAGCTGTGTCCCCTCCCTCCCTCCTTCAGGGCACTCTGCCAATAGCTCTTCTAGGGACCATCCCTCTGCCACTCTGCCTTTTTGCTCATTTCCCCATATCCTGTTACCTCAATTTGTCATTCTCTGAATCTCTTTTAGCCACTTGCTCATTGTTGAAAGTTGGTCACCTACAATCTAGCCTGCATAGCTTAGAACTCTGCTCCCTACCCTGACAGCAGTTTCAGTTTCTATTCGTTGGGAAAATGCAAAATAATAAAAAAAATTGCTATGAATTCAATACTTTAAAACAAAATTGTATATCATGCACCACTATAGCATTCACAGACTTAAAAAAAGTTCATGGATATGTGAAACGTTCTTCAGTTTATAAACAATGCTCAGGGCACAAATGAATGTTGCTCCAATGATGATAAAGACCTTACTGTAAAAGATGTTTGTGAAGAATTTGAGTAAAATGACTTGAGCGAGCAGTGAAACAAGCCAGGCAGAGAAAGACAAATACCATATGATTTCACTTATTTGTGGAATATAAAAACAAAACGAAACAGAAGGAACAAAACAGCAGTCAGTAGACTCATAGACACTGAGAAGGGATTAGCGGTTACCAAGGGGGAGGGGTTGGGGTGGGTGCAGCAGGGAGAGAGGGAGGCGGATAAAGGGCACAATAATTCGCAATCACAATATAAGTTGATCACGGGGACTGTTGAACCACTGTGATGTACATTTGAAACCAGCACAAGATTGTATATTAACAACACTTTAATAAAAAATATTACTTGAGGAAAAAACAATTTTTGTAAATTAATGTATTTTGTATAATTTGTGATATTAAATATAAGTATTTATATGTGTAAATTAATAAATGGCCTAAACAGACTTTAATTATTTAACTTGCTTCCATAAAAGTTTACATTCAAATTCTAGATTAATAATGTGGTTTTTAAAAGCTACATAAATAAGATGGAAAAAGACACCAGCACTCGAGGCCTGTGTGTGTATACGGAGAGTGAAAAAGCGAAGAAAGCTCCCTTAGGTGATTCCAATACTCCAATCCTAGCCCTCCATCATCTCCTCTTCTCACCCCTTTTAACAGCGATAGGCCAAACACTGTCCCCCAAGTTACAAGAATTACCTACGGGGCTTATTTAAAACAGAATCCCAGACCTCTTCCCACAGATTCTGAGTCAGGAAGACTCAGGGAGAGTAAGGAATTTGCCTTTTTAAGCACCCTAGATGATTCTTAAGATGAGGTAACTTTGGAAAACACTGGCCTAGAGCGTTAAATGAAACAGTATGACAGGAATTGGTGGCACCATTTCTTGCATGTTAAATACCTGAGTTCCTTCCTTGGAGATGGGAAGACTTACAGGCTTGGTCCCTCTCCGTCAGCCCCTTTGCTGGCTGCTTCCCAAGAAGGGGAAGTGAAAGCCTGGTTGCCAAGACCACCTTATGGAGCTCTGGGAGAAGTCTGGGGTTAGTTCCTCCGTATTGACTATCTAGTTGATGAGGGTGAAGGCCAGAGGCAAAAAGAATTGGGCCAGAAGTACTTAGGCAACAATGGAAGCCAGAAGCAAAGAGAAGCAGCTTGTAGGAATGGAGTTGTCCACAGTGGTGGTGAGGGTTGCATGGAAGAAACTACAACCCTCTAGTACTTGGCCATTCAGGAGATGGGCCTTAGTTCCTTTTTTTTTTTCAAAAAAAAGAGGGAGATTTATAAATGCATAAATACCAATGCATAGTTTTACAGTAATAGCTATTGGAAGAATGAGACTTTACAAAATGCCAATTTACACAAGATTCCCTTTCATTCCAATTGCTTCTTTCCTACAAGTTGGTAATACCAGGAGTCTTAAGAGAGCGGCTGTGGTCAATGTCACGTCCACCCCACCCTCTTTTCTAAGTGTGTAGCTGATGATGAAAATGTGATGAATCTTCTACTTTAGCTTTGGTGCTTTTTCATTAATTCACTTCTGGCAGTAAACTGTGGCAGGTCTTCTATTCAATCCCGTTAGCCATTTCCATCACCTTGTCTAACAGGTCTTTGTTATAACTGCAATTCAGGAAGAGGTGGTAGGCCCAGACCACGGAGAGACACAGCAGCTGGTGCGGGCGGCCGACACCACGGGTGGGTCACAGGGGTCAGACAGGTGGCTCAGGATGCAATCCATGCAGGCCTTCCCTTGCTTCTTGCTCTGTGTGGCTGCCTTGCCACCCAGCCAAGGCCCCTCAGTCCGGCCTTAGTCTCCTGACTCTCAGTCTCTGGGGACCGAAACATCCACCTTGTCCCAGCAGCTTTCTAGTACAGACTGAGGAAGCCGGTGGTCGAGGCCTCAGGCAGCTGGATGCTAGGTGAGCCCTCCTCCACCCCTAGTGTAGCCGCCAGATGAGCTCCCTTTTGTGGGGAAGGGCCCTGTTCACCTGGTTCCGGGGAGTGTCAAAATAGCACAAAAGTGCAAAACTCATGGATTCTTGATACTGGATAAGATCAATGTTATCTGAATTAACAAAAGATGGTAGATAAGAACTCACTAGTTACTAAACTCCAAGAACAGCTAATTATTTACTATAATCACGTATAGAGTCCATAGTACAAGATGACCCTCTCAGGACTACAGACCCCTGGGCCTCCCACCCCTAATATTGTATATCCAAGAATACAGAAACATCTAAGGGATGGCGATGAAAATAAAACCACTGTGGTAAACACAGCAGAGAGCCCTGATCAAATGAAAGAAAAATTCAAGAACTTCCTCAGAATTTCCTTTATGTTTATAAAGATCTTAAAATTCACAGACAGAGAAGGAAAATATTTTAGGCTAGAAAGATAATCCTCACGTATCTCTGATCTGGCCAGCTGGTTCACTCTAGCAGAGCTTTACAAATTGCTGGTCATGACCCACTAGTGAATTGTGAGATCTTTTACAAAAAGGAAATAGAGAGGGAAAAATACCAGAACACGTTGCATGTAGAAAGAATAATACTTCATGGGATTTTTTTAAAGTAATATTTGTTAAGTATGACGTGTGATAGCTTACAATGTGAATTGCATTTATTGCGGCTCACAACAACAATAAAAAGTTTAAAATGGACTTCATAAAATAACTCCTACAGTTCTGTCCCAGGGCACACTTAAACACGTGATACAAACATTGCTTTGCACATGAACTCACATGGTCATTCTGCATTTCAAGATAGTTAATGTTTTCAAGATTAAATACTGAGGACCAGACTCCATCTCAGCTTTAACTGCTTAATCATTTACTAAAACTAAAAACGTAATGTTCTACAGGGTGGAGGGATACATGAAATAGGTGAAGAGGATCAGGGGGTACAGACTTCCAGGCATAAAACAAGTAAGTCACGGGGATGAAAATACAGCATGCAGAAATAGTCATTCATAATGTAATAACTTGGTATAGTGACAGATGGCAACTCTTACTGTGGTGATGACCTCATAATGTATATCAATGTCACATCACTATGATGCACACCTGAAACTATTATAGCTATCATCTGAAAAACCCTCAACACAAAGCACCTTAATATTCCCATTATAGTAATAAAATATAAATTATTTATCTTCACAGCTTTTAAAAATAAACAAAAATTACAAAAGAAAAAAGTTATTTAGAAAATGTAATATTCTACAAAGACTGTTGACTGGTATTTACTGGACTAGTCTTAAAGAATTCATTTTGGATTTTGTTTTTAATTTATTTGTCTTTAACAATTGTATTTTTATATGTAAAATACATTTAAATTTATTTGTTTTTATGGAATTGAATTATTCCTTGGGATAGCATGATGCAATCTGAAGTATCTTTAAAATTATGACAGGGACCATTAAAACCTGTATTTTCACTTTACTATGACTGTTAGAGAAAACTGCAAATATACTGGTGATACAACTGAAATAAGTTCACTGACTGAACTTAAGTTGAATTTATGATCAAAGTATATCTCCTTGAAGACCTGCAAGGTCAAGTTTAGCACATTCTAAAGTATCATCCAACCTTTCAAAAATCTAAGTGACCTTTAAAAAAGTTCTGCCTTAGCTTTAAATCCACCATGAGAATCTTCCCTTATCTTCTACTGCTTCTCATGTCATAAACCTTAGACAGCAATCATAGTTCCTTGGTACAAACAGATTGAAGAGTAAAGTAAAATAAACTTTTTATTAAGTGTAATTCTGGAAATGATACAGATTTCATATGTATTAAGCTAGAAAAGTATGAACATTAAAATAATTAAACTCACACTTTTAAGATAATTCACCTATTACGAAGAAAGGCACTTCTTCAGATTAACATTTCTACTTTCACAGCCTTCTGATCATTTAGTCTTATAGTAAATTAATGATGTTAAATAAAGCTATTGATCTGCTATTGGTTGAACAACTCAACTTCTCTGATGCTGTTTATAGCTATCCACTGTCTTTGCTAGCACGTGGTAAGATCCTTACAATGATGGTTATAAAAACTGACATCTATAAGGGCCCGTCTAAAAGTAAGTAGTTTATTTTCTTTTGTTTTCATATATTAAAATCCTTCCATCTCCAGAATCTGCCTTTTAGCTATTTTACTAAACACAATGTCTGGCATATAATATGTGACCTATCAATAATTGTTGAATGAAAAAATTACAATTTCCCTCAGAAAATGATTGGCAAAGAAAGGAATCATAATTCACGGTCCCTCTTAATAGGCATACCTTGGAGATACTGCTGGTTCAGAGACTACACCAATAAAGAGAATATTGCAGTGAGTCACATGAATGTTTTAGTTCCCCATTGTGTGTAGAAGTTATGTTACCACTATACTGTAGTCTATTAAATGTGCAATAGCATTATATCTTAAAAAAGTACATACCTTAATTTAAAAATAGGTACTAACCATCATCTGAGCTTTCCACACGTCAGTCTTTTTGCTAGTAGAAGGAAGGTCTTGCCTTGATGCTGAATGGCTGCTGACTGATCAGTGTGGTGGTTGATGAAGGTTGGGGTGGCTGTAGCAATTACTTAAAATAAGACCACAGTGAAGTTTGCCACACTGATTGACTCTTCCTTTCATGAACAATTTCTCTGCTGCATGCAGTGCTGTTTGATAACATATCACCCACAGTAGAATGTCCTTCAGAATTGGAGGCAATCCTCTCAAACTCTGCCACCGCTTTAACTAAGTTTGTGTAGTATTTTAAATCATTTGTTTTCATTTCAATAGTCTTGATAGATTCTTCACAAAGAATAGATTCCATCTCATGAAAGCACTTTCTTTGCTCATCCATAACAAGTAACTCATATCTGTTCAAGTTCTATCATGAGATTGTAGCAATTCAGTCAGGTCTTCAGGTTCTACTTTCATTTTAGTTCTTTTGCTCTTTCTACCACATCTAGTTACTTCCGCCACTGATGTCTTAAACACCTCAAAGTCATTCATGATGGTTGGAATCCCCTTCTTTCCAATTCTTGTTAATATTGATATTTTGACCTCTTCCCATGAATTACAAATGTTCTTAATGGCATCTAGAATGGTGAATCCTTTTCAGAAGGTTTTCAATTCACTTTGACCAGATCCATCAGAGGAATCACTCTCTGTGGCTGCTATTGCCTTACAAAATGTATTTTTTAAAGAATAAAACTTGGAAGTCAAAATGATTCTTTAAACCCATGGGCTGCAGAATGGATGCTGTATTAGCAGGCATGAAAACAACATTAATCTCATTGCCCATCTCCACCAAAGCTCTTGGGTGACCAGGTACATTGTCACTGAGCAGTAATATTTTGAAAGGAAACTTTTTTCTGAGCAATAGGTCTCAACAGTGGACTTAAAATATTCAGTAAACCATGTTGTAAACAGACGTGTTGTCATCTAGTCTTTGTTGTTCCATTTATAAGGCACAGGCAGAGTAGTTAGTCTAATTCTTAAGGGCTCAAGGATTTTTGGAATGGTCAGTGAGCGCTGACTTAACTTAAAAAGTCACCATATGAATCAGTCTCAAGAGAGTCATTCTGTCTTTTGGAGCTTTGAAGCCAGACACTGACTTCTCCTCTCTAGCAATGAAAGTCCTAGATGGCATCTTCTCATAGAAGGCTGTTTCATCTATGTTGAAAATCTGTTGTTCAGTGTAGCCATCTTCATGAAGTCTTAGCTAGGTCTTCTGGATAACTTGCTGAGGCTTCTCCATCAGCATTTGCTTCTTCACCTTGCACTTATATTATGGATAAGGCTTGCTAACCTTTCAGGAATCACCTTCTACTAGTTTCTAGCTTTTCTTCTGTAGCTCCATCAGCCTTCACAGGATTGAACAGAGTAAGGGCCTTGCTCCAGAGCAGGCTTTGGCTTAAGATAATGTTGTGGCTGGTTTGATCTTCTATCCAACCCACTAAAACTTTCTCCATATTAGCAATATGGCTGTTTTGCTTTGTTATCATTCATGTGTTTGTCGGAGTAGCATTTTAATTCTCTCAAGAATTTTCCTTCACATTCACCACGTGGCTAACTGGTGCAAGTGACCTAGCTTTAGGGGTATCTCAGCTTTCAGCATATCCTCCTCACTAAGCTTAGTCATTTCTAGTTTTTGATTTAAAAAAAGGAATGTGCAACTCTTCCTTTCACTGGAACACTTAAAGGACACTGTGGGGTTATTAAATGGCCTAATACTGTTGTGTCTTGGAGAATAGGGACGCCTGTGGAGAGGGAGAATGATGGGGGAATGGCTGGTAGGTTGAGCAGCTAGACATGCACATGTTTATCAATTAAGTTGGCCATCGTCTATGGGTGTGGCTCATGGCACCCTAAGAAAATTACAATAGTAACATCAAAGATCACTCATCACATATCAACATAACAAATATAATGGAAAAGTTTGAAATGTCATGAGAATTACCAAAATGTGACACAGAGACAGAATGCTGTTGGAAAAATAGTGCCAAGGACTTGCAGGGTTGCATAAACCTTCAATTTGTTAAAAACAAAACCAAAAATACAGTAATTGTGAAGTGCAATAAAACAGGGTATGCCCGTATTTACCTCATATTGTATGGGCATGTGGTCCAGCTCCGTAAAGACAGGAAGAGCCAAGGCTGAAGAGGGAGGAAGGGACCGGCGAGGCAGGTTCTTGAAACCGTTATTAAGGAGTTTGATTGACATCTATAATGGAGAGCTACAAAGGGAGGTATGCGGCAAGGGAGGTACAAAGCATGGTTGGAATTTTGGTGGTCACTCTTGGTCTTGTGTGGAGAATGGAGAGGATGGATGGATAAGGTTAAGAGACATTGGTCAAGAGGCTATTGAGATCCAAGTAAGAAGAGAAGGTGGTCTAAACCAGGATAATGGCATTAGAGATGGGGAGAATAGATCGAACAGATGTTTGGAAGGCCGAACTGAAAGAAGTGGTGATTGGGAGGTAAGTAGGAAGGGTCAGTCAAGGATGAGGCCCAAGTTTCTGGCCGGGACCCTCGGGAGATTGGTCATGCCATCACAGCATAAGATTTACCAAGAAGGAAGCCGGTTCAATTTGGATGTAGACTTGAGAGTCCTCTTATAGAAGATTCTAGAGAAAGTATGCCAGTGACAATTTTAAATGTAGGTCTGAAGCTCAAGACAAGACTGGGATTGAAATGTATCGTTTTTACTTGAATCTACATCAGTGTTTTGTTTTCTTTAAATTACTAAAAACTGGAGGTAAAAGGTTGAATACAGCTAAGATCAAAGGCTTATTTTTCCCATTTTCTGAATTTGGTACACTACTGCTCCTTAGAAAACCAATTATCAGGAAGAGGTATATAAATTTTCTTCTGATATTCAAACACTCTCTGGTAATACTATTTTCAGCACTAGTTATTTAATGGATTAGGAAGAAAATCTTTGTTTACTTTCTTCTCCGAGTAAAGTACATTTAGAATACTCTCCTGTTTGTTCTTGCATAAAAGAGTGGTATTTTTAAAATACCCCAGCATTTTAGCCTTCATAAGCCCATGTAGCATCAATCCTAAACATGAAGTCTCCCTCTTCATATTTGTGAAAGTAGGACATTTAAGGGGACATGTGGTGAGCCTCTATGTGATAAGTTATTTCATCTCTTTGGCCTCAGTTGTTTCATCTGTAAAATAGGAGTGATAACAATACCTAACTCTCTAATTCTTGGGGATGTTATAAAAAAGCACTTAAGAACAGTATCTGGAATAGTGTGTGTACTCACAGTCAATACATATTATTAGTAAATAATTCTGTTAAGCATGTTTTCTTTCTCCTAAACTCAACATGACCACTTTTTTAAAATCTTGGAATTAGATCAGATTTTCCAACCAAAAATAGGATTTCATATATTTAACATCTAATACTAGCCTTCTCTGAGAACTCTTGGGGGAATCTGTAAGCCATTATATAGAGTGGACTTTTACAAGTAAGGAACAGTAAGATGGACTCTAAGAAAAATAATTTCCAGATGGCTAAGGATTAGGTCGAGAGCAGCAAGGATTAATATCTGAAGTTTTCTGAGTAACAGTCTTTTAGTTCAAACAGTCATGTCCACATCAAAAAATATGTAGAAATAAGGTTTAAAAAATAAAGTGTACATTCAATTTAAATGCAGTGATTTATCCCCATTTCCATAAAATGAAAGCTGGTTAATCAGGAAACACACATTTTCCTAAAGGGAT
This sequence comes from Smutsia gigantea, assembly GCA_032199065.1. Lineage (NCBI taxonomy): Eukaryota > Metazoa > Chordata > Mammalia > Pholidota > Manidae > Smutsia > Smutsia gigantea. The sequence continues at coordinate 181,990 of JAVSCE010022692.1, read as the reverse complement.
CTAAATAGGGCCAGTGAAGCAGTGATATGCATGTATGGCAAGCAACCCCACCGAGATGAAAGACATCTCTCTTTTTCCCTAGAGACCATTCTGCTCCCAGAAAGATTAGTTATGAGAAGGCTTTAAATAAAGGACAAACTTACCAAATCAGGAGCATGACACGTGCTTTTGAATTGGCAGTTAACACTCTTGAAAGCAACGGTTTAACAGTAGTTATAAATGATGTACTGCTTAAAGTAAAACATACTATACTCAGTTAACAAATTACATCCACTCCGTATTAAGTTGAATGCATACCGTACTTTTAATAAATCAAGACAGTTCAGGTGTTTTTCTGGAGTAGTTTCAAACAGTTAGCATATAACCCGTATATAACAATATTGCTGTTTCTAGTCATTTTATAATTAAGGGTCCAAAATATGTTCACAAACTAACACTGTCCAATAAATGCCAACCAGTGTTTGAGTTGTATTCCTTCAAAGTCACTCTACCCTGGTTATACACACTAACCTGCATCACTAAAGATAACCAAAGATGATAATTCACAGAGTCTCACCTCCACATAGCAGTTCTAATTGGCCTAGAAACCTGCAGGTCGAGTTCTCAACCTTTGAAAAGGAGCAAAAATGTTCCAGAGCAGTTACTGTAGCCATAGATTTGGGCTTTGTATATATAGCATTACATTGGTGACCTACACGAGGTCATGCGTAATGCAGTAAGCTAAGTCTCATATCAAAATAAATTGCAAAAGGAATTTTTATAATTCCAGTAGCACAGACTTGAAAAACGGAATGCTTAAACATACTCCCACACCTGTATTTCATTAACAGGTCATCGCCATGCTTACAGGTTTGAGGAAGGAATCTACATATTGGTGTGATTAATCAGAGTGCACTACCAAGAAGTTGGGTCCCATGCCATAGGATTATTTTCGCCCTTCCCCTGAAGAATCATTTGCTTCTGAAGTGACAGGCTTTTAAGGCACATTTTAACAAAAACCCATCATATACCCCACCTTAAAATGGAAGCTCCACCTGGTTACAGTAATACATATACCCATGTATGATTTACCAGATAGGCAAGTGTCTGTCTTGAGGATCAAGTTGCATTAGAAAAGCAATTCTTTGCTTATTCAACAAGAACCACTGTGTAAAAAATTAGAGAATTGTTTGTAAGAATGACCCATATGAACCAGGCCTGTTGGCAAAGACCCAACAGGGAGGATATAGGTCCAAAAGTTAAGGAAAAGACTTCCCTGGAGCCCTGGGTTCCTAACCCATCCAGGTTTCCCAGTAGGAATCATGGAGTTAGAGCGCCTTAGTGATTTCTACAAATTTCCTCCCAAAATGCAGACCCTTGGCAGGGCTCAAATCAGCTCCCATCTTAAATTGCAGTTACCAGCTTCAAATAGGACTTGGGGAAGGAAGGAGAGGATGGAAAGAAGCCGCCCAAAAAAGTACGGTAACTTCAAGGACAGGCTGACTTAGGAAACTGATACATTTTTGCTAGGACCAGCTTTTGCTGTCCCTGTGAGGCTCTGGTAAAAAAAACAAGAAAACAAAAAACCTCCCTAGCATGCTTTAGGACACTGAGTCTTGGGCTGGACATTGATTCTAGCTACTTGGAATGGTTTGGGGTGGGGGAAGATGCAAGGGTCTCCTAACTTCCTGATAGTCAAGTAAACATGCCAAGGAAGAATTTCCTGGAAACAAATACGTAGCAAACTGTAATGCCTCTGCTGGCGATCCTCTTTCTACTGATATTTAGGGGTTTTTGGGACAGATTTTTCACTGTGCAGAGTAAGCTGCCAGTAAGCTGAACTCTAGTTCAATCACAAGGTGGGAACAGGCAGAGTCCACTAGGCACACTGCAGCAGATGAGACTCAAGAGGTGACAACTATGCCCACCAGCATTAAGCTCTGCGCCAGAGAGATCTAGACATTCTCCGTGGTTACGGAGCAGTAAAAAAAAAAAAAAAACCAAAAAACTGTTCCTAAGTATTTTAAATGTTGCAGTTACAGGCCCATTTAACATGGGCCAAACATACGTTAACTGCACAGGTTTTTAAATCTGCAGTTGCCAGTCACATTTAGGAAAGCATGTGGCCTCTGATGTTACTTGAGGGAGGGAGCAGCCGGTACAGAAAAGCTACTAGAAACCCCATAGTTCTCAATTCTGTCCAGTGATCGGCACCACTTTGGCAATGTGGTCCCAGAGGTTCTAAAGACCTGTAATGTGGCAAAAGGAAATGACCTCTCTGTATAAATAGGCAGAGACGTGTTGAGGTAAAGAGCGTTGTCCAACTGTCGAGCAGGGAAGCACAGTCACAGCTAAGGAGTTCTCAGGTATCCGAGTCTGGTGCTAACATTACTCTACAAAACTCCTGTTTATACCAGTTATTAGACAGCTCCCGCTGCTCCTAGAGCTTGCTGCCTGCCCCCATCTGTTCCAGCTTTAATGAAAAACGATTTTTCCTCAACTATTGGTAGCAAAGATTCTCAGATTTATAAGTAATTGCCCACTCACTGCCTTTTGATTAATTTGATTGCCATATACATATGGACTACAGTATGCATGTCCTTGACCCCATGTACAGAAAAAAGCTTAGAAAAGTTGTTTTATCAAAGTTCAGTTCAGTGAAACATGAAAAAGTGCAAAATATATACAGTTCCTGGCAGTTCTCACACAGGATTTTTCTGACTGCAGACCATAAAAATTTACGTTTGTGTAATGCAGTTACAGTGGATTTCACTTCATTGTTAAAATACAAGTGTTTGCTTCAAAGTGCTTACTTTATTTAAAAAAGATTAAGAGGGTTGCAGGAATTTTTTTCTTTTTTACAACAAATATGTCATGTGTCCCAGTCTCCTCCTCCTTTTTCTTTAGTGCAACACAGCGCAACAGCCTCAGTGAAAGGTCTGATTTCAGCAGATGGTCCTGACACCTCACTTACAACAGCACTCGTGGGGTTCCGTTGGGCGGGGCTCCTTTCTTCTGCAGCCGATTCTGAATCTTTCGTGATTTCACCACTTTCATTCTCACCTCGAAAACTTCATGGATGGCCTTCCGGAAGCAATGAAAATTATAGTCAATAAGCCCTGGAGAAGAAAACAAAGATATTTAGAAATGGCACAGAAATAATCTCCATCTTTTCATGGCTGCCGTGGCCAGGACAAACGAGTAGTGGGAGGCAGACGAACAGCCTTAATCGTAAGTCCGCAGAGTTCCCTAAAAGGTCTGCAGCTGGGCTTCAGGAATTGCAGGCAGAGTCTTATGAATGCCTATTTTTTCCTCAGCAAAGGTTCCAGAGTCTATACCACATTTTCAAAGATGTCTACTACCGAAAAGACCTGAAGAACCAAATGAACTGTCACATTGTTCTAAAACCTGTCAGAATGAGAGATTTCTTACAGTAAAGCTGGATCTTCAATGAAATTATTTTCCCTTCAAAGGATTATTAAATTGACTCTAAAGAGAGGCAGACCCTGACTTGGAGTGTGGCTGATCTCGAAGCTATGGTGCCAATCGATCAGCTGCGTATCTATTATATTTAAACCACTGTCAAAAGCCCAGCGGAAAGCAAAGTCCCTGACGGTAGAGTGGTCAGTCACCTCGGGTCAGCTCCAAGCTCAGGAATTCAACAACCAAGGACACGCTCAGTTTTTCAATATTAAGTAGATTTTAAATGGAGAAATGGCAGAGGAGAATCTTATGTTTCCAGAAATTAGTGGTACAAAAATAGAATCAAAGCTGCAGTCCAAGTCTTGAGTGCATTTTTCACCATCACCGCTAATTTGTACAAGTGTTGAGGGCAACATTATGCTTGCACCACTTAGGATAAAGCAGGTAGTTGGTTCTATTTAACGCCCTTTAAACTTACTAAAACAACTTGCCCAACGATTACTTCCATCCACTCAGGTGATGTTTTAGAGCCCCAACCAAAAAAAAGAACTGGTTTCCCCGCAGTGAGTGAAATTCTCCAAAGCAGTTGTGTAGCTGAGGCAAGGGCACTGGAGGAAACGTTTCCTGGCTTCCAGAAGCAGGAGGCCCTGTGTGGCGCCCTCTGCTGCTTCCACAGTGGTAGTCCCCGCTGTGCAGTAAGACTAGGAGACATTTCCTCAAGGAAAGACAATTAGGGCAATTGGGGGAGAGAAACAGGCAATACACAAGCCCGGTATGGATATCTCTTCTCTGTCTGAAGCTTCCTTGGCCGCACACAGACAGGTACCAGGGCTCTGAGGGTGCCCCTCAGACAGTGGCACGTGGGAGCTGGCGGACGTATGCCACAGCCTTGCATACTCACTGGGCTGAACCTGCGTTTGTGATTCCCCCACTGGGAATGAGCATAAAGCGCTCATTAATGTCACACGGGTGGCTTCTCTACCTGTATTTCCCCACTTCCCCACTTGTTTCTTGGGATCATCTTTAAAATAAAGCATGTAATTTAAAAAAGAAAGAAAGGACCAAGGAAATTATTTTATTTTAGTAGGAATGTGGATAAAAGATGTGAGAACCACCTCAAAATTCTCTGCCTATATATGCAGCCAACTGCCTTAGGAAGAATGCCAAGCCAAAGGGCTTTGGCTCAATAAGAACTTGGGAAATTTCAGACACCTTAGTTGATTGTTCCTAACAAATCTTCACTAATTCATCTTTGCACATTTAAAATGTAACATTAATCTTGCTGTATCTGGATTTTAAAGAGTAAAAATTCACAACTAAGGTCTTTAAAGGATATAAGAATTCATACAAAGTGTTTGTTGTTTATTTCAACCCTTTCATTAAAAGCAGTTAAAAATACAGGAACACAGACGTGAACAGAACAAACATTGTCTTCATCACCATGCACAGTTGTGGTCCCACATATTTCAATGGTTCAGTGGTTATCAACCCCAGCTGCATATCAAGAACACCCAGGGAACTTTTAAAAAACTAAACCCCAGGTCCTCCTAGGAATTCTATTCTGATGGTTTGCAGGAGGGCCTAGATGTCATATTTTTTAACCACCTCCCTTCCCAAAGTGCCTACAGCGTGCAGCCAAGGCTGAAAACCCCACACCTGCTTCCCACAGTCTCCTTTCTGCCAAACCAGTGACAGAGATCAGTACTCAACACCCAGACAGAGCCCACCAGGAGGAAAAGCTAATCAACACACACCAACAGGACGTGACACCATGTGACGTTAAGGCAACAAAACCCAGCCAACTACCCCCATGCATCTGTAAGCAGTAAGTTCTCTTTAAAGACAACTACCTGAGAGGGGGACCAGCTCATCCTATCTGCCTGGGACATTCCAAGTTTCAGCACCGAAGGTCTCCTATCCCAGAACACCCTCTGTCCCAGGCAAATGGAGACACTTAGTCACTCTAAAAAGCACAGAAGCTTAACATAATGGGGTTAAACTCTGTCTACCTCTTTATTTACATTTCTTAGTTGTAACATTAAAACGAATATCTAGGTTTCTGGTTAGTTTAATAAATTCTACAAAATCTGCCTATCCTCAGAGATGATCCCACCTAGATGGTTTATCAATAACTTACCGAAGATCCACGTGATAAATTCCCACTTAAATTTACTTCCACAACCATAGATGGAGGTTAAAATTAATGGGCAAAAGTCTGAAGAGAAACAGGAATTGCATAATTTGAAAGTATTTATTAACTACAAATGAAAGATGGAACTTTCCAGTAGGAAAATCCTGGCACACACCACCTTAACTAAATCAACGTCAGCATCACCAATAAGCTATCAGTATCATGAACCATATGATAGGATACACTGAGGACACATAATTTCTGTGTGGTATTCTTGCCAAAGTGCACAATTTCATTCCAACTGTGTGAAAACATCAGGCGAATCCAATTTGAAGGGCATTCTACGGAGTAATTGATTACTCTTCAAATGTGTCAAGGTCATGAAAGATGAAGAACTGCCACAGACTTGAAACTCAGAAAAATAGTAACTACATCAATCTGTGATCCTGGATTAGAAAGAGTATTTTTGGAAAAACTGGTGAAATTTGAATAAGGTCTGTAGTTTCATTACTAGTACTATACCAATGATGAGTCCCTGGTTTTGACAGCTGTAAATAAAGATGTCCACATTTGGGGTAACCGGATGAGGAGTATATGTAAGCTACATACTATTTTGCAACTTTTCTGTTAAGTCTCAAATTAGTTCAAAATAAACAAGTTGTCAAGGTTGATCCTAACATACCCTAAATTTTAGGACCTGTCTACCCTAGATGGTTTTGGGGCTGTAGTCGTACTATTTGTATTACTCTAACTTTCTTTCGCTTCCAAATTCAACATGAAATATTAATCACCAAATACAAATTCTGGAATATCTTTAACCATGGGAATGTATGTATAATGGTTTGAAACACAGTATATGTAACTATACAGGGAGAAGCCCAGGAATCTTTACCCCTAACTGCCAAGCACGGGTGGTGCGACCTTGAGAGAAAGTCACTTGTATTTCCTGCCTCTGAGGTAAAATCACCTGTAACGGAGTGAGTGAGACAAGCTGTGGTCCTGTCTGTCTTAAAAAATTCCATGAATCTTTTATATAATCTGTTCTATCTTTCAGGAAGATGAAAACAGGGAGTCCAAAGGTTAATACCACTTTGTTAAAAGTTTTGAGGGCCCCTTGGCAATTTGGATGGTAATAAAGGCAACACAAAAGGCAATTTGGTTGTTCATAGTCTATAAATACGGGAAGGATACGGAACTTCATTAAGCAAGGAAATACAGATCTAAATGATATGCCAGTTTTCAGTTATCAATTTTTTTAATGCTAATACCCAGTCATGATAAGAATACAGCAAAATGGACACATCCATATTCTCTTAGTAATATAAACCCTGAAGTCTTTCTGAAGGACATTTTGGTAAATACACATTAGAGGCCATCAAAACACGCTTTGATCTAAATAATTCCATTTGCTGAAGTTTTTCCTGAGGAAATAACGAAAGAGGTACACATATATCTAGTGCAAAGGTCATCATAGATTATTCTCACCTCAAAGCCTAGAAACAATATAAATCACTAACAATAAAAAATTAACAATTACTAAAAGATGACAAAAAGATTTAGTGAACTGGAAAGATGTCTCCAAATTGAAGTGAAGATTATAAAGTAGTATTTATCACACAATCCCGTATACAGACATAGATATAAATGAAAAAAGTTATACAGAAAATGTTAAGAGCGATTATCAGAGAAATTTATCAATAATTGTTTTTTGCTTATTTGTTATTTCTAAATTTTCTAAATGAAGCCATTATTTTTATAATAGAAAGAAACAATAAAAATCTAAATTATGTTTTCATGTTCATTGAATCAGGAAATTTTTCATGACATAAATAAGTGAAAGCAACAAGATACAAAACTATATAGACAATGCGGCCCCCCTTTGGTTGGAAGGAAGGGAAGGAAGGTGGGAGGGAGGGAAGGAGGGAGGAAAACAACAAAATCTCAGAAATCTAACATGGGGTTTAACTCTACATAGTGAAATTGGGTGGTTTTATTTTGTTTCTTACACTTCATAGAATTTCCAATATTTTTATAATGAACATGCATTGGTAATAAGGGAAAAAAGGCCATTATTTCAGTAAATGTTACTACTCCCACTCTATTGGGAATTTTTTTACCCAACAAATTGGTACCTCAAACACTAGTTACTGGCCAAAATCCCTAGCTGTGTCAAGTAAGCTGTTATTTCCCAGGTTAGACAGTACAGGGAAAATGAATATCTTTATGAAGTTTATTGCTTTTGTTTTTAAGTGGAAGTAAGTTTGTCCTATGAAGATACATAGAGACGTTATTAAGTATAATCATGTCTGTCCCTTTGGGAATCATGACGGCACCTGTGTTTTGAGAATTAAAGATGTACAAAGGCTGAACAGAAGCTAAATTACTGTCTAGCTGTAATGTGTAAGTCCCCTTCTTTACACGGGGAGCATGAGTGGTCACAGGGTCCCTCAGACCTTCAGGAGGTGTGGACCTCACTGTAGGCTGGGGTGCCCTTCCCCTGGTAAGAGACCTTCCCGCGTGGCAATGACACCCCTGCCAGCTCCACTCTCAGAAACGCTAAGGCCTGGAGAGGATGGTCTGGCTTCACTTGCACCTCCTGGCAGCTGCATCACTAGAGGGCAGGGTGGCTCACGGATCTCTGACTAATGGGGGCAGGAGCCCGAGGGGGCCTGTCACTAAAGTCTGGAAGCCTCAAACAAGTCCACCCACATTCAACAGGCAGTAAAGGCAGTATAGTATTAGTCTGAATTGAAATGCTTCATTTAAATCACACAAAAACATTACCTTTTCTTTCAAAGCTTTCCTCTCTGACAAAGCAAACAAGAGCCAGGAACTTTGTCACCTCTTTTAAATAAAGAACCGTTGTATTATTCAGCTTTATAATGGCTGTTGATTCCTTGTCATAAGGGGTTCCTGCTCCATCTTCTTTGAGACTAAATGGGGACAGAAACCAAAACATATCTGACCATTGAGAAGGAACTACAAATCATAACCCAGTGGCGGAGACCAGCTTTAACACAAGGAATGTAGTCATAATGACAAGTAGCAAAAGAACTCAGAAGCACACAATCACAAGAATAACAGTGTATGACAGTCACTTTCCTACTGACACAATGAGTGGCTGTTACGGCTGCTGGGCAACTCTCCAGGCACCTGGGAACACCGGTGAGGGACGGAAGTTAGCTCCTCTCCCCTGCGTGGCCCACAAGGGCTTCCAGTTTTCCCATGACAGAATAGCAAAGCTGTCAATCACACGGTCTGATGAAAAATCAAGATGCGTTTTTCCAAAGAGACATTACAGACAAATGCTGGACTGGACCCTGGGTAAGGGAAAGACATTCTATAAAGGAGAGAATGGGGAACATTGGTAAACTTTAGATACGGACTATCTATTTGATCATAGAGCAATGTGGCCCTGCTAACTATGCTGAATTTGATAACGGAACTGTGGTCCTGTGAGAGAATGTCCTTGCTCGTAAGAGATAGATGCTCAAAGTAGCTAAGATCAATCAATCATGATGTGTGCAATTTATTCTCAAACGGGTCAGCAAAAATCAACAGTATGCATTAGAAAGAGAGAGAGACAGCAAAGAGGGCAAACCAGTAACAATTGGTGAATCCCAGTGAAAAGTGTATATGCGTTCACTGCACTGTTCTTGTACATTTTCTGTGGGCTTGAACCTTTTTGTAAAGAAAAAGTTAAATAAATATATTGGTCTATTTAGGAAAAGGTGGGGCTTGCAGACATACGACTTGGGTTCGAATCCCAGCTCACTCACTATGTGAACTTGAGCAAGCCGAGTAACTTCTGAGCCTTCATTTCCTCACCTATGAACAGTCCTTACTCCAACATTTCCTAATGAATGAAATAATACACACATAGCACTGAGTGTAGTGCTGAGAATGTAAAATGCACAGCGAATGTTCGCTATTATTGTTATCATGGCCTTAAGGACTGAAACTGTACTCTCTGAAGACACCGAGGCAATCAAGAAGTTATGGATCCTTTCCGCATAGACAAAAGAGCTCTTCCATGTACCTTTTCCTGTTATCTGAAACTGTGTATGTATTTTCTGACTTTTTTACTTCCCGAATTTATGAACTGACCAGAAATTGGGCTTAACTGGAATTATGCTAAAGCTTACTAATACAGCATAATAATAATAATAATAACTAATACAGCTGGTGCTAAACCTTATTGCTTTTACATAATTAAAAGACTTTTATTCACTAAAAATGTACTATGTGACCAGCACTATTCTTAGTTCTTGCCAGGCATTAGCCACTGTGTGGCACGAGAATACTCTCGTGCTAGGTATCCAGGAACAGAGGCTGGCTGGGGTAAAGTAAGTAAGATAACTTTGTCAAAGGTGAAGATGGGGGTAGAGCCAGAAATTCAAACTAATCTGACTCATTTCAAAGCTAATGGTTTTAATCTTGTAAATATCACAAGCGGGTAGGGCGACGAAACCAGATTTTGTGGAAAGCCTGAATTGTAGAGTGCTTTAAAGGAACTATAGATTTCCAGTTTTGAGAATATTTTAAACTGCCATATACATGACTATTTAACGGTAAATTGAGGAAGTCTGTTTTTTTTAAAAAAAGATTCAACTCACTGTAACCAACCAAAACAATAGAAAAGACTTTAAGAAGTGCTGGATCTCAGTTGTTAAAGATTTAACAGAATTCTAGACTGAATTTCTCTTGCTATTAAGTAATGTTCTGAGAAGAATAAAATGAAACATTAAAAATTTTTTACCCAATGAAGAAAACCGCATTTAAAACTTCCAAGTAATATATAATACTTAGAGACACTAAACATTATTTATTAACAGCACTTAAAATAACACAGGAAAATTCTTAGGTGATAATGCTAAAAGAAAAAAGCAGGATATAAAATTATATATATACAAAGTGTTCACATTATCCTAAAAATTACACACAGAAATAAGAACGAAATATACAAACACATGAATAATGACTGTTTCTAGGTGATAATATTATGGGCTATTTTAATTTTATTCTTTATATGTTTACATATTTTCTGCCATGAACCTGGATTACATTCCTAATCAGGAAAAAAGTAAACATTAAACAAATTGGAAAAAAAGAACGACCAAATGAAAAACTACAAGTAGAAATTGGCAAGGTTTTATGATTGCAACAACTATCTTCTATTCCTTAAGTGTCCACCTTGAAAGCAATGAAAACACACTTAGGTGGAACGTGTGTGTAGTGCCTGGGGGCAGAGCTGAGGCTCGGCAGGTCACCTGCGCCCGGGCCCTGCTGCTCTCCACGGAGCAGCTGGGAACTGGCCGCAAGCCTGCTTTCTTGGTTGCTGCCAGTTAACTAGGCTGGTCCTGTGCTCCAGGAGACCGTCTGAGGAAAGCCCAGGGCCCACACCCCATTTGTGACCCAGGCTGGTTCTTACCGAACTTGGTGGGTTCTCAAAAGACTGCACTGCACCACAGAAAAACAACCTGACAGCAGGACCCAGTTCCTTCCTCCTCCCAACCACTCCCTCCCTGGGTTTGCTTTAGCTGGGTGAAAGCGATCTGATCAACATCATTTACAGGAACAGCTTGCTGCTTCCGTCTAATTACCATATGCACAATGATGATGATGCGTATCATTAAGTGTGTGCCAGATAAATTGGGTTATTCATTACATTTGATTATCACAGCAATCTAGACTGTGACCAGGGTACATTCAACTTCCATGACTATTTCAAGGTCATCCACGTAGGGTTTAAAAGCAATAGAGTACTGCAGGGCGGTAAAATAAGGCCTATCCCGAAAAGCACATGGCAGTATTTAATAATACCAATGTCAACAACAAAAATAATAGGGCTGTAATCTTGGGAAATGAGGTCTATTTCCAAAACCAGGTGGCAATGTTTAATAATAATAATAATAATAATGATAGCTGCATTTTGTTCCGGGTCTACCAGGTAAAGCCTATCATCTCATCCTTTCTAAATATCACTTTCCCTGTTTCTTAATGGAAGGGGCTGTGTGTGCATGTGCGTATAACAGTGTTAACAGAGAATGTGAATGGAGTGGGGAAAGGATTTTCAGACAGTGGGAGAGAGAAATGGGGAGACAGACTCACAGAAGCTGACAGATCAGAGCCAGTGCAGAAAAAGGAAGGTGAGCAAGGGTCTTACCTCCTCAATGACTGCTTAGGGATCTAAGATCCAATATATATAGAGGGAAACAACGTGATGTCTTCATAAGACAGACAAACTAGTTCACACCCATTCACTGTGTGTCACGTATTTAGCAAATTATAATTACATGGAAATGTTTCTATGTTTGGTAACAATACATTTTCCTCACTCCTTGTTTATTTTACAGTAAGCGTATAGGAAGTTCCGGTTTTTAGGAATCTAAGACTGTAATAATAAACAGGTAATATTGTTTGCTTAGATTTATAATTCTCTGCTACCCTCACAAGAAGATAATCAAAAGTATACTATAAAAAAACAGTAGTTATTTCCTGTAAGAAGATAACAGAACTATTGTAAATATGAGGTATTTATTTAGAGTTCAAAGAACCTATTACCCTTTCCCAAATGTATACGATATATGACAGATTTTTGAGTACAGGAACCAGGAATCAGTTAGATCTGAGTTCAAACTCTAGTTCCATCTGCTAATGACAGTGTGAGCAGAATCTAGAAACTGAACCATTCTGAATCTCAGTTTCCCCATCTGTAAAATGTGGATAGTAATTCCTGCCTCATGGAATAGTGGAGAATTAAATATTATAATATATGCAATAAGATAATCAGCAAAATGCCAGGCCTTTACTCAGTAATTTTCTGTTGTAATTGCATGGCTAAATGGCATATTTACAGACTTCAGTAATTTAAAACGGGAGTATTAATTTCAAATAAGTAAATGCAAAATGTCTCAACAGTTATAAAAGAGAACCATGGCTGAAGCATCTATGTTGACAGATAGTAACTGCACTAGTGGGGGTGAGGATTTAATAATATGGGTAACTGTTGGACCACTGTGTTGCATATTTGAAAACAATGTGAGATTGTATATCAAAGATACTTCAATTAAAATAAAAAAAGAGAGAACCATGGTTTGACTTAAGCCTTTAAGAATGTTTTACTTACCCATAAATACAAGAGATATCAATAACGACATCGATCATATCACAGCAGAGCTCGTAGGTTTGCATATCCACTGGAGTACTATCAGTTGCAATATAAATTTTACTGACCACGTCAAATAGAAAAGCCTTTTCAATTCCAGAATTCTAAAACAAAAAGAAGATGCTGCCTTAAAGTGACAGCTGATTCCAGACCTTTTCGTGGTTGCATAAAATTATATGCCATCCTCAATGTAAAATACGAATGAGCAAAAACTAAGTCACTAAGAATTTGGGCTCTTCCATTTTTTTATAATTTAAACCTCATAAAACCTTCTTTATAAGGGGCTTGCCTAAGAAATGAAAAGTAGAACTAGTTATCACAGATTATTTACTTTGAACAAATTGAGCAGTTTCCTGACTCTCAGAGATGTACCTGCAGTTAGGAAAAAGGAAAGTAAAAACACTAATCTTACTGACTGCAAGTTAAAAAATAAATTTAAAAAATATAAACAGACTCAAAATATTGCAGTGACAGGGTAAATATGAGTGAAACCAACAGTTCTGCCTCAATTCTGTGCAGCATGTGTGGAGCTGACAGTTTACAGGACTCACTCAGCTAACATATCATTCAGTGTTAAAAACAGGTAAAAAAAAGCTCAACATCTTATTGCCAAAACTGACTTTTATGTTCCCTACCTTTGGTAGGGCTCTTTGAACACTGAATGGTTGCCTGCAACTAGAGTAACCACTCCAACTGTACCTGTGAAGTACAGGAATCTGTTCTGGGAGTTAAAATTTAAAGGCCCTAAAACAGTATGTAGGAGCAATTTCAAAAGTATATTTCAGTGACCTTGAACTGCTATAAAAGCAAGCGGAAGTAAGACTGTTTTCACTTTTGCAAAATTATTCTCAAATTGTGCAAATGACTGTAATAGGATGTATTATTTACTTACTGAGATAAAGATGTTTAGCAAATTCTCCAGGGTGGGGAGTTGTGGAATCAGTTTCTGAACCACTTTGCTAAAAGCTTCAAATATTGAATGATCGTATATGCTTGTCAGATAAAAGCTGAAAGAGGACACAAACAGTATCTCATCATGTTTTCCCTTTGGCTAAGGAATAATTGCTTAGGCTATGCCATACCACCAGCACCCTGCCTTTCGTATGTGCAGTTCTTACCCACACATTCTAGTCCCCTCCAGATCTCAAAATGACCTTGATAAAAAAAATGAACATGTCTTAACACGCTACTTCTCCCTAATTCCCAAAAAGCAAGAGCTGTGTCCATTCTCATCTGCTCATTGGCTGGACTGGAAAGCTTTGAAATGCAGTGGTACGGGACTATACTAGCTTCCTGACATTCCGCAAGAGAGCCCACACTAGATAATCTTTACACACACCCCTTAGGTTAGTTCCTGGTTGTTACTGACACTGAAGCATCTAATCTTTTCATTTGCCAGTTGGTAAACTGAGTGGTGATACTACACACACACACCACACACACAAATGATTGGGAAGTGGTTTTCCTCGGAGAGTATTTCTACTTGAATAATCATCAGAGTACTCCTTTACTTAGGACTACAAATATGATCATTTTTATCAAGAATGGCACATTTCAGCATTGGAAACTTCCTTGATTATGTTCCTGGGTTTTATGTTACATGTTTTTCATATGAGGACCTTGACTCTGATCATTTGTTTAAAAAAATTTAGAAAATTGAAATCAGCACATGCAAAGCTTGATTTTCCCAAATACCTCCCCCAATGCCTACAGCACAAAATAAGGTAAACAGGTAAATTACTGTCCATGCCAAACCACTGGTAGTGACTTTGCACCCCAAACCTGTTTTCTTCTGTCAGAAACCCTGTGATCCCTGAGGGGTTTCTGTTCTCACCTGAGGTGAATTTTTTCTAATCCAGCATCAGCAAGGTCATCATTTGCCCTCTGATGAATATCTCTTTGGGTCTCGATTTTGTGGTCATCTGACAGACCGTCCACCTTATGAATAAACACCTCGAAGTTGATGTCAGTGTTCACTTTGTAGGCCCTGGTCACGGTGAGGTGGAGCCTGGCCAGGGCTTCCATGTAATCGTCCTGGGAACGAAGGCACACTTCTGTCAGGGGGGGTCTGCTCTGCTTCCTGAACCATTCTAGGCTGTCCTCCACAGATACTGTGCTTTTACTAGCTGTCCTGAGGCATGACTGACAAATAAACATCGCACATATTCAAGGTGCACATGATAAGGTGCACAACTTATACATCATGAAAAGCAACCCCACCCCCCCAGCTGAGCTAATTAACCCATCCATCACCTCACCTCACAGCTACCATTTCTTCCCATCACATACATTCCTAAATCTGGAAACCATGTGGGTATGATCCCAAAAATATTTTGCAAAAACCCAAATAAAAGCTGGTTTCATAGAATCCAAGTTTGAAAACCTCAATTTTAACAAAGAGATGAAAAAGAAAGGCTAGGAAAATGCTGCTGCAGGCAGTTACGACTTCTCTTGATGACCACAATAAAGATCGGAGTTGCAGTTTTATGAATTCAAAATGACCTCACAGCACCTAGGGCCTTCCCTGGGCACGGTACTATTTTCCCCGGTTGGTGGGAAGTCTCCTGATGAACCGTGATGGAAACGGGATGGGGGTCACAGGGAGGGTGAGGAAAGAGACAGGAGGAGAAATTTTTAAGGACCACTGGTCAGCAGACAGCAGCCAGAGGGTCCAACAGGCTCACTGCCGGTTGTTTGTTAAGTAAAGTGGTTGAGTACAGCCACACTCATCTGTGTACATATTGTCTACGCTGCTTTTGTGGTACATGGCAGAGCATTTAGCATCTGGTCCTTCACATAAAAAGTTAGCTGACCTTTGGTCTGGAGTTAATTGCCCCAAATAATGTACCATTTTCCCCCCTTCCTACAGATGATACCTATATAACAATATGATGAATGCCTGCGTATGCATCTCCATGCTTAAGAAATCAAACAGGAGACACTGAAGCCCTGTGTCATCTTCCCAGCCCACCCCATCACTCTACCCCCGACCCTCCAGAGGTAACCCCTGCTGGAGTTAAGGGTTTATATTCTCACTCATCTCCTTACATTACTACATACATATGTACCTATAAACAACACACAGAATTGTTACATTGTCTTAAAATTTACAAAGATTTTTTTGAGGTGCTGAGAAAGGACCTAAAATAACATTTTGGGGTGGTAGACAGTCTTTATCTTGGTTATGAGGTGGTTCCAGGGTGTATATATTTGTTAAACTCACTGAACTGTGCACTTAAAATGAATACATTTTATTGTATGTAAATTGTATCTAAAAATGGCATTGCCTATGATACATTTATAGGGGAACTCAGGGGACATCTCTGGGAGCAAAGCTAGCCAATGTCAACAGAGCATCAAAATATGAGAAGATCAAAAATCTCTACTCTAACCTCCCTGCCATATAAAATGATCTGGTTATCAACTGACGAAGCGGTATATAGCTACAAGAACTAAAACTAACATTAAAAAGAATTCTTGGCTTATTGGAGCAGAGGGATTGGGGATGACTTTTCCTACTGTCTGTTACTATCTTCTACAAGTAGAGTTAAAGGAAAAATCCACTGCCTAGTTTTTGTCCAAAATTAGATCTAGGAATTACAGGCAGGTCACAATCAACACAGGTCGAGCCGACATGCTATTCCGGTTCCCAGCATGTGTGAAACGGCTTCAGGGGGTGGAGGGCAGCGCTGCAGATGTGATACATTCTGTGGGCTTTGCTGGGGGTGGGAGGTGCCACCCATTTAGCTCCTAGGAAATCACTCTGGATGATTTCATTCTCTTTTATTTTACAACATGCTGTAAGGACACGTTTTCTCCTTGGTCATAAATTTATCCGGCAATCCTGGGATTGTGAGGAATTTACAAGCAAAAACTAAAACACGAGCTGTCAGCAACAGAGCAGTGCTTAGAAATTAAGGTAACGACATGCAAGTGCTGCCAGATGCTTCCCCAAAGTACACTTTTCTTCTCAGTGCTTGTAATCACATCTGTAAAGATTCCCCAGGACATTATTATATTTTATAGTCTGTTTCAATAGGAAAGTACATATTAGATAGGCTCTGAAATGGCTTATTTAATTTTCCTTCTTTTTACTAAATGACCGCTCGTGTGGAAACACTGTTTTCTCTAATATCTAACTTAAAAGTTGAATTTTTCCTTCTTACACTTTTCTCTACCCCACAGCTTAAAAAAACTCCAAACAAGTAACAAAATAAAACAAAAACACATTTACCCACCCAGATTGAAGGTCCATTTTCCATGTTCAGATAGAATTAAAAATTACAGTTGCAGTTTAAAAATAGGTCAGTGTACCAACTTTAGCCACATCACAAACACCCGAGATAGAGCTGCCCTGGCACTCTCAATTCCAGGAACGCAAACTGCTACGTCCACACAGCACAGGAGTCAGTAGGTACTTACCGAGCCACTGTCTTGAAATGATGAGTTACCAGGTTGGGATCTACTCACCTACAGGGAGAGCTATTACTACCTAGGCTACCAAGTTCAGCTACAGAAAACAGCAGTCGAATGACTTCAGGATAAAAACGGAGCTTTGGAGTCAGAGGAGTGACATCTGGGGCCTCGCCCCCCGTGCAGCAGAGGGTACACAACCCAGCTGCCCTTCTCCGGCTCCGGCTCCCTAATTTATGGTGCTGGCAGACCTGAGGCACCTGAGGCGGGAAGGCAGGGGACGGTGCCAAAGCCACAGATGGGTCATGAGTCAGTGCAAGTGGGACAGCCAGAAGGCAGCGACCCATGGCAGACCCTGGGCTGGAGACAGGCATCGAAGAGCACACACTTCCGGCTGGACAGCACTGCTGCTCATGGACCACGGCCTGGAAACTACGGTCTGCCCCGTCCACACCCCCGTCCCAAAACAAAGAACCCTTCTAATCATATGGCCACACTCCCCCAGCTACACGAGGAGTACACAGTGCAGTCACTTGGAACCGAAAGGCTTAGTTGAAAGCTTCATTATTATATTAAATAGGCACTTAGTTCCCTGAGTGAATCTATGATGCTCTCAGGCATGAGGAAGGTTTTCTAAGTGTCGGCTCAGACCCTTATTTCTAAGTCTTCCTGTCCCTTGCTCCCTAACAGTGACGCTCCTGGAAGGGCTCAGAGGGCTCTGCGTGCTTGTCTGTAGGTCCACGGTTTCGGGGAAATAGTGTGAGCTGGACTCAGGGTCTGTTCAGCGCATTCCTGTAGGGCCTGTTGCCTTTTTCTCCCCCACAGCTGCACAGGAGAGCCCTCGAGTGGGCCTTCGGGCTGGGCCACGCGTCAGGGACGCTTCCTCAGAGCACCTGGGCTTGGAGAGGATGTGGGTCACCGTCCGGCCCTGTCACCCATGATCCTTCCTAACACTGGTGGGTCTGAGGAGTACCCGCGGCCCCGCTCTTGCTCTACGGGACAAAGGCCCAGCTATGAAACCAGGGTGTCAGAGAGAGCATTTCAGTAAGGTGATAAAGTGAAACGCTCTGATGAAGCGAGTTAACTCTAACGCCTGAGCAATAAATAATGAAGGCTCTTCACCATCAAGGGGTTCCCAACCTTTTGCTTTTGGAAAGTTAAAGGACAGTCCAATCAGGATGTCTATCGATAAACGACTACCAATAATTTTTTGTGGTAGAAAACTGGGAAATTTAGGGGGAAGTAACTTGGGAGAAGTGGAAAAATTGAGTGAATGCTAGTAACAAAAGTCACCCCATATCCACCCACTCATTTATGTGAACAAGGTTTCTCAGCATTTACATTTATACAAACAAAAAACAAAAATAGAACTGATGCTGTATCCTGTCTTAATCAAGCCTGGATATATGAATTAAGTGGAAAAATACCAACTTCTGAAGAGACATTTTCCTCGAACTTTACTTTTTATATTTACCAGTTACCTATAAATACATAATTGTTAGGCTGTCTTGTGTACTAATAATATCATAATAATTTAATTCAGAAGAAAAAATGTCACACAACTGAACTTTAGAGGAAACAGTAAACATTTTAAAATGTAAATTTATATATGTATTTTTGTTGCAGAGAACCTGTAACCTTTTACACACGCCTGCCAAGAGCATCAGCGCAGGGACCCACAGCTGCTGTCCTTGGCCTGAATGCAGGTCCCCTCCATCTGCGAGGTTTCCTAGGTCTGTAATTTGCTGAGATGTACACAGATCACTAATGCAGTTGCCTGTTACTCGGGGCGACAAAGAGGCAGCCTCTTCTCCTTTGCAAACCCCGACAGCCCCAACTGAGAAATGTCTGTTTGGCAGAAGGCCTATTCCCGGTTCTAAAAACCAAACCAAAACCATCAGAAAGGAACTAGTGTGAATGTGAGGAAGGGGCTGCCTGTGCTGGGGGAGGGGGACTACAGCATGACGGCACCCATGCCTGAGCTTTACCTGGGAGTCTATGACAAATATCAGCGCTCCTGTTCCCCGGAAGATCATCTCATAGTCAAATGTAGGGTCAAAAAAGTCAATCTGTCCTGGGAAGTCCCAAATCTGGAAATTAACAAAGGAGCTGTTGGAAACATCTTCCCGGCAGATCTTGTTTGTGCTCTCCAAGAACAGTGTTTCGTTGGGAGACATTTTGTGAAAGACAACTTTCTGAATGGACGACTTGCCGCTTCTCCTCAGGCCCATGAGCAGGATTCTCGGCTTCACTTCAGTGCTGAAGGGATCACTGAAGTCCAGAACTGGAGAGACCACAGAACAAGAATGAGGGTGAGTCGCTTTCACAGCGGTTAATTAGAGGAGTTTCACTTCCACCTCAGATGTAATTTATGATTCACAGACAATGCTACTTCCCCAAATACGCAGAGTGCTAACGACATCACCCCTCTCATCAAGGGGCCAGCTTTTAGTTAAGTGGGAAACACTGAAAAAAAATGCCATTTCACTACCTCTTACACCATCCCACAGGGTTAAATATCTGTATGATTCCACACCACAAGCAGCAAGTCTGTAGTATGAAGCGTAGAGATTTCCTGGATCAGACTGTCATGGGAAAGGATCCAGTCTTAGCATTCCAGAGCATCATCTTTCTCTGCCTAGAGTCTCTATGCACTGAAGAAATGCTAGTTCATTTAAATTACACTTCTAATAAATAATTTTGGACTCCATTGAAATTAAAGACTTTTGGGCTTCCAAAGGACACTACCAAGAAAAGGCCACCACAGAATGGGAGACAACATTTGCAAATGTGTATGTGGTGAGGGTCTAGCAACCAGAATACGTAAAACACCCTTACATTCAACAATAAAAAGACAACCTGATTTTAAAAATGGGCAAAGGATATATACATGTCTCTGAAGAAGATAAACAAATGGCCAATAAGCACATGAAGATGCTCCACACCATTAACCATCAGAGAAATATTAATCAAAATCACAATGAGATGCCACTTCATATCCACTAGTATAGATGAAATAAAACAGATAGACAGTAACGAGAGTTGGTGAGGATGTGGAGAAATCAGAACTCTCATCCACTACCAGTAAGAATGCAAAATGGTATGCTCTCATAAACAGGTGGCAGTTCTGCATACGTTTAAACACGGACTCACCATATGACCCAGCAATTCCAGTCCTAGGAATACAAGAAATGAAGACATATGTCCAAGCAAAAACTTGTTCTCATATGTTCATGGCATCATTATTCATAATAGCCAAGAGGAAACAACATAATGGGATTAACAAATGTGGTATACCCATACAGTGGAATATTATTTGGCCATGAAAAAGGAAAGTACTGATTCATGCTATAACATACATGAACACTTAAAACATTCTGTTAAGTAAAAGAGGCTATACACAAAAGGTTACATATTATTTTATTCCATTTATAAGGAATGTTCAGAATAGACAAATCCATAGTGACAGAAAGTATTTTGTGGTTGCCATGGTCTAGAGGGAAGGGAAAATGGGGAAACTATTACAGGTTATGTGGTTTCTTTGAAGTGATGAAATGTGCTGGAATTAAATAGTGGTGAGCATTGCACACCTCTGTGAATATACTAAAACAACCAATTTGTATTTTAAAGGGCAAATATTTTGATATGTGAAATGTATCTCAGTATTTTTTAAAAAGGCTTCATGACTGACCAAAAAAATTAAATAAAAATTTTAAACTTAGTATGAAATTTGGAGAAAAATCGAGAAAAGCCAATGTTTTAAGGAAAAAGACAGTATATAGTCAAACATAGGTATATATATACATTTAATTATTTTTCTAAATTTCTCTTGTTTTCTTCTGACCTACACCTCATGCCTTTCTCAGTTCCTGGTCCCAAGCTAAGCCTAATCCGAAGAGGCTATAAAGTAATCCTTTATTTCCCTTATTGTAACTAACAATTTTTTCCTAAAACACATAGTAACAGTTGATACTATCTTGGTGAATGTCATTTACTACATACAGTATTTTGATGTTTGAATTTGCAATAGGCATAAACACACAAACTTCAGGTAAAACAATGACTGAATAAAAAGTAAGCAAGTCTAGATGTGCACAGACACTACTCCACTCCTTGTCCTTACCCTATTCACATACTTTTCCAGTTCAACTTAACCCAATGCAACAAACTGCTGGTGATTCACTATAGGAGCAGTAATGTGGCAGTAAACCTCCCAAAAGGTCACCAGCTTTCTTTTTCCTCATCAGGGATCCTAGGCTACCTATTTGCAGTACTGTCAATACAAGCCAATCTTAGCAAAAGCAGGTCAGAAATTGAAAAAGACATCAGGACTTCCATTTTAAAAAATATCAGACTGGTAACAAGTCACAGTCTTCACCTCCCACACTGAATCCCTAAAAATAGAAAAGGTAGGAACAACACATAAACTGACGAACAAATAAATAAACAAGGATAGCTGAGCTTGAACAGAAAAAGAGAACTCCAAGTCAACAAATTACTGAGAAATTTCTAAGAAACACAAAGGTCAGACTGGAGAGGGAAACTGCAGTCCTTGGCTACAAATGGCAGAATTCTGCTGCAGAAGGGAGAACTAGTGGTAGCCCAAACAGGATGGGCCAGGAAGACAACCAACAGGGCAGTTATTTGAAAAAATCATAGTAAGAAGAGCCAAGCATATAACCTCTGTGCACCACTGCCCTCCTACCCAATACACACACACACCAGAGTATCTTTCAGGTGGGAACACCCACATAGCCAACCACCCTGCAAGTACTCAGCTCCCTACAATGCATATGGAACAGTGCCATCTTTCCTGCAGACATTTTCTCAAGTGCCTAATGTTTCAGGAAAACCAAGATAGAGAAAAGAATACAGACTCAACAAATGGAAGAATGTGCACCTGAAGAAGCAGAGTTCATAAAGGAGTCAGAGTAAATTTTCAAGTTAAATTGTAATTAAAATACTCAGACAGTGACTGCAATGGGGTATGTGGTGGGGACTTGATAATAGGGGGAGTCTAGTAACCATAATGTTGCACATGTAATTGTATATTAATAATAGCAAAAAAAATAGAGATAAAGAGAAAATACGGCATCCATGAAACAGGAACACACAGTTTCATAATAAGAGCAGGTGTGGACTGAAAAGCAGAACAGACACATGAAGAGGGCAACAGTGAACGGGAGAGCAAAATTCTCTCCAAACACAGTACAAAGGGAGAGAGCACTGGGAAGAACGAAATACGGGTTAGGGGAACATCAGGAGTAAGAGTCAGAAGTCCCATTCATCTGTCAAAGTTCAAAAAGGAGAAAATATAGAAAGGAAATATACAGGGGAAAGCAATTCTAACTATAAATAAGCCTTTCCCACACTTAGGAAAAACTCAAAATGAACAGGCCCACAAAGTAAAAAAAGGAGAAATTTACAACAAAAGCAAGCCCACACCTAGAAAAATCATAGTAAAACTTCAAAAACACTAAGGATATTCATAGAAGTCCTTAAGACTCTCAGAAGAGGAAAGCAATTATCTGCAAAGGAAATCAGAAAGACATCAGACTTCTTAACATGGGATACAAAGAGAGAACAGCATAGTAATATTCAAAGGCCTGAAAGAAAACATCAATGAACCTAGATTTATAACCAGTCATGCTCTTTTTCAAATGTAGGAGTGAAATGAAGATGTTTCCAGATATTCAAGGACTCCGAAAGTTTACTGTCCACTTAATCTCTTTGGAAGAATTATTCAAGGAAGTGCTCTTGAAAGAAAAATAGACTCAAAATGTAGTGCAATTGCAATAAACAATGGAAAACAAACAAGTTTTATTGAAATCTATTCATTTTAATTATTGATTTAAAAATTTTGAATAAAAATCAGAAACTAAAATTCCAGACAGCGTAGACATGGGGGATTGGTGAAGGAGAGAGAGGCAAAAAGTGCAAGAATGCTATGGTTTTTGTTAGAAAAGCATAATTATATTTATCAATTTTTTTAAGATTTAAAAATAATCTCAAACCAGTAGCAAAAACAAATATGTAAAAAAATGCATTAGAAAACAGTTCAGAAGCACACATGGCAAATAGCAAAGAGTGCACAGGGGCAGGATTTAGAAATTTTGGCTTTAATTTTGAAAAGGAAACACACTCCATACACATATAATTAAAATTAGTTTTGAAAAAGAACCAAAAAATGTTTAATGTATAAAAGGAAGGACACAGAATTGGGAGGATTAGAAGACGACAACCAACATACTGTTCTATGCTTTAATTTAAAAAGCTTAGACCTTAAGTTAAATTTCAAAGATACACAAGCTTACTGAAAACTTTTGTTATCTTTTGGACTTTATATGCAGAACATGTTTTAAAATATTAAATAGTCTTTAAACTGTAATTTTAACTCTGTGTTTTCTTTTTAAATGGTTGTCTAAAGATTTGTTTTTTCAATATTATAAATGTAATGGTTAATGTACCCAAAGTATTTAATTAGTAAATGCTGGATGGACAAAAAATATGTATTTATCTTGGAGAAATGTAAAATCTAGTCTAGACATTAGCACAAAGATAGACAAATAGATCACTGGAACAGAACAGGAGTCCAGAAACAAACCTATATATACATGGACAACTGCTTTCTGATGAAGATGCAAAGCCAATTCCTTTGAGAAGGGATAGTCATTTTCACCAAATGGTAGTAGAACAAATGGACATCCACATGCCAAAAAAGGAAAGAAAAGAAAAAAAATGAAATGAATTTCAATCCATATCTCACACCACATAAAAAAATTAACTCAAAACAGATCGTAGGCCTACATGTAAAGCCTAAAACGGTAACTTCTAGGAAAAAACTTATTTTTTGTAGGGGGAAGCACAAACGTGGCTCCACTTTTGGGGGAATCGCAAGGGTCAGCATATCTGGAGTGCAATGGGTAAGCCTCACCCTAGGAAAACCACTTTTCTGATCGTGGTTATCTCCCCTGCCAGGTAAGTATGGATAAAACATTTATGACCTTGGGTTAGGAAAAGACTTCTCTTATACAACACTTTCCCCCAAAAACTGATACAGTGGTGTTAAAATAAAAATTTCTGCTCTCAGTTAAAAACATAAAAAGGACAAGTCAGACTGGGAGAAAATACTTGCATATTTATCATATATCTGATAAAGGATTTGTATCCAAAATAAGCAAATAACTCTAAAAATTCATTAATAAGAAAACAAAAATCCAGTTTTTAGAAGAGTGAGGGGAGCAAATGATTTGAATAGACAATTCATCTAAGATTTATGGAAGGTAAATAAGCACATGAAAATATTCTCGATCATCAGGAAAATGTAAATCAAAACCACAATGAGATACTATTGCATACCCACCAAGATGGCTAAAATTAAGACAAAACAGTAAGAACTGCTGACAACAATGTAGAGATACTAAATTCTCATATACTGCTAGTGGAAATGTAAAATGGTTCAACCATTTTGGAAAACAGTTGTGTGGTCTCTTAAGAAGTTAAACATCCACTGATTGTATTATCCCACACATTTCACTGCTATGTATTTACCCTAAAGAAATGAAAGCATATGTTCATACAAAAATTTGTACTCAAAGGCTTATGACTTTATTTGTAATAGTCAAAAACTGCAAACAACCAAAACGTCCATCAGCAGGTGAATGGATAAACAAACTCTAGTGCATCTCAGAAACACACTATTGATACATAAAACGGGATGAATCTCAAAATAATTAAGCTGAGTGAAAGAAGCCAATTCAAAAAGGACATACTTCAGGATTCCATTTACAGAGTTCTAAAAACTGTAAACTAATCTACTGTGACAAATAGCAGATCAGTGGTTGCCTAGGAAATGGAAGAGGTAGTAGGGGTGGGGATCAGGGGTATTAAGGGGTATGAGGGAACTTCTGGAGGTGATGGACAGGTCATCTTGATTGTGGTGATGGCTTTACAGGTGTGCACGTATGTCAACACTTATCAAATAGGTACACTTTATGTCAATTATACATCAGTACAGCCATTTTAAAACACGTACTCTCAAGGAAAAGAATGGAAACCTAAAGAGGTATAGTTGCTTTATTATCACCTTCCAAACAGCAAGTGTTAGACCAAAGCCAAGTAGGGGAGAAACGCCCTCAGGCTGTTGGGAGGAACCCAGGTAGGTGGGTTACAAGGGTTCTAAGTGCAGGCAAAGCAGTTAAAATAATTTGGAGGGAGTTCACAGAGGTGAGGGGGAAGAGGCTTTCCAAGAGAGGGGAGCCCAAATGTAAGCAAAGGCTCAATGCCTTGCATGAACAGAAAAATATACATGCAATGAAAACTCATAGCAACCATGTATGAAGGTGCCTGCCATATGCAAAATACTGTGCTAGATGCTCCACACACTTCATCCCATTCATACTCCTTTAGGAATAGATATTATTATCCCCATTTCACAGTTGAAGAAACTCAGGCTCAGGAAGGTCGAGTAACATTCAAACTCAGGATTGACCTATCCAGTCTATGCATTCTCTCTCTGCTGGGCAATACTGCCTCCAATCAAAGAAAACAAAACTCCACATTAAATTATGTACAAGCACAACAATATTTAAGTATCTATAAATGTCTCCCAACTCATACTGCTGGATGTCAGTACTGATTTTAACTTCCCTTTGGCAAGGTCCCCAGGTCTCTTGTGTGGCATGATCATGCACGCTGGTGCCCTAGAGGTTGCATCTCCTCCTGCGAGAGGGGAGGTAGTGTACATGCATGTTTACATACACAGAGTGTCTGGGAAGCAAAATATACATGCAGCTTGTAAAGTACACATACAGCTGAAGTACTTCCTTTCCCTGCCAAATTCAAGCATGGGCCACCAACTGCAAACAGCTGGGAAACGGGCTGGATCAGTAAGTGTACCATCAGTTCTGTGGAGATCCCTTAGATCGATGCAGATGCACTTTATCCTGTTTAGCTGATGTATACATGACAAATATACAGAAATATGCAGGTCAACATAAAGCATTAATTTTGTCTAAATGAAGGGAAATCCCTTGAAATGTCATGACAACATACTCCGATACTCCGAAGAAGAATCTTTTCTTCAACTAATTTGTACATTTCACTAAAATAAAGGGTAATGGATTAAGTGGAAGTGAGCTTGTGATTTTTTTCTTAAAAACAAAACTCCAACTCTACTAATCCATGCCAGTTAAACACCAGAACGGAAATTCCCAAATGAGGCAAAAAAGGATAGTTAGCTACCTTTTTTGCTTGAACAATCCAGAGGAAAACGGTTACTGCAGGAACAGCAGGCTGTCAGGACTGACCAACCCACCCAGAATATTGTTGTACTCAGTTTCAGTCAGGAGAGGTTTCTTACCTCAGAAAGGACTGCTGACAAAAATCTCCCCTCTAACCCTCTCCCAGGCTTCCCTCAAGTATCTCTGCTTCTGAACCTGTGTGGGGTTTCTCAGAGAGTCTCAGAGGGGGTCTTTCCACTCTGGGAATGGTCACAGTGAGCTTAGGTCAGGAAATGGACCACTCCAACCCCCTGGAGAGGGCTGGGCTCTCCCCACAGACATTTCTCTGAGCACCACCCACTCGCTCAAGAACCACCTGAGAAAGGGGAGAATATGAAGGAGAAGGAACTACAGGAGGATTGGGGACAAGAGATGGAACCCCAAGAGGGCTCTTTAAAAGTGTCAGTGGGTTTGAGGAAGTTGCTGGAGTGAGGTGAAATTTACAAGAGAGCAGATTGTCCTGCTTTCATAAAGGTTCCCTGAACATCGGCCCAGAGCACACAGGGCTGAGCTAGCGGCTGCAGACACAAAGAAAAGATTCAAATATTCATTCTCTGGTGATTAGAGGGGAAAGTAGACAAGAAAAACAGATAGTTACAATGCACTGCTCTCTAGGTGTTAAGGGCTCAGGGAGCGAGAGCTCCCTGCAGAAACAACATCTGTGTCTGAGGTAGAAGAGATGGAGAGAAAGGTAATGCCAGGAAGATATTTTGGCCTTCCTGGAGTTTGAGGAATGTGGTTTCAATGCAAGAAAGGCTGCACACGGTGCGGCAGCTTCCCACAGCACTTAGAATGCCATCAGAATGCCTTCCTGCCCCCAAGAGGCCCCCTGGGCTACCGTCCCGCCCCATGCCTGGTTCATCCAACCCACTAGTTCCCTATCCTGCAGCTTCCCTGGCCTCCTGGCTGTACCCCTCAGGCTCTGGACTTGCTCATCCCTCAGCCTGGCAGGCTTTCCCCAGGCTTCCCCTCGCCTTCTTCCCACTCGGCCCAGGGGCAATTTTATCTCCTTGCTTTGAAACCAGGCTCCATCACTTCCTAATAATCCTGTAACTTCTTAATCATACTTATCACTATCTTTTTACTTTATATGTCTGTCTTTGTGTGTATTTACTTACTTGACCATCTCTCACATAAACACAGGCAAAATACAATATAGCATGTGGCATGAGTTCAATAAATATCTGCAAAAATTGGAGGGAAGAGGTTAGCTCACGAATGAGATGCTGGGAAATTTGGATCTTACTCTGAAGATGATCAGAGTTACACTTCAGAAGTTCATTGCAGATGCAGACTCCCTAGAGGTGGTCAGTGTGGAGACACTGAAGGGGTCTAAAATAAGCCACTGTAGCATAAAAACTATATTGAGCTAAAGACATCTGAGTCCATGGAAATCCCTTATTTTCCTTAAGCAGAGACTCCCCAAGGAACTCAAATGTCATCAATCTCTTTCTTGGGAGCAACGGTAATCATCTCTTGCTGGAGACTGAGACAAAAGAGATGTCGCAGCACACCAGACAGACACTATCACAAGACTACCACATCTCCCACCTGCTCTCCTATGGGCCTGCTTATCTTTTCAAGAAGTCATTTGTTTTTTCATAAATGCCCTTTCCCCAACCCGTTTCTACAAAGCCATGTGTTCTCACAGAACTGCCTTTCTGCCCTTCCCCATTAGGATGGTATAAAGCCGGAAATTCTAAACACCTCATGTCGAATATTTTGTGAACTCTCATGCATTGTACGTAATTAAATCTTTTCTTTATTTCTTGTTAATCTGTCAGGTTAATTTGCAGGCTCCCAATTCGAAACCTGAGAGAATAGAATAAGTTTTCCCTCCCAGACAGCAGTGACGAGGCTGTTCTAGAACACAAGTGAGAAATGGAAGAATCAAGGCCCAGGCTGTGGAAATGGTCAAAAGGAACAGATTTGTGAGAAGTTCAAATGGACTCAACAGTCCTTGGTGATCTACTGGACACAGGGGCCAAGGCAGAAAGTTCCTGACCTGGCAGACCGAGTCCACAAGGGCCCGTTCGCCAAGCTGGCAGAGGGGAGGAGGGGAAGTAACTCACGGCGTTGAGTCTGGGGGCTTTGTTGGCCTGAGGCTCAAGTGGGGAAAGGATTCAGGGCCTTGGAAGGGGGTTACGGCTATGAGACTGCAGACAAGTCTGAGTGGGAATACAGAATGCAGAGGCAGTCCCTGCCCTGACAGTCCTTTTTCACCCTGAGTGGGCTGGCTGAGGGTGAAGGCACATTTGAGAGGTTTTAGCCATGTCACTGAGAACAGCTCCAACCAACTTGCTCCGATCTCTTATCATAAGCACTTACTATTTCCTGACCTCCCGTATAGCACAGTGTCATCCAGTGGTAACATTTATTCTTTACAGATGTAAAAACTGAGGCCTTAGTGCCTACCACACACAATAAACACTCAAGAGATGTCTGTTGCTTGGGATGACCGAATGAGAGTGACTGAGCAGAATTTGAAGCTAAATTAACTAAAGCTTTAAAAAGAAACTTCCTATCCAACTCTGGCCCAGACCAGCACTTGGGTATCAGAAGGATGAGCTGTCTGCCCAGGTAAAGTGGACCTACTGTGGTCAAGGACATTGCAAATACCTTACCTATCTTGCGCTGGGTCCTAAAATTTCCCAAAGAGCCCAGCTGTGTAACTAGACTGCTGGAGAGCCCGGGAAAACTAAACCACCCAGGAGCAGCATGAAGGGGAGGGGGTCACATAACTGAGCCACTGTCAGTCTTTAGCACTGCAGGCTAATTACCTAATCAGGAACTGGCAAAGCCCTTCAAAAACCAACAGGCCTTATACAGTAGGAAGTGAAAGATGGATCGGTGCCTTGAACACAAAGCTGCCTGGAAGCCACTCCTGGTTTATCTGTGGGTTGGGAATGTCCACAACAAAGAAGGAACCAGAAGTCAAGAAAATGGAGTTGAAGGCCAACGTGCACCTCTTTACACAGTTCCAACAGGGCTGGCTCTGCCTCACTGAGCTTAAGGGATTTTGGGGGGAGAATAAAATACCATATGAAATACGCTTCCTAAATTCTGTATTTATACAATTGACAGCTATTACTGTAGGCTCCCTTTTATCCACGGTTTCACTTTCCCTAGGTCAATCTTGGTCCAGAAACAGATAATCCTCCTTTCGAAAGGCCGTTATTAAGGTCAACAGTAGCCTAGCTACGTCGCAATGCCTACATCATTCACCTCACTTCACCCGATCGCATAGGCATTTTATCATCTCACATCATCACAAGGGTGAAAACAGCCCACTAAGATACTTTGAGAGAGTCCATATTCATGTCACTTTTACTATAGCACATTATAACTGTCCAATTTTATTATTGTTGCTGTTAATCTCTTAATGTGCCTAATTTATAAATGAAAGTTTACCACAGGTATGTATATATAGGGAAAAAAATAGTATAGATAGGGTTCGGTAGTATCCAGTTTCAGGCATCCACTGGGGGTCTTGGAATAGATCGCCCAAGGATAAGGGGAACTACTATATAATTAAGGAAAGTTCTCCTAGAGGTGACACTTCTGAACAGGTCCAAAATGGGAAAAAATAAAGATTTAATGAAAGAATTAGAATAACACAGTGGCAAAGAAATTGCAAATAGAATGGTTTAGAAAGTACTGAGTTAGTGCTAGAACGGGGTTCAAGTCCCAGCTTGGCCATTTACTACCTATGTGACCCCATACATATGTCCCCTAGCCCGTGAATCTTTTATTTCCTCATCCATCAGTCTGTCAGGGTGTGGGTGCATGTGCACACACCTCTTTTTTCTTTTTTTCCACAGCCCAAGCCTAGGTAACCAGAAGGTATTTTGTGGAATGTGACTACAGTGGGAGACTCACTCAGCTTAGAGGGAAAGGTAGAATTCCCTTGCTATTAGTATTCCGGGGGTCAACAAAGGTTGAAGGTTTATATACCTATGGTTTTAGGAAGAGGCATCCGGATTGCTTCTATCTGCAACATCATGTGTGGCTCTTTCCATTTCTGATCAGTGGAACTATTTATACATTCAAGGCCCAGGAAGGAGTTCAGTAAGAAACTCCCAAGCCAATGGGAATTAAATATATGAGTAATAATAGTACCATTTTTAAAAGAACATGCAAAATCATGAAGATTCACTGTCCACTTGATTAACTACTTAGTAAGGACAACTAAATGCAAACAGAACATACATTTTCAAAGGCATAAAGGCTTTTGAAGGTGATTTTATGCACTAAGAAACAGAGCTGGAGTCTTCCCCAGAGATCCTCAAGAGGAGAAAGTCGACAGCTCCCTGACGCATTAGGCCAGGAGTGAAAAACCTCTTTGTCTTGTGTGTCACAGCAGAACCAGGGAAAGCCACTGTCATAAGAGAGGTTTAAGGCTTTTGCAGAGGAGGGAGAATAAAAAAAGGTAAGGTAAAATAAAGGAGGTAAAGAATAAAGAAGAAAAATGAGCAGGAAAGTGATCGTGGTAGGAAGTGAAATAGAGTCATCAACAATGACTATGGGGGTGGAAGGGCTGAATAAAGCAGAGGGTGCGCAAGGAAAGATACTCAAACACCTGGGGAGAACCGATCTTTTATACTCAGAGCCATAGCACTTATCCAGAACTCCAGAACTTGCTGTTTCTTGATCTCTTTTTCCCATTAGACTACCCTATATCTATCTGTTCTAACATTAAAATGTAAGAAACTTCTGAAGTAGAGACTCAAGATTCCATGATACCCTGAATAACTGAGGCATGTTTACAAAGTATCTGATATGTAAATATGATCTCTCTAAATATATGTATTTGAACAAGCACTATGCCTAAGGTGTGAGACTTTGGTCACACTTTTCTTTATCAAAGTGTCATTAATATACAATCTTATGTTGGTTTCAAATGTCCATCACACTGGTTCAACAGTCCCTGTGATCAGCTCATACTGTGATTGCAAATTTCTGATCACAAAACTATTCTGTACTTCCACCTATTCCAACTCTTCTTTATCTTTGTACTGCCAGGGCCACAAGGAAGTCCAAGAGATTAGCTATAGCTAGGGCTGTAGTCAACCCAACTCTTTTTGGAGAAGGGAGAATAAAAGGAAAGGGACTTACATTTCTACAAACTTGATTTAAAACTTTGATAGTTCTAGCTCATATTGTGGCTACAGAAGTCTCCTGGCACCTGTGAGCCAGTTTCAGTATCATGAGAATAATGATCTTTACTTACTCTTAAGGAACAATGAGTGATGAACTCACTAAATAATTTTTAAATTATTTTAAGAAAAAAAAAGCCAACACTAATTGTTAATAGATGTAAATTGCTGGATTCATCACATTCACACTCATCAGGGAAGTATCACCTGATGGCCCTGGGTTTGCTATGCCTCTGGTAACCACCTAAACTGTCACTTCCTCAGCCCCTGAGAGGGCTCACAGGCTGCTATGGAAACAAAACCGCACTTGGCTGGACTGGGTGAGCCGCTGTCTCAGCCAGGTCTCCCCTAAAAACTGGGACTCTTGGGAAAAACAACTCTGTTTTCTGGTTAAATATGATCTTTTAATTCCTTCCCTTACTATAGTTTTTAAAACCGTAATTTGCTAGAGATTTAAAGTCCATGTGGCTGAAAGCAATTATTTTTGGTTCAACTGTTTTTAATGGCTTAATTATTTATTGCCCTCTGGAGTTTTATCTGGATCCTGGAGACTGAGGTGAGACTCACCTTATCTCTGATTAACTACCCTGAAAGGGGGATTGAGAAGCGCTCAAACTGGTCTTTAACAGAATTAAAGTGCCCAGGAACACTCCCGTTATTCGTGAATAAAATTTAGAGTGCAAGCCAAAGAAATGCAATTTAAGTCTCACCTTAACTGCACTGCATTTTCAAACATTGCACAAGGTGGTAAAACTAGCAAGACACTCAGTTTAAAAATAAGATAGAGGTTCCTTGTAAGACCAAGGGAAAGGAAAATCACACTACCCACCTTCAGTCCACATTCTTTTGCACAGCTCCTGATAAACTGCTTTGCAACTTACCTGGCACACCAGTCAGTGCTGTGTCCCACCTGCCAGGGTAGATTTCTGAAACTCATGGTGTAGAGAAAATGGAAGTTCCATGGCCAGGATTCTTGCCTGACCCTGGTCTGCCTACCCACTGCACATGTGCAGAGTTCGCAGGTGCAGGCTTGCACACGTGTAGACAGTAAGTTATTATGGACTCTATGTAAAGAACTCCACCCAGTGCCCTGCGACTGCGGGGACGGGACAGGCCCGGAGGCAGACTTGCCCTGAAGTAGATGGGATCCTAGCATTTGACCTACCACCACGAAAACATTGAGTATAAACCCTTTCACTCCAAGAACGTTCCATGGTCATTTTTCGGTCTCACCGAATCCAGAGTGAACCTGCCGGGGGCTGAAACCCTCAGGCAAGACATTTGGCTAGACACATGGAAAAAGACCCAGGTATCCACCAAGTACTGGCATTAACCAACCCGGTTAGGAATATGAAGGCAGACGAGGGTTCGTTAGAGAAATGCTTTGCTCACGGTTCAAAGTATGCCATATTCATCTTTTCTGAGAGTAATCTCCCCACCCCAATTCCATTTCTTAAGTTTGAGAGTAGGTATACGTTAATTTTACCAAAAATAACACGATTATAATGAATCATGTGCTGAGGGATCATCAGAAATCAGCTTGATGCTTTGGTGGCACTCTGAGGTTCCAGGAATGGAAGTCCCAAGTCCTAACCTCCACTCCTGATTCCCCTGGGACAGTATCAGCTGGCATGACAGTCGTTAGGGACAGTCCTTGCTCGAACTGCGACTGAGATGCCTATCTGCTATTCTAGAAAGCGAAAAGTTCTGACTGATTCTGCATTCAGGCCTAAACCCCCCAAATTAAAACTAGGGACACATGGAGAGAACAACAGCCAGAGATAACATAGGATGTCTTCTAAGAACAGTCTACCTACACACAGCAGGCCACATGAAGACAGGCCAGACCACGGTATTGTTTGTTGGAGCAAATACTCATTTGTTCCTCCTCTTACCACATAAATATATTCAATGCTTTTATAACAAGATTCCAGATTGATCCCAAGAACTGACAAGGGAGTATTTTATTACTGAAGTAATGAACAGCATCAGTTACAGACAGGTTTGCTTCTAAGGTAAGCAGTGTGGGGAGCTTTCAACATCAGGTCCTGGGGAAGCCCCTTGTTCAGGAAATCCCGTCTCAGGCAAAGCTTTATTTTCTCTTCAATTTGAAGTCCCCAGGTCAAATTTTAAGTGTCCCCTTAAAGAACTGCAGAATAAACAAACAGATCCTGTGCTTTTCCTGGACCCTCTCTAGCCCCCAGGACGATATCAAATTACACGGCTCTTCTTCCCGGATAGTCTCTTTTTTTTTTAATATCACACATGCACCCTACTGTGTGTCTATCATTTAAATACCTTGCAAATGCAAGCCACCCTGAAGTTGCCTAAGAATCTAGGAGGAGCTAACGATGCAACTTGAATAATAATGAAGCCACTGAACAATTTAATTACCAAAGGTAGCCCTAGAGACTGCAACAAAAGGGTTGAAAGCCCTCCTCTACAAAAATGTGGCCACCGCTCAACTGTGGGACCAATTATGGGGAGTTCAGAAGAGGTAAGTGTACAGGTGCACAGGCCAGTTTAAGCAAATGGAGAAATTAGCACAAATCCTCCCTGGAGAAAGGACACTACGACAAAGGGTGACTTGGAGGGGGGAAAAAAAAGGTGACTTGGAGAGCTGCTTTCTCATCTAATAGACTCAAGGTTTAGTTAACTTTCTTCTGTTCCTGATTAATTGAAAGAAACACTTCACATGCGTAAAATAACAACAGCAAACTGACCTCCAGAGAAAGGCTCTCTATAGGACATTCAAAATAAATTCAATGAACTTTCAATAAAAGTTCTTCAAAATCAACAGTTAGGATGGTTACTTTTCTCTCTCACACGTTATGTTCAAAATGAAAATTTTAAAGTTCCTTCCTTAGGATGCCTACAGCTTCATCTAGATGTTATGTTTAATAGCCTCATTCTACTGATCTTTTCAACTGAACTTAATAATAAAGGACTTTTTCCTTGCTTTGGAGAAAAACAAAAAAGATGAACCTTTCTAAAAAGCTCTCAACTTCCTTAGACCTTAAGAATTAAATGCAGGTAGCCCCCACAAGCTGAACCATTGCAAAAGTCTCGCTTCTTGAACAGGAAACAAGAGTTTGCTTTTGAGCGGCAATGTATTATCCCCGCCCCGCGCTCGCTGCACGGCAGGCACTGCCGTGCCCAGCAACTGCCAGGCCCAGGTGGTGACACTGAGCAGAGATAAGGGGTCCTAACAACCGCATCTGCCTGGATCCCGGGAAACCCGCAGCCACTCGGTGACTCCCGTTATCACCTGCGCGCATTCCCCTGTAGCTCCACGGGTGCCCCCACGTGGACTGCCCCAAGACCCCTCCCGCGGCGACAAGGGGCAAGACTGACACCCGCAGCTGCCGACGACCCTGCCAGTCACGCTGCCGCGCGCTGCCTTTTTTTAGCCACGATATCTGACCCCAGCTTCGACAGCGGCATTCAGGGAGAGGTCCCAGGGAGCGCCGGGCGGTCCCCTCCCAAGCCCCCGACCCTGCAGAAAGCTCGGGGTGAAGGCTGGGGGAGGAGGCAGTGGCCCTGGAAGCGGCCAAAGAGCGCGCGTTCCTCCGGCTGGCCGCTTCCTCTCTGCCCTCTCCACCCATCCCCGTAACCCCCTCCGCCGCCTGCACCCGAGCTCCCGCATTTTGCAGCTCGCGGTGGCTCCTCCGGCGCCCCTCCCCACCCCCACCCCGCAACTCCGCGGTCCTGGATCCCCTCCAAGTCGGCGGCCCGCGCGCCTGGCCGGGCGGGGGGCGGGGGGCGGGCAGACTCGGAGGGAAGGGACCCGGGGCAGACTGATGAGGCGCGGGCCGGGGGACCCGCCAGGGGACCCCGCGCTCACCTTCCTCCGCCCCGCTGTCCGGGTCGGCGTCCGAGGAGTCGGGCCCATCGCCGTAGTCCGCCAGCCCCACCAGCTCATCCTCCTCGTCGTCGTCGTCCTCGTCCCCCGGCGGCGGCTTCCCCAGCACCTGGCTCATAGCGCCCGCGGCCGGCCGGCCCGGGGGTGGCGGGGGTCCCTGGTGGGGGCCAAACCTCCCCGCCGGCGGCTCGCAACGTAGGTCCCAGTTAGGGTTTTGTCTGGAGGCTCGCGGGAGGCGGCGGAGGTGCGGGCCGCGCGTCCCCCGCAGGGGTCGGCGTCCAGGGCTGCGTGCGGCGGTCCCCGGCGCGCCGGGAGCCCCCTGCCCCGCCCCGCCCGCCCGCCGGCGGAGGAGTCAGCCGGAGCGCGGCAGTTCCTCCCCGAGCAGGGAGAGAGAGGCTGCGTGACCCAAGTCACCTGACACACAGTCTCACACACACACCACATACACACACACACATACACATGCACACACCCGCACGGGCGCGCGCGCGCTTTCCCGGGCGCAGGCACCGTTCGGCGGGGCTCTGGGCCGCGGCAGCGCGCACACACGCGGGGGGAGCCAGGCGGCCCGGGGGCCTCACCCGCCCAGAAGGGCACCCGGACCCACGCCGGGGCCGCGCCGCCACCCACCGCGGCTGCGCGCCAGGGGCCCCCTCGCGCCCTCTCTGCACGTGGTCCCCGCCCGGGCGGGCCACCCGGGGGCTGCTCACTCCGAGAACCTCTCGCGCACGCACCTCCGACACCCACCCCTTACCTTGGGCGGCCGTCTCCGGCTTTCAATCCCAGGCGACGATGGCGGTCCCCCTCCTCTTCCCCCCGCACCTCCCACCCCCGCCTCCAACATGCTGCGCCCAGGCCCGCATCCAGAGCAGCATGCCTTGTGCACCCGTGGATGCCGAAGCTCCCCAAGAAGAAAACTCAAGGGAAACGCAACTCTGAGGAGCAGTCTCCATAGCAATTGCCTTTTTGTGTGCGTTCATGGTTCAAAGTGCTTCCCACCAACCATATTTAAAAATCAGGCCTACCCAAATGCAAATGTTCCTGAAAATATATGTATAACATGCCTCGCGGGTGCCTAGACTGAATGATAATTCCCCTGCAGCGTTTCGGAAAAGGTCTAGGGTGTTTAACACACTCAGGGCTATTCATGGCTACCTCCTCCAGCCTCATAGTTGCATAGACTGTAATCTCACATCTCAAAATGTTTCAAGGCTTTGGGAGCGGATGGGGTGAGGAGGGTCAATTCTTATTTAGGAACAGGAGTAATGTGGGGGTGAGATTAAAACCTGCATTCCTCCACAAGCTTTTCACCGCAGGACATTCTGTACCCACCCTTCCTGGATACTGCAAAAAATCACGTGGATAGACTTCCTTCTGTCAAGCACAATAAGAAACAAACCAGCTGGCCAGCATGGTGATCAGATCCTACAGGTGCCAGCACCTCCGCAGGTGGTGTGGCAGAGCAGAACAGGAGGGGAGTTGAGGCCTGAGGCTCCTGGGGCCCAAGGGTGCTGCCTATAGGGAGCATGTACTGAGAGCACCTACCAAATGACAGGGGCTGGGCTGTGTGTGCTCAGTGTTTCTGCCCTGGAGGAGCTCTCAGTCTAGCATGCCTTGGACTTGTGGTAGTTGTGGGTGTTGAGGTTGGTTGCAGACATCTAAGAGGTGGCTGCTTCTAACTGGAAAGGTCTTGGGGTTTTCCAGGTGGAGGCAGCAGGGTTTGGTATAACTATCAATTTTCTTCCCAGGATGAGAACAGATGGCACATAGATGTTAATGTACAAGGCTTTAAATAGAGGCACAGTTTACAGGAGTGTGAGCAGAGTTGGGGAAATCAACATAGATTAGCAACCCTGGGAAGAGATTATCACTCCAAAATTAGTGGGAGTAAAGGAAGGGGGCAAGTTCTAGAGGGGGGGGCAAAACCAGGAGCTGATGAGGCAGCGACCACTGCCAGAACCACCTCATGGCAAGCAGGCAGAGCTGGAAGAAATACCTGACCTCTCTTCTCACCCTCCATTCTCCTGGGCAAACCCAGATGGAAGCCAGAGGACAAGGGAGCCTGGAACCTAGTCCAGGACACAACAATTGGGTAGGGAGGCCAGAGAGAGGGTCTGAGGGTGGGATGGGGGGGTGTGCGGTGGGGGTAAACAACAGGCTCTACTTGCTTTTATCAGAGGAAATTACTTGGGATAATTTCCTAGTTTCATCCATTCTATAAAATGAAGTCCCAGGGAGGAAGAGCTTTCCCAGAGTGGGTTTAAGCTACCCCAGAACAAACACACCAGCCTGGGGAGGCAGTTGAGGTGGTCTGAGTCAAACTGCAAAGGGCTACTTATGGATCCTAGAAATCAGTCTAAGGTCAGCCCAGACCATCAAGTCATCCTTGGGCTAGTTGCTGGAGTCGTTGGTGGGAAACAGCAATAGCAGATTGGAACACACCGTGAGATACTTGAGAATTGGACCATTCTTGAGAAAAAAAGGAACAGATTCATAAAAATATCAATAAAAGCCAAATCCTTGATTATGCTCAACTTCAAAGTGAAAGAGTCACAAACAGGTTTAAGAAATTCTAATTCACTGTCATTTCAGAAACACACAATATGGATGAAGTCTGAGTAAACAAGGAGAAAACTTTGTTGCTTTTCTTCTTTTGCTGCTCTTTCAATGCTGTGAGCTTTCAAATAAAGGATATGTTGAAAAATATCTTAGAAATAGCAATTCTTAAATTTAAAAAGTCATGTCCTTCAGAATTTAAGTAAAAATAGAAAGGCACTAAAAATGGAAAGCCTTTGAGAAACTGGGTGTGGGATCTGTTCAGTGCCTGCGTTACCGCCTTGAGCTCTCTGGTCTGGCCCTCAGACTATGTCGGCGATGTCTCCCTCGGAGAGTTTTCTCAAGAATGTGAGGATTTTCTCTGGGCTAAGTATGATTTTCGCTGTTGTATGTAACCATGGCAGCTTGCCGTATACACGGTAGGTGCTTAATAAATGTGTTTGAAATGAGTGAAAAAATAGAAGGGAGAAAGACAGGTGGCACATGGCCAGCTTTCTACACAGTCGTGGCCTTTTTTTTGAGGTAAACTTGAGGAACCGACAGAAGCCAAATGTTGTACTTATTCTAAACCCTGGGAAATAGCAAAGTGAGGTAAATAAGAACTGTGAGCTACAGGAATGTAAGAACAGCTGACGTGCAAGAGACGACATTTAGGCCTTCATCCCTTCAGGACTGCCCGAAGATTTGAAGGAATTGCAATACAATGACTGTTGAATGCTTATTTTATTTTTACTAAGCCTCCCTTCTGAAAAACTTAACTTTTAGAAATATTTGTAGCATCATGAGATATGAGCTTTTTCTGTTGCCCATTAAAAGGTAACCAAACTAATTACTGAGATTTTTCTTGAATGAGACACTGTTCCAAAATAATATGACCTTCAAAATATTCCCATTAAGTAAGTAATGTTATTGCCCTTACTTCAAAGATAGGAAAACTGAGGTTAAATAATTAGCCCTGTGTACCACATGGCATGGGTGTGGAATTACTTGGAACTTCGCAGGGTATTAGACCTTCTTCCTATTTAATGGCTGAAGGCTGAAGTCAATTACATTATAGCCTTAAACTGAAAAGGAGGAAAAGGAAATAAAGTCCTGGTTCTCAGTCTCCTAGGTAAAGAAGCAAAACACACATCAGACACTCAAAAATGGGTCTGTTGTCTCAAGTTATTTAACTTCCAAAATTCACAGCAAGGAAGAAAAAAACACTGAAAATCTTCCTAACCAACAATAGTTAGAAAACTACCTGTCTGCGTCAACTATACTTCAATAAAAAAATCATATTAAAAAATAAGTTTTATAAGAGAACAAAAATTAGTTGTTATGATAAAGTGGTTGATCATTGTCTCTCCTTTTATCAGGAACGCAGATAGCCAGTGATTTAGTACCCTTTCTGGTTTGTATGGCTATATTGTACTACAGGCTAAACTAAAGTATAATATTTAAGTGTATTATTGTTTAAAACTTGAATATTAAAGGCCAGAAGTTTTGTGCCCTTATTTTAGTGAATTATTTGGCTGTTACCAATTAGATGTCTTGTGACGAAGAACATGAGAGCTATTTCAAAGAGACCTGTACAATTTAGGCAGAATAATTACAGTCCCGAATAGGGCAAGCAGTTAAATACAGCCTGCATTCTGCATCTGAGGGTATTTTAAGGCATTTGATGGCATTGTGCCTGGTTTGTGGGATTCACATGTTGAAAGCCTTTTAGGCTTTCTTTTTAAATCTGTATTTAAAGCCATTAGTTCTCTCTTGAAGCTAACAGAAGAAAGAGGCCTCTGCAGAGTCTTGCTGGACCCCTGCTGATCTGGAGAAGCCAACAAAATTTTTCAAGAGGGCACCTCAAGGTTTGGTTCTCCTAAAACAGTTAGTTGATGACCCGATGAAATCATTAGAAATCAATAAGTATTTCCACTGGGGCAATCCATTTTAAAGAGATTTTATTAAAACAATGTTTTGATATTTTAATAACATGCATATAGTAAAATGGCCAAACAGCATAAAACAATATCCAGTGAAATACTAGTTTCTCTCCCTCTCCTGATCTAGTTTCCCAGCTCCCTTCTACAGAGGGAAACCTATTGCTTCTAAATGTGCAAACATATTTGATAGCCATTATAGAGACATGTATTTGACATTTTTTCTTTAACAGTCAACAAATTTTATTTTAACTGAACATGAAGACAATTTGATTATCAGGGCTGTGCTTTGAAGGAAATGAAGAGAAGGAGGTGAAAGACTAACTGGGGAGACAAGGAGCCTGATTACATGGGGCAGCCAGGGAAGACCTCACCAAACAGGTGACACTGGAGCTGACCCTGAGCAGGAGACAGCAAGGTGAAAGTCAGGATGGAGGTGTTCACCTGGAAGGTGTCTCAGAAGTTGGAAAAGCCAAGGATAAAGGAAAGGGCTTGGTGTTGGACGATAAAATGTTGAGAGAGGGGGAGGGTGCTAGGTGTGAGAGACAGGTAGTCTTTTTGGCTAGAGTAATTTTTAATTTTATTCTAAGTGCCACTGGAAACATTTAAGAGTTTTAAGAAGGGAGGTAAAATGTGCGGTCTACTTTGCTAAAAGTTCACGATGATAGATTGTTTCCAAAGATGGTCTCAACCATCCACACCATCCCACGTGCCCTTTTTAAATGTGACTTTGCCACTTCTCGCACCTATTTTCCCTCCTCTTGAATGTGGGCAGGCCCCATGACTCGCCTTAACCAATAGAATGTGGCAAGAGTGACAGTGACACTGAGCAACTTCTGAGACTGAGCCATGAGAGGCTCTCTTACTTCCTTTTCTCACTTTTTTGGAGCATGGAGCCACCATGGAAAGAAGCCTGCACTTCTGGACTAGCCTTCTGGAGAGGCTCCATGGACAGAAAAGTCCTAAAGGATGCCAGAGCACAAGGATAGGGAGGCCCCAGCATTCCAGCCATCCCAGCTGAGAGGCCAGACCTATGAGTGATACCATCTTGGATTCGCCAGCCCAAACTGCAGCCATGTGAGCAAGTCCAGCGTACACCACATGGAACACAGGCTTGCTGTTCCAGCTGAACTCTATGCTGCCAACCCATAGGATCATGAGCAAATACAATGGCTATCTTTTAAAATCATTAAGATTTGGGGTGATTTGTTATATAGGCATCAGTAACCGATGCTCACATTCTGGCTGGCATGGGGGAAATGGATCATAGATGTAAGGGCAGAAATAACAGGAGGCCACTGCAGAAGTCCATAAGAGAAATGAGTGGTGACACTGGAAATTGAAGGAAGTGGATAGATTTGATATAAATTTCAGGAGTAGAAAAGATTTATTGATACCTTATTTAACACGGGCTTTAGTCAGAGAAAAGACTCCTCCCAGGTGTTTGGTTTGAGCAGCTTAGATACATGATAATGCCATTATAGGAAAAGGATGGGGAAGGGCAGGAGGTGAATCAAGGTCCATGAATTTTCCAACCACAGGCCCTGAATGAACTGAAGATGACATTTGGAATTATTAAAAAAGAAGTCCCAAACTAGTGAGATGGAATTGCTACATATGGACCTCTGTAAAAAATTAACTTTTTATTCATACAGAGTTTTAAGGACAAGCTCCTGACATAAATGGTGCCATAACAGGAGAGCAGTAAAGCTCCTGACATTAGAGGCAGCCCAACAGAGGTCTTAACAGCTCTGCCTGTCTAGAGATGAGTTTAGCCAATCCCAGCTTTGGCTAGGAGAGTTACACCAACTTATATATTCAATGATACAAGAAAGCAGATTCTCTAAGACAAATGACCTTTAAAAATCTCCTAGAATGAAATATAGGAATTGTCACACATGTCATTTAATGTTATCTACAAAAAAAAGTGGAAGACACTGTCCATGTGCTTCTTACCAGCCGTCCCCAAACTCCTTCTCCCATGTCCACTTCCCAAGCTAGAAATGAGAAAAGTCAGATACACAAGCTCTGAGACTCCTTCACATCTGGTCAGGAAAAAGTAAGTGGGAATCATGCTGGGGAACTTTCTAGGAAAGAGTTTGCTTCCTGATAGAAAAGGCCGATGAGTCAGAAGAGCCCCCTGACACCACCCTTTTGTGCTCTGAACACAGCTGTGCAAGGACGTGGTGCTTGGGGGTAGGAAAGT
The DNA here is from genome assembly GCA_032199065.1 of Smutsia gigantea. NCBI lineage: Eukaryota > Metazoa > Chordata > Mammalia > Pholidota > Manidae > Smutsia > Smutsia gigantea. The sequence continues at coordinate 139,896 of JAVSCE010022692.1, read as the reverse complement.
TGTCTTGCAACCATGAAGTAACATGTCTAAGACCCAAATGAGAATAGCGCCTGTCATGAGAATGGCAGAATAGAAAGAGGGAAAGAGCCTGGATGACCTTGTTAAATCGCTACACTCAGACCTGGAAACGCCTCCCCCAAACTTATTTCATGAGAAAATTAGAACTCTGTTCCTCAAGCCAGTGCTTCCCCACCTTGTCCAGCCATAGCACACGTTGAAAATGATACTATTTGTACGGATACAGACCTTAAAGGACAGGCTGCTTGCAGTCAGAGGTGACTGGTCCAGAGACCTTGGCTCCTTCAGGCCCTTCCCAGCTGCCCCAAAGGCTGACCGGATCAGTAACTTGGCCAAATCTATGGGCACATTTGGCTATTCATGCCACACAAATGGTGGTAGCGAACCAGTGGGGAAGTTCTGTTTAAACCACTGAAGATGGAGTGTGCTGAACATTGCTGTAGAACATATACTCACTGATACAAATTATACCTTCTATGAGAGGAGGGAGGGGGGGGTGACCTCTGATCATATAACCGGTGGTGCAGTTCGGAAGTTATGTCATATTCAGAGGATCCTGGCAAAGGTATCTCAGGATATTATGGGAGGTAATGAAGGATTCATTAGAAAGGGAGATGGTTCTTGCTTCTCTGTACTTCTCAATTCATTCTTTTCTCACTACACCAAAACTGGCTTCTGTGCTTTTCCCAGCAGATGGCAGGAGACAGCCACTCACCCTTCCAGTCCCAGGGACAGTGGGCCCAGGCTCTAGAACCAGGCTACCTGGCTTTAAATCCTAGCTTTGCCTCTAAGGAGCTATTTCACCTGGACCAAGTTACTTAGCCTCTCTGTGCCTCGATTTCCTCATCTCTGAACTGGTGATAATGTTGTATACTTTAATAGAGTTGTGGTGAAAAAAAAACAAGGTAATTAAGAATCAATCCAGGAAATGAAAAGTTGTGAGGTTTAGGAGTCTCCTTTCATTAGCAGCCCAAAGACGGTGTACCCACTTGGAGAAGAGTGAGGGTGATCTCTAAGCAGCTCACCCACTGTCTGGCTCTCGTGAGGCCCCTGGGCCAGGAATTCTCACTAATCAAGGTCCAGGAACAACCGCAGACCAGTCAGCTCAAGGAGCATTCACATGTCTTATACGCTGGCTTGAGCTTTCTGATCTTTTCAGGAAAATTAATACGCGATTGCTCTGACTACCCATACATTCAACTTAAAACTACATATCACTGTGACTTCAGGGTGATGTTATAAAAGCCCCCCCCTCCCCCAGAGGCATGGAACACTCTGTATCGTCGGAAGTTTATTGAAGGGACTAGCTAGGAAAACAACTGAATCTGGAAAAGTAAAAGAAAGGAATGATCAGGTTGAAAGGTCATGGAGATATCTCTTGACTTTGTGTACTCACCTAGAACTCAGCGGTGCCTGGAAAGAAATCCAGAGCTACTAATGGGCAGGGAAAGGAAATATGTTACCCTAACAGCTCCAGCTGTGGAGTGACAGGGATAGGGAACAAATCTGCGGAAAGCCAAAGCATACTGGGAAGAGAGGTTTCACACCCTGCCAGGTAGAACTACAGCTGCGACTATGGGATGAGGGAGGCTCTGCAGTAGTAGGGGAAAATTGAACACTTACCCTTCCTTGGTGTGGATAGGAGCTGAAGGATTTCTCCTGCCTAATGCTCTCTGGAGAGAGGGAGACAAATATCTTGACAAAAATGAGATCATTATGTTTCTTTACCCCTGGAAACCAGGCCTATTTCAGAGGGCATAAGAAAAATCAAGTTCAAAATGAGCTTGTCCCAAACCTCAGGTAACACTGTGACTCCATTTAGGGTTCCATCTCCCCCTCCTCTCTCTGTATGTGGAGAGCAGCTATCCATCATGCCTCTTCAGAAGGTTGAATGATGTCCCATTCATTCATTCATTCAGCAACACTTTATTGAGTGTTATGTTCAGGGAACTCTTCTAGGTACTGAAGAAGTAACGGAAAAACAGACAAAAACGGACTGAGTTAGTGGTACAGAAAGTGTGATTTGAATATAGAAGTCAGCAAAGCTCAGTGCATTTGTCTGTTTCATATGGGATGGTTTCCACTAACTACTTACAGACAAGCTGTCTGGCTCCCTTTCCCCCTTCCAGCTCTCTTTTGAATCTGTATTGAGACAGGGACCACGGGCTTAGACGGAGTAGGGTGCGGGCCTCTGGAAAAAAACAAAAGCAAGATAATCCATTGTGAGATTTGCTTTGGCCTGCTGGGGGGGCCCAGCTTATTTTTCTAACTTTACCCAAGTGCTGTTTTTCTTCCTCCAGCCTTAAACAAATGATTTGTGGCAATTTAGGCAATGTAGCAAGCAAGCCCAAGACAACATAGTAAAAACAGGAAGGATTCCATCTTAAAACCCAATTAGTTAAAAAATGTTTCTTAACAAACAGACAATAACTCAGCCCACCTTTGGAGCAAAGCCGGCAGTCTTGAGTGATATGCTCCCAGACCAGGAAGCTGCTATCCCAGGAGGAAATCAGAGCAGTAAAGTTCTTGTAAATAACCAGGAAGACTAATAAGAAACTTAGTGTTTCTTCAAAGGTATTTGGGACCATTTAGCAAGTGTACATCCCTAGCCTTTTGTCTCTCAACTGCCTATAAAACCCACTAGACCACGCACCACCCCGGGCTCTCTTGTCCCCTCCGGCCGTGATCCCTGAGTTCTGTCCTTTTGCATTCTCTCTAAGTAAAAGCCTCTGTCTTGCTCTTCTACCTTGAGTGTTTGCAAAGTTCATTCTTCGGCTCCGTGAACAAGAACCCCGGCATCAGCGTCACTCATCTTCAGCTTCCACTCAACCATCCCCGCCAAGTGAATTATGAGTATATTGGAAAATTAGCCAATTGGCCACGAGTTGAGGGTTGGCTTTCTCCTCACCATCCCCCTCTCCCTTCAACAGACCTCCTGGCAGCCCCTGCTGGGGTTTGCAGCCCCTTTTCCACCCACCTTTCAGAAGGAGGCCTCTAACGGGCGCGGAAGGGACACCGGCCCCAGGTAGGAGCGGCCGCAGACCAGGGACCGCCCCTGGGCCGTGGCGGCCCCCTCCCACCGACCCCCGCCGTGCCCGCACCGGCCGCTGCGGGGCGCTGCGGCCCCAGCTTGGGAGCCGCGGGCGGGGCGGGCCGAGGGCCGTGAGCTGCGGGCGCGGCGGGCTGGGCCACAGGTAAGCTGCGGGAGCGCAGCCGGGCGAGCGGGCAGCTGCAGGCGCGGCGCGAGGCGGCGCCGAGGCCCGGGGCCCCCGGAGCCAGCGGAGCCCATTCCCCATCGTCTCCCCTCGCCCCCCGCCCTGTCGCCGGCAGTGGCCCCTGCGGCGCGGACGTCCGGAGCGGGAGAAAAAGGTACCGTGCGACCTCGCCGGTCCCCTGGACCCCTCTGGGTCTGAGAGCCGGCGCCCCAGCTCCCGGGGACCTCTGATCCGGGGAGGTCGGCGTCTGCCTGGGGAGGAGACCCAGCCGCAGCGCGTCGCCCCCTTTGCTGCGGCCTCTGGGCAAGCCGGTGGGAGGGGGCTCCCCCCGGGGTCCCTCCCTTATCGCTTTGCCTAGAATATCGAACTTTGAGGCGGGGAACAGAGAACTTTGTCGTCTTTGCACATCCCCTTCCTCGTTCTTCGTTAAGCTGAAAGAGTTTGGAGAAAGTGGTGGTGGGAGGTGGGGATCTCCTGGTATTTGTCCCGGACGCGGTGGCCGGCGGTGTGCGGGGGTACGGGAGGGTCCCCTCCTGTCGCCTAGCGCGCCCCGCCGTCCCCGGGCCTGCGGGCCGGCCTCAGAGTGCCCGGGCCCGGCCCGGACGCGCCAGCAGCCTGCCCCTCATCCCCTGGCCCCTTTGAGGGTGCAGGCCCGAGAGGGTGTGCGCAGTTTTCCGGCCCTGGGGAGATCCGCTCCGGCTGGAATGAAGCTCTGTAAAGAGGTAGCAAGTGCCATCTCCCATTTGAGTTCAAACACCACTTGCCGACCATGGTTTTGGGGATTTAAGCGTGACGCTTCCGGAAGATTTGGGGGCCGGGAGACGAAGCAGAGCATTGTTTGAGACCCGAGAGGGAATGAATTTAATAAAGTTGGTCAAGAATGTTTTCCCTGAATCGCAGTGAGATGATCTAAGTGGTGGTTAAAACATCCACTTTGGCGTCGTGAGATTGTATCTTGATGCCACCACTTGTTAGGTATGTGACTTTGGAAAACCCACTTCTTTAAACCTCAGGTTTTAGAACTGTAAACTGGGTGTATTATACATAACCTGGTGGTAGTGTTGTGGAAGTTAAATGAAGTGATGCAAGTAAATGCCTGGGATACTGCTCTTGAACATTAAGGCATCCTTTTTGCGAACCTGTTGGATACTGATATTCGCGTGTCGGTAATACCTACCAGGCCAGCCAGTGGAAGTGGAAGGGACCTGGGCAGTCAAGACAAACACCTGGGGCCATGATGGGCCCACAATGTACTACTTGTCTCTGAGAGGTTTCCCATCTTTAAAACAGGAATAGCAACCTGTTGTTCTTGCCAGTTGAAGTTGGGACTGTGCATCTTTAACTTCTATCATCCCTAGCAGGTGCTTAGCATAGGACAAAGATTTTTTTTTAATTAAGGATATCAATTAAAATTGGAAGTTTTCTGCTCTCTAGGTCATAAGTAGGAGGGGACAGTAGGAGATGGGTGAAATGGAGTAAAAGAGTTAGGAAACAACTAGTTGCACATTATTGGGAGGTATAAACCACTGCAACAAAGAAGTGCTAATTTAACTCCTTATTCCTTTGTGATGGCACTAAAAATTAACTTTAACTTTCCACTTAAACCCATCACCTCTCCAGTGCCCCTTTAGCTAAGCTTATACCGCAAGTAAAAGCTGATGGCTTGTGATCCAACACAGTTTTGAGACAAGGCACACTTCCATGCTGCCACTGTGAAATAGGCATTCAAAAAGTGTTAAGCTGTCACTGTGAAATATGCATTCAGAAAGTGTTAAGCTTAAGGAGCAATTAAAAGAATAAGGCTAAAACCCACACCTGACTACCCATCATGGAACTGAAGAACCAGAGCATCTCCAGGACCTCAGAGCCCCCAGTACCCCTCCCCATGCCCCGCAAGGAACCACTAGTCTGGATTTTGTGTTAATTTTTCCCTTGCTTTTCACACATAACATCTTACATGAAAAACTCTGTGAGAGGGAAGTTTCCAAACAAGTATTTCCACAATAACCTCTGGCGTCCTTATTGGACTTAAAAGCAGAGTGAGAGTAAGATGCAAATCACAAAAGAGCTGGAAGTCTCAAAGACCTGGGATAGGGAAGTCCCTCGCAGGTGTTCCCCCAGTTTCCTTGGCACAAGCTTCATGGGTGTGTCTGACTGTGTAAGGGAGGCCCAGTCTCTTCCAACATAGCTTGGAGGCTGTAATTTTAAAAGCATCGCCTGAGTCCCTAAGATTTGGAAAAACAGTAATTTGCATGCATGTGTTTTTAGAAGTTTTTTAAAAAATACAAATTATCCAGGGGATACTGTGTGGGATTTGAAGGATTAAGCTGTCTGAGAGCAACCTTTAAAAAATAGTTTTAACCCAAATTCTTCTTTTCCTTGTTAGTATGTTTGTGTTGTGGACTTTATTTCTTCAGGGTCGCCCAGCTCTGCTTGGTGAATCTTGTACAGCTCTATCGCGTCTTGGTTAAGGCAGAAATTCCTAAACTTGGTTCATGGCACCCTTAGTATCTCAGTAATTTTTTCCACAGTGTCCTACCTTTAAACAGTAGTAGTGGGTTCAAACAGCTTAATAAGTATTTATGTCCTAACAACACAGAAGCTGTTTTAAAAGTGTATATACATAAATTGAGAGAAAAAAATTTATGTCATTCTTAATAACCACAATTTCAGACATGATGTGTGTGCCTGTACTACTTCTTAAACCTTGGGATCAGTTGGATACCTCCATTCATACTCCCTATTCCACATTCATTTTTTCTGCAGCACTTGCTCTTTATCACAGCAACCACTGAAAATCCAAGCTTTGCAAAGGTACAGTGTTGTTGATAGGAATGTGATGTGATCTCATGTTAAAACTGTGAACTGCTTCCAGTCCGTAGATGTAGCGGTGGCCGACACATTGAGTGCACTATGATTCCCTTGAAATTTTTCGAATATTCCAAGCTGTCCCCGTGAACTTGCTATGGCACCTGGAGGGCCTTGGCACACAGCTCGGGAATTGTTGGTCTAAGGTAAGACCCTCTTCTGGAGAGAGCAGTTATTAACGAAGGGGTCTGCCTGAAGTATCCCCAGGTTAAGCTTCTTTGTGGAGTGGGCTAAATCTTGTTTTCCTATCTATGTAAAATTGAGTAGCTAAAGCCTACCTCATAGGGTCATTAGGAGGATTAAACTAGACAATGTACACAAAGTATCTATAAAGGGGCTGGAATAGAACAGTCTCAAGAAATGGTAGCTGTTTCATTATTGTTAAATAGTACTAAATAACTGTCCAGTGATAGGTATATATCATTGTCTGTATTTAAAAATAGCCAGTACTTCAAATCTTAATCTTAGCTAATAAATTATGAATTAGTTCACATTATAAAATGATTTATCATTTTTCAAAATTTATCATTTCTAATGAAAATGTATCATTTTCAAATTCCACTTAACAGGCTAGAGCAGTGGACTTAGGTTCTTCGGAGGGAGGTATTTTGTCTTGTGTCTTGGGAGTTTGGACATGGGTTACAGGCCTGAAAATGTTTCAAGTAGGATTTTACTTATGCATAAATTTATAGCACAGGGAGGCAGATAATCTTTTCAGATGAAACAATTGTATTAACCTGCAGGGCATCCCTTGATAATTCCTTCAATAAGTGGTACTTGTTGACCTTCGAAGGAAAGACTGCTTGAATAAAAATGTCGCAGGCGGCTGGCATGGTTCCTTTAGGAAACAGACCGTTCTTCCCTGTCCTGTTCATTTTCTCTACCCCAAACCTAAGCTAAGATCTGGTGCTATTTTAACAATTTGTGAGAATACACTCAATAATATTTCCCTAGTGTAGTTGTCAATTTTTACAGCTGCTTTCTTCAGTCATTTATGGTTAGAAAGCCTGTGCCTCCATAGGTGAGGCTTCCAAATTGACAAACATTACTGGATACAATTTTAATCTGTTTTGGCACCTATGTTGAAGGCTTTTTATTTCTTTGTAAAATTTGGAAATACATGTGTGTTGGAGAAGTACTTTGATTCTTCTTAACTAGCTGTTCTCTTTTTTCCATTTGATGCCCATCTAAGAAATCAACATTATTTCCATTTAACATATTGGTCCTTTTAAAAAAATAAATAAGAATTTCAAATCTTTCTCTGGGCTAAACTGCTTATGTTTAATATTAACATCTTGTGATTTGAGGGTACAAAGTAGAAGACTATATTGTAGATAATAAAATGTGGCTAAGAGTGATTGTTTTCCCTTTTTTGTCTGTTACTCTTTTACTTAAAATTGAAAGTCAGAAAGTTTGAGCATCCATTTCACTATTAGAATTGATATTCTAGGCACAAAGATCTTTAGGAGATGCTTGACTCTTAGTGTTTTCATATAAAGCTACGAAAGGGTGTGTAAGAATTAAAGTAAATTTGGGAGTTCATTGGCAGCTGAAGTGACCTTAACTCAGTTCCAACATCACTGATTTATCCTCGGTACAAGAATAGAGATTATGTGAAATACTACTATCTATAATAGTAAAAAAATGTATGTCATTCTTAAAAAACAAACAAGCATGCATTTAATGGAGATATCAGCAAATAGTACCCAAGAATGGAAAAATTGCCCAAAGTAAACTAATCTTAATAGCTAAACAGGAACCAGCAAGGCCCTTTTTTTGCTTATTTTTGTTTGTATAAAGGACATACGTTTTAAGAAATCTTTTTGAAATGAACAGATACAGAAGAGTAAAGTTGATTTTCTGTACAGATACTAAGTACATAAAAGATGAATAACAACTTGGTTCTCTTGAGGCTGTGACCTTTTTCTGAGCTTTAGGAACCCCCTCTCTCATCTGGTCCGGTTGGATGAGGCAGTGGGAGAGAGCACACCTGCGGACCTTGGGGAGGTTAGAAGGCCATTGCTGGACCCAGAAAGCTAGTCCTGGCCACCAAATCACTGTGGAGATCTAGACACTTAATTTCTCAAGAAACTTAGTTTTTTTCCTCTAAATAAGGGGACCAGACCAAGATGTTTCTTTCAAAAATGTGTAGTTCTGTGAGATTGTACGTATGCACAGTGGCCACATTTTTGTTCTCCCACACTTCTGGAGATAGGTACCTCGAATTCACCTGCTGGTCTGTGGACCAAAGAGAACTAATGAGATTGTTAACCTGATGAAACGTGATGATTTCCCCTTATTATGAACATAAGTAGCTTACAGTATAGTGTCTTTTAAAACTGTATATGTGTGTATTCACACTGTGGAATATAAACCAGAAGTGCCATTTTATTCTTAAACTTGATTCTAAGGTCAAAGAATTCATTCTTATTTCAGTGAATTAGAATTTTCAGCTTTTAAAAAATGTCTGCCTTTTATTCTAATTCTAGGAAAGTCTGATGGGAACCTGATATACAAGGAAATTGCCTCTAGGTGGTGAGTTTTAGGGGTATTAGGGTTTTTCCCTCTGTTGCTTTACCAGAACTTTAAAGACTTCTTGTAATGGGCATATACTACGTTTATGTTCAGGAAAATAAATAAATCAGGTAGGAAGTTTTAAAAGTTACACAAGAAAATTCAGTATTAGTCAAATGTATTTTTTAAAATACTTTGTTTCCATAGTGGAACTATTTGGATATTCAGTAACTAAAATATCTGCTTAATGAGAGGTAAAAATGTAAAGATATAGGATAGACCTCTTTTATCAGTCTTATATGATAATGATTTGAATTTATTGAGAATAAAAAATAAATCATGAATAATCAACTAGGAAAATTTCAGTTCAGATTTTTCACAGAACAAACTTATTTTTCTTCTTTGATAAGGATAACATGTTTCATGCCAGTTTTTAAACTTATTTTTTTAGTTCAAAAATGCCAGTGAACTCTAAGTCCTTGCATGATATTCTGAATTCAACCCAGTTTAGGTAGAATGCTGAGATGCACTGTATCCTATTTTATATTATGCCATCTAGAGCGTAAAATAGGCAAGTACCAGAGAGCATACTTCTTGGGTATATATGAATGCATTTGATATGCCCTGTAGATATTTAGGGCCACCAATAGTTGAAAGGCATGGGCTTCAGAGCTGATCACACTGGGTTTGACACCTGGCTTTGCCACTTACCCGATGAAAATTTTTGACAGTTTATTGAACCTTTTAATGCCTCAGTTTCCTCATCTATAAACTGGGGATTTGAAACAGCCTGTACTCTTACTGTGGTGGAGGTTACATGTATCTTTATATCTAAAATTTATAGGACTGCACACACATGCACACACACACACACACACAGCACACGGGAAAGTGAAATAAGTATTACTGTCTATAGTTTAGTTAATAGAATTATGCCAATGCCAGTTGCCTTGTGTTGCTAATTGTACTGTGGTTGTGGTTTATTTCTGGCGCACAAAGCCCAAATCTGTTGTTCCTGCTTGGGCAGTCTGGCTGGCTCTCCCTCACGTGACACAGGCTCCTTCCTTCCTCTGGTTCTGCCGTCTTCAACATGTGCTCTCCAGTGTCACTCTAAGGGGAAGAGAGTATGGAAAAGGCATGCTAGATTAACTACCTTCACCAGCAGGTGAAAAACATCGCTTCTGCTCACATTCCATTGGCCAGAACAAGTCACATAGCCCCACCTAGATTTACACGTAAGCTGACAAATGTAGTCCCTGGCTGGGCGACAGTTTCTCAGCAATAATCATTTACTTGGGAAGGGGAATAGAACTCTTTGGTGGATAAGTAGCCATCTTTTATACAAATATGCCAGTCTTTTTACTGGACAGTTAAGTGTAAATGCCTTCATATAATCTATTTCTCACTTTCCAAACATCTATATATTAAATGTTATGTCTTTGTAGTGTAAGGTTCTAGGTGAGACTTCCATACAAGAAGCAATTGTAATTGCCGTGTGGTCAAATAAAAATGGGATTAAGCCATCTACGTTCATGCATTTATTAAGGAGTAAAGCATATTTGGTTTATTCAGAGTCCCCCAGCCATGTAGAGAATTGTACGTTTGAGAAAGATGGAACAGAGGAAGATTAGCAAAGAACAAGAATATGCATGTCTTATTGGCATCATGAATGTTATCATACAGTTTAAAACTACTTCAAGCTGCTGCCAATAGGCAAGTGTGAAACTTTTATCCTCTCCAAAGAAAATACATTCCGTGTTACCATGGAATGTATTACACAATCATGAATATATGTGTCACTTTGACTTACTTGCTCTTAAGGGAAATTAAAGTTGAAAAGATTTGGACCTCTTTGTCTTATTTGCTTGAAGTAAACATGTGCCCAGGAGGGTGCCACTTGGCCATATCCAGCATCTGACAGCTACACATGGAGCATGGTGATTAATAAAAGATCATGAGAAAGACCCAGTACCTAGTTGGAGTCCTGGAGAAAATGGTCCACAATTTTAGGAATGGACACTAGCTATAGTAATGCTTCACTTATCCAATACTAGTTGACATTGTGATATTCTACCTAAGGAAAAGATGCAAATAATCAGTATTTACCATCTTTTAAGTCCTAATTTTTTAAAAAGTTGTATTTCATTGTGCCATGTTAGAACTGAAGATGCGCTAGACCAGTGGTCAGCAAATCAGAGCCATGGGCCAAATCTAGCCCACTGCCTCTTTCTGTACAATTATATTAGAACACAGTCATATTCATTCTTTTGCATACTGTCTGTGGCTGTTTTCACACTGCCCTGGCAGAGTTGGGTAGTTGTCACTAGACCTCATTGCCCACAACACCTAATATGTTTACTATCTATACTTTCCCAGAAAAAGTCTGCTAATCCCTTCATCACTAGACTTAAAATCAGTAAAACTGGATTTTAGAGTAACTGTGCTAGTTAGGACATACTTCATCTGGCCCACGGTTACTTCACCATGGTAGTCAGGTTAATAAAACCTAACCAGTGAGGTAGTTAAAATAAATAAAATAGATTTTAAGTTAAATGATCTTGGGCAAGCTGCTAAATTTATCTGCTGGTTAGCTAGCTATCTTCTAGTTAGCTTTCTTAGACCAGTACTTTTCAAACTTAGCATGAATGAATCATCTGGGAAATCTATTAAATTTCAAAGATTCCCACCCTCGCTCCTTAGATTCTGATTCAGTAGGTCTGAGGTGGTGCACGTTTAATGAGCACCCCAGATTCGGGTACTTTTGTGGCAATTTGTCTTTTGTTTCCTAAAATAGTTTCTCAGCAGTTCTAGTTATATGTCTTGACTGACCAGAATTGAAGCCTTCCCTCCTTACTACTAGGAGAGCTTGGAATCAAGAGGGGAATGCCCAGTGGGCATTAATAATCAGCATTCTGAGCATCTTCAGAGAGACGCGGTTAGTGGGCTTATTCAGTAAATCAAATCATGCACTGCCTGACCTCACCTACAGACCCGTCTGTTGCTTTGCTTCCAAATAGAAATGATAGGAAAGTTGGGACTCTGAGGCTTTTGTCAATGTGACTGGTTTACCCTGGAGCTCAGTGTGTCCCTTGACGCTGAGAGAACAAATTAAAGCTAAAATTAGCATTATGGCCCTGGTTAGCTGTCTTTTTTTTAAATCAGGGTAAAAGTTAACTGCAGAAGGAGTTACTGTGAAAGAGGGAACATAAGTCCTAGTGCTTTATAGATTTCTTAAGGACGGATGCTTACTTAATTGTTTATAATTTCCTTAATCTCCTGAATGTGTTACCTAGGGTTACATGATACTGAATGAATGGCTTGCTTGCCGATGCCTTTGAATAATAGAAAAATCCCCGGCACCTGTTGGTATTTTAATACAACGTGGAAAAAAGCGAGACGCTCCCCCAAAATCCCAAAAACAAAAACCAAAAAAATAAAAACTTGTAGGAAAAATCAAAGAACCTCACACCTTCAGTACTTTCAGTATGCTGCTGCCAATCAGAAGCACTGTTTTAAAACTGAGGATCAAGTGCCTTTAAACACTTTCCGTCTTTGCTATCCTGGCAAAAAATCTGTATGTTTGATTGGATGTTAGCCAAGGTATTTTATACTTTGAAATGTAAGCAAAGTAAACACTTTATCATTCAAGGACAGACTTACAGCTAATTAGGTGCCTTCCTGTTGGGAGACAAATAGGGAAGTTGATTTTAAAAACATGTGCTACAGATTCAAAAAGACATATGCACCCCTATGTTTACTGCTGCATTATTTACAATAGCCAAAACATGGAAGCAACGTAAAGTGTCCATCAATAGATGAATGGATAAAGAAGATGTGGTACATATACACCATGGAATGTTATTCGGCCATGAGAAGAAAACAGATCCTACCATTTGCAACAATGGATGGAGCTAGAGGGTATTATGCTCAGTGAAATAAGCCAGGCAGAGAAAGACAAATACTAAATGATTTCACTCATCTATGGAGTATAATAACAAAGCAGAAACTGAAGGAATAAAACAGCAGCAGACTCACAGATTCCAAGAAGGGACAAGCTGTTACCAGAGGGAAAGGGGGTGGGGATGGTGAGTGGGAAGGGAGGGAAAAGGGGATTAAGGGGCATTACAATTAGCACACATAATGGAGGGGGGCATGGGGAAGGCAGTATAGTACAGAGAAGACAAGTAGTGACTCTATAGCATCTTACCACCCTGGTGGACAGTGACTATAATGGGGTATTGGAGGGGACTTCATAATAGCGGTGAATGTAGTAACCACAATGTTGCTCATGTGAAACCTTCATAAGAATGTATATCAATGTTACCTTAATAAAAAAATGTGGTAATAGGGATTTTAAAAATCCTATATAAGATTATCAGAAAATTCCTTTAAAGCATGAGCCCCCTTAGATTCAGAATATTTAATATTTAATATAAATAAATTACTAAAATTCAAAGTCTATCCTCTTTTCAGGAGCCTGTCATTGCCAGGAAAGTAGGACACATTCCAAAAAGTTTTGTAATAAACAGCCTTCTTCTGTTATTAAAATGATAGCTCTAGATCATTCCTTTTCCCCCTTCTAAAATATGTAGCAAGTCTAATTTATCTTTAGGTGCTAGCATTTCTTTCCTTTTTATTACCAAATCCCTGAGAAAAGTCCATTTTGAAGACAATAAAGCTTAATGTGCCAAAAATGAATTGTCTTGATTCTTAGTATGTTTCTGCCATTTTAAATCCTAAATTCACTAATTTCTTTTCCCTTGGTATTTAAAGACTCAAAAACACAAACACTGTAATTAACTGCTTTTAACTGACTGGCTGTGCTAAAAGTTTTTGTGCACATCTAAAAATAGGACGTAGAAATACAACCTTAAAAGGTTGACCCAGGAAGAAACAAAATCTGAACAATCACTGGCCAATGAAATTGAATTACTACTTAAAAACTCCCCCAAAACAAAAATCCAGGACCAAATGGCATCACAGCTGAATTCTACCAAACATTTAAAGAAGAGCTGATACTCATCCTTCTTAAAGTATTCCAAAAAGTAGAAGAGGAGAGAATACTCCCAAACCCATTCTATGAGGCCAGCATCACTCTAATACCAAAACCAAAGATACTACAAAAAAAGAAAAGTATAGACAAACATCCCTGATGAATATAGATGCAAAAATCTTCAACAAAATATTAGCAAACCAAATTCAAAATACATCAAAAGGATCATCCATCATGAGCAAGTAGAATTTATTCAAGGGATGCAAGGATGGTATATTCATCAATCAATATCACATATCACCTTAACAAAAAGGATAAAAACCACATGATCATCTCAGTAGATGCTGAAAAAGCATCTGACAAAATTCAACAGGCATTCGTGATAAAAACTCTCAACAAAATGGGCATAGAGGGTATGTACCTCAACATAATAAAGGCCATATATGACAAGCCCACAGCTAAGATCATACTTAATGGTGAAAAATTAAAAGCTTTTCCTCTAAGATCAGGAAAAAGACAAGGATGCCCACTCTTACCACTTTTATTCAACACAGTACTGGAGGTCCTAGCTATGGTAATCAGACAACACAAAGAAATAAAAGGCATCCATATTTGTAAGGAAGAAGTTAAATTGTCACTATTTGTAGAAGACATGATGTTATACATAGAAAACCCTAAAGACTCCACCAAAAAACTATTAAAATAACTGAATTCAGCAAAGTTGCAGGATACGAAATTAATACACAGAAATCTGTTGTGTTCCTATATAGTAACAATGAACTAGAAGAAAGAGAGAGCAAGAAAACAATTCCATTTAGAATTGCATCAAAAAGAATAAAATACCTAGGAATAAACCTAACCAAGGAGGTGAAAGACCTGTATTCTGAAAGCTATAAGACACTCATGAGACAAATCAAAGAAACCAAATAAGTGGAAATCTATCCTGTGATCATGGTTAGCAAGAATTAATATTGACAAAATGACCACCCTGCCCAATGTAATTTACAGATTCAATGCAATCCCTATCAAAATTCCAACATTTTTCAATGAACTAGAACAAATAGTTCTAAAATTCATATGGAACCACAAAAGACCCCAAACAGCCAAAGCAATCCTGAGAAAAAAGAACAAAGCTGGGGGAATTACACTCCCTGACTTCAAGCTATACTATAAAGCTACAGTAATCAAAACAATATGGTACTGGCACAAGAACAGACCTATAGATCAATAGAACAGAATAGAAAGTCCAGATATAAACCCACACATTTATGGTCAATTAATATAAAATAAAGAAGCCATGAATATTTAGTGGGGAAAAGACAGCCTCTTCAATAACTGGTGTTGGGAAAACTGGACAGCTACATGCAAGAGAATGATACTGGATTACTGCCTAACTCCATACACAAAAGTAAATTCAAAATGGATCAAAGACCTGAATGTAAGACATGAAATGATAAAACTCTTAGAAGCAAACATAAATAAGCAAAAATCTCTTGTACATAAATATGAGCAGTTTTTTTTTTTCCTGGACACATCTCCTCAAGCAAGGGAAACAAAATAAAAAATGAACAAGTGGGATTACATCAAACTAAAAAGCTTCTGTACAGCAAAGGACACCATCAGTAGAACAAAAAAGGCAACCTACAGTATAGGAGAATATATTCATAAACGACTTATCTGATAAGGAGTTAACATCCAAAATATATAAAGAGCTCATGCACCTCAGCACCAAAAAAACAAATAAACCAATTAAAATATGGGCAGAAGACCTGAACAGACATTTTGCCAAAGAAGAAATCCAGATGGCCAACAGGCACATATAAAGATGCTCCACATCACTAATCATCAGGGAAATGCAAATCAAAACCATAATGAGCTATCACCTCACACCAGCCAGAATGGCCACTATCCAAAAGACAAGAAAATAAAAAGTGTTGGCGAGGATGTGGAAAAATGAGAACCCTCCTACACTATTGGTGGGAATGTCAGTTGGTGCAGTTACTGTGGAAAGCAGTGCGGAGGTTCCTCAAAAAATTAAAACTAGAAATACCATTTGACCCAATAATTCCACTTCTAGGAATTAACCTGAAGAAAACAAAATCCCTGATCCAAAAAGATATATGCACCCTTGTTTATTGCTGTATATTTACAATAGACAAGATATGGAAGTAATCTAAGTGTCCATCACTAGATGAATGGATAAAGGAGAGGTGATACATATATACAGTGGAATATTATTCAGCCATAAAAAAACCCTGACATTTGCAACAACATGGATGGATCTAGAGGGTCATAGACACTGAGAAGGGACTGGTGGTTCCCATGGAGGAGGGGTTGTGGTGGGTGAATCGGCATGGTGAAGGGGATAAAGAGGCACAAAAATTCTCTATTATAATGTACGTTGGTTATGGGGATAATAGTACCGCATGGAGAATATAGCCAATGATTCTGTAACATCTTCCCATGTTGATAGATAGTAGCTGTACTAGTGGGGGGTGAGGATTTAATAATATGGGTAACTGTTGAACTACTGTCTTATATGCTTGAAATTAATAAAAGACTATATCAATAAAAAAACAGGACATAAAATATTGTTTAAGATTTTGCCCCAGGACTTTTGTGCAGTTTCTTATTACAGCCCTCTCTCCCTAGCCTTGAAATTGCCTAATGTCAGGAACATTAACTTTGAGGGTAAGAAAATAAGTCTTAAGAGACTTTTAGTATTTGCTCTGAATTACTAACCAACTAAATTGGGTAGAAGTTATTATCCTACTTATATAAGGTGTACTTCTTGTTAGTGTTAATGAAAGCTGTGTACAAAGTGGAGAGAAAACGTTCCCCACATCAGTGAGCAAATAGAAGCCGGGTTTTGTATGAAAAAGCAACGTCAGAGGCTATTAAGGTATATATGTGATGGGGGAACATGTTACATTATAGTACTAAATCTAGAAGGAAAGACCAAGTACTGATCGTAACCTAACCAGATTATCATAAATACACAAGAGCACAGCCTTAGTCCCACATTATACATGGTAGTCATTAAATTTGAATGTATTGCCCTACGATCAGGGAGGCAAACTCTTTTACTGTTTTCTGCAAAGCCTCAATCTCTTCTACCTGAAAAATAATTTAAGGAAAAAAATTGTAAGGTCGGTGACTCTTTTTTGGCCTCCCTATTTATTTGTCTTTTTCTTTCTGATTAGCATTAAATAATGTATCTTAAAACCCCAGGCCTCCACATTCAAACCTGGCTGAATTACCTCTCTTGGAAATGGACAATAGAGATGCCCTTTAGGGGAAATCTGTTTCATGGGAGACTGGCAGGCTCTAAAGAGTGCAGACTTGGCTGCCAGGAAGACCTGGGTTCTGATTTCATGTCTGACAGCGGCCTTTATGCCCTCTGCCAAGTTACTTTATCATTTCTGTGGCTTTTCTTTTCTCTTAGAAAGGTGAACATAGGCCCAGTGTTTCAGATAGGTCCTCATTGACTAGACCCCTGCTCCCATGGATTTGAGTCACAGAAACATTTTTTTAGCTTAACAAATTATAATAAGGCCAATACCCTTATAACTGCCACTCTGGTCAGAAAATAGAACTTCGCTAGTCCCCCCAGAAGCCTGTCTCAGTCATCGCTCCCTCCCTTCAAAGTAACTAACAAAGCAACTGGCAGGTCTTGCTTTGCACAGGGTGGTGGTATTAGAGATAATAGTGCACGTGAAACCCTGAAAGGTTATTTTATTCATCAGTGGGAGAAATTGCGATTGTCTGGGACCTTTCAATATTTGGTCAAAACATTACAAACTGTCTTACAAACTGTTATAATTGTATAGGGAAATGAAAAAATAGTAAAATTTAGTGCACTGTAATGTAAAACATCAACAACATTGAGAAATAAGCTTTTCTTTGTAAAACTTATCAAGAGTAGTTTGGTTTGCCCCCTTCTTCCCATCCTAGAACTTATGATACAGAGCAAGCATCTTTTCCATGCCTTGACAAATTTTCATACTCTTTCTTTGAAGTTTGGACCAGTTTCCAGTATTTTATCCTTCATGCTTTTAGTGTGTGAAGTATGCCCAGGACCTTAAAGGTGAAGTTGTTGTCGACATCATTTCATCCTCTTCCTCTCAGCCACTTTCCTCATTCATGTCAGTTTCTCTTCGCCAAGTCCCCCGGGCTGCATACCTAGTCCTCCAAGGGCAGCAGTGTCAGCATGCTCTTTTCTAACTCCATTATAGTCCCTGCAAATATCGTTTCCAGCGTTACCACTTCTCATTTCTTCTCTGCACTTTCTTCTTTGTTGGCCAGTTACCTCTTTCAGTTGTTCGTTTTGGTAAAATACGATGTGGGTTTATCACTGGGAGACAAGGAGACGATGCGAATCCGTGGTTGGCTGTCCGTCTGTGAACCTAATGACACGTGAGGAGTGACTCATCACTGACAGCCTAGGAAAGACACGTTGTGATTGGTCACTGATCCTGATGAACATATATTAATGACATAGTGATCCGTAGGCTAAGAGCCATTCATGAAGTTTGTACTTCATGCAGTTTCTCAAAGTTAATATACTATGGTAAGTGAGAGTTGAAACGTATTGTTGGAGGACTGGGATAATTTAAATGGACTGTGGGAATTGAAATTGTGCATATTAGAATCATGTAAAGTGAAGGCTGCCTGTATTATTCTGTTAGAGTAATCACTTCCTTGTACTTTTTTTATAGTTCTGTTACCCAGGGGTACATCTTTAGACACTATGGTTTAGCATTGTTCCTTAAAATGCTTTTGTTACATTTTCTAAGTCTTTTTTTTTTTTTAATTTATGGGTTTCCCTTCTGTATTATGCTAGGGCCACCGTAACGAAGTAGCACAGACTGGGTAGTTTAAGCGACAGAAATTCAGTTTTTTACAGTTCTAGATTCCGGAAGTCCTAGATCACAGTGTTAGCAGATTGGGTTTCTCCTGAGGTCCCTCTCCCTGGCTTGCAGATGGTCTTCTCACCGTGTCCTCACCTCGTCGTCTTCCCTCTGTGTACGTGCACACCTGGTGTCTCTCTTCTTATAAGGACACTAGCCTTATTGGGTTAGGTCCACCTTAATGGCCTCATTTTAGCTTAATTATCTCTTTAAAAAGGTCCTGTCTCCAAATATACTCACATTCCTGGTTACTGGGGGTTAGAATTTCAACATATGAATTTGCGGGGGGACAAAATTCAGCCCTTAACACCTTTCATCCCTTTCTTTTCTTTGCTATTTCTTTATCAGCATACTTGGGCTATTTGACCACTAGTCACATAAAGCATAAACCTAGTCACATGAACTTTTTATTAAAGAGTTAAGATTGTTCATGAAGGATACCATTGAAGATTAGGCCCAGGTTATGTTGGGTAAAATTAAGCTCCAGTTACTGGGCTATATAACAAAATAACCCCAAAACTTGGCAGCTTAAAACAGCAATAATATTGTTATCTATCACAGTCCGTCAGTCAGGAATTAGAGAGTGAGAGGCTCTGACTCTGGTGTCTCAGTGAGATTGCAGTCAGATGCCTGCTGGGCTACAGTCATCTGAAAGCTTGACTGGTGCAGGAGGACCCACTTCTAAGATGGCTCACTCACGTGGCTGGCATTTGGTGGGAGGCTTCTGTCCTCTCTACATGGCTGCTTGAATGTCCTTACGGCGTGGCAGCTGATTTCCCCGAGTGAGTAATCCAAGAGGCCAAGACAGAAGCTGAAGTGCACTGTCATTTTCACCATGTTCTATGGGTCACATATATCCAGTGTTGACTCAGCGTAGAAGGGGACGCCACAAGGGCATGGATACTAGGAGGTATGGATTATTGGGAGCCACCTTGGACAGTGCCTACAATAAATCAGTTGGGTAAAAAGTCTCTTACTTTTGGGAAACCTGTTTTCAAGTCCCTACCTTCAAATGCTTGCTTACCTTACCAGCATTCCATTGAAATTAATCATTGCTGAATCTTAACTTTCTATGTTATCTTAATGAGTTAATATTTTTAAGAGTTTTCAAGATAACTTCTTATGCTTAATCTGGCTAAAAGGATTACACTAGTGCAAATATACATTTGTCTATTAGTAGATTTCTCTTCAGCTTTATCATTCATCTGAGATACTGGTCTTAAGTCAAATGGGTCCTGAAGTCTAAAATGTGGCAGTAGGAATTTTGGCCTAGGTTAGTAGGAAACAGTGACTCATAGGCTAAAGTTGTAACTTTGAAGTTTGCTGAGTGAATCCTAATAAATAAATGGAACTGTTTTTCTCAGTTTCTTAATCTGTTATATGAAAAGAGGGTCCTAATTAATCTATTTTGATGGTGAAACTAATAAATGAAAATTACAGGGAAAAAACTGGTGATGATTTGGGACTATAATTTTATGGAGGAGTAGAATGTAATGTGAAATTCTACTGAGCAACTATGGTCTTGCCTAGTTTTTGGCCTGTGGTATGTCCTGGGGTTCAGGACCACGGGCAGCTACTCCTGCTGCCCATCTTAGGTTCGCCCTTTGACTTGCAGAGTAGTGGCAGAGCAACCTAGGGCATTTTGGGAGGCTGTGTGCCCCTGTGGATGTAGGTGCCTTGACTTCTGTTGGTTCACAAATTTCATCTTCATTTGTCTTTTCTTTTCTAATAGTCTGTGTTCTTCCAAATTACCCTGCCTTAAAGTTCATCACTTCAATTTCCAGCAATCCAGCAATAACTCAGATAAGTCTCAAGTTATTTAAAAGCTCTGTGCCAGAGAATTGGGCTCTGCATTGTCCATTCCTGGTCTGGCCCTCCAACCTCTATTTTCACTGCCACCTAAGGATCATTTATCTGTTTGTGCAGCCTTGTAAGAGTTAGGGTTTTTATTTAAACATGTTAACAATTACGAGCAGATGCATCAGGTTACATGTTAACTTCTTTCCATAAATATTTGCTTAATTTTTATGGACAAAGAAAACATAATATATAGGTAGTTCTAATGTTTCTATTACTATGCGGCAACTGTATAGAGTTGATTAAATATTATCCTTGGCCCTAGAGAGCATGCATTCTAGAAAATACAGCGTTTTGATGGAGGGGGTGAGGACTGGATGATATGGGTGAATGTTGAACCACTGTGTTGCATTCGAAACCATCATAAGATCGTATATCAATGATACTTCAATCAAGTAAATAAATAAATAAAGCATTTTACTTTTGTTTCAAATAATTTACTTTCCTTTGTGGAAATCTTTTAGAAACTGTCCTAGTGGGGCTCTTTCTCATGTTTTCAAATTGAGGATCCAGACAGCCTTTTCCTAGAGCATACCAGAGAAGGGAATAATGGAACCTGAAAAATCATGATCACAGAGACAGGAAACTTGACTGACAGTGATCCATTTGGATAACAATGTCGTTAACATCAAGGAATAACAAATTATTTTTTTTCCTTTTTTTAAGAGAGAATATGGGCAACATTTAGAAGTCAAAACAACTTAGATAAACAACTGTTAAAATCAGAGGAGCTTCAAAAATGCCTTATAGATTAACAATATTTAGGAAGTACACATTTGAAGAAATTATTTTTCTCTCCTGAGTTTTCTGTTACATTTACTAGTTAGGGTCATTTTAGACTGAGAGACAGTGGAGGTGTAGAGAAAGAAATGAAATAATTATCTCAGAGTCACTGATACACCCTTGCTGTATTGTGCTAATGCCATAGCACTGTTCTGAAACTCACAAAGTGGAGTGTTAGTTCCAGAAGATTCATATATGCCTCAGAAGTTACTGAGTTTCTTGAAATTGGGATCAAAAAGCTTTCAGATATCACATATGCCTTTGTGTGAAGTAGGCGACTTTATTAGAAATGGCAGAAGAGCATGTGCTCAGGAGCAGGAAGAATATATAAAGGAGGGGAAGCAAGTTGAACAGAAGTGAAGGTAAGTCGTACGGAGGGTATATTAGTTGATGGGAGAGAATAGAACTGGTGTGAGATGAGATTTCTTCTGACAGACAGTAAACTTGTGCTGTAGTGCTATATGCAGTTTGATGGAAGATGTATCGTTCCCCAGGTAGTTTAGCAGTATGAAGTATGAGATTCACGGCTTTTTAGGTTAAATCAACTATGTCTGTTGTAAAGCTGTTGCTCATACCTCAAGATTTGAACTTTTTTACAGTCCACTCGTAACAACTAACTATCATTTGTTAAATAAAGATTTATTCATAATTATTATAGTATCACTTATAAAGGAAAATTAGGAATATTATTGAAATATGGGTGATAACCGTTTAAGCTCCATAAATGTTGTAGATTGGACTTCACGTGGCTGTAGAAATGAGTGTATTATTCAATCTAAACTCTTGTGAATAGAATATTAGAAATGATGTTTTTAAATCTTTACAGCCCTGAAAGTTTGTCTAATAAATTGAGTAGTTGTCACACTGAGTTTCATACAACTCATATCAAAAAACATAACTAAGAATTAATATATTTATATTCCACCTCATTCCACAGGCTCATTGGAGGAGACTGGTTGCAGGTTTCCAGAATGTAGTGGAGGAAGCTGCAGTGTTTGTGTTCATTTGGGATCAGGCTGTTTTGCAGACTCAAGGTTATTGAAATTTAGTGTGGCAGAGATGGGAGAATAATAAACAGTTCTTTCAGAACACACAATACATGCTCCCCGTTGGCTTCTGTCTGTCTGCTTAGGAACAATGATCCCTCTGTGCGGCAGGGGAGAGACCTGGAGAGAAGCGACTGCTTGGTAAAGGGGAAAGAGCACACTAGAGCACAGAATCACAGGGACTTATTACTAGATGGCTTGTGAAATAGCAGTACTCTCACGTCCTGATCGGAGTGGGAGTCACAGGTCTGTGTTCTGTCTTTCATATTTCACATACAGCATTTTGTTTTAGAGACAGAATAAGCTGCTGGATGAGACAATAAAAGATTATCTTTGGGCATTTCCTATAATACTGTTTTAACAGATCTCATTATTTGAGCCCTTTTATTTATTTTTAGAGACATTTTTAAATACAGAAAGGTACACAGGTACCCCTAGGTATTGGCCACTAAGATGAGTTTTTAGCTTTTAACATTTTCATGATGGAAACTTTATTTCCTGCTTCATAAAATATTACGCTCTGCATAAGGTCTTTCAGTTTGTGGAAAACAGGACTAGAAAACTGAAGAACATCAGTCCTTTCCAAGACTAGCTTTTATTTATAGCTATAGCTTCTAACTTTATTATAGTGCTTTGTAAACTCACCAGACCCCACTAACCATGGGCAATAAACTGACTTGTTTACCTCTAAGATGGTCTGCAGTTTTTAGTGTGATTGATTGGATGCCTTTTTTTGCATATTCAAATAGCTACGAGTTACATACTATTAAACCCATTCCAGAATGGTGAGGAAGAAGAGAAAAAGAAATGGATTCTTCCTCTATTTTTAAAAAGGATCTCTTCTTCTCTATCTAGAGAATTTGGATAATTCTGAAATATCAACAACTTGATGTGTTTGATCTTTTTCATTTATTGTGATTGACATTTAATACGGAGACCTCATGACCTTCAGTTCTGGCAAATTTTCTTGTCATTCCGTTGACAATTCTCTTGTCCTTTTTCTCTGTTTTCTCCTTAAAAACTTAAATACACAGATATTGGACCTTAAATACACAGATGTTGCTTTTGCCTCTTTTTTGCTTAACTTTTCTGTCTGTATTTCTGTTCCAGTTTTCTCGTTCTACTTCCTGGAAGATGTCTTTTGAACTTCCAGTCCTTCTGTTGAATTTAAAAAATTTTTGTCAATCACATTTTTATTTCCAAGAATGTTTTTGTTCTCTGAGCATTCTTTTTTTTTCATTACAAGTTGTTTTATAATACTTTCTTTAATCTCTCTGAAGATACTAATGCAGTTTGGTTTTGTTTGTTTTAAAGTTCTTGTCAGTTACCAGCATTTTCTCAGTTTACTCCAGGGTTATTTCTTTTTTTGTTTTCTGTGGTCTCTACTTTTCACTTTGGAAACTTTCCTTGATGTCTGGTGATCCATGGTGTGTGATCCTGTTTAATAAGACTAAAAGGCAGTTGGAGGCTCTGTGTGCAGAACTGTAGTGTATATGAAGGTCTTGGCTTAGGAACTGTTCAAATTCTCTAGAGAGGAAACTTAAAATGTTGTGCACAAAAATTAAAAAGCAAGTCACAGATAAATTAATACAATATGATATCAATTTTACAAATTGAAAAATAAAACTAAATGATATGTGCCTTGTGGATCTATATGTATATGGCAAAACCATCATAAAGGCAAAGGGAACTAAACGGAAAATTCAAATAGTGCTTACTCTTTGAGGATTTGATGAGGGTAGATGTTAAAGTTTCACTGTCATTGGTTACATTCTATTTTTTTAAATTAGAAAATGAGTTTTATTATCATCTTCATTACTTGTATTTATGTAGTATATTATGTACAGTCTTTTATATATGTCAAATATTTCACAGTAAACGTGAAGTTTTGAAGGAAACTCCTTGCGGGAGTAGATGCTTGGCTGAAAGTGTACCAGTGGGGTTAGAGGGGTTGACTGTTGATTGTTTATAATCAAACCCCCTTTCAGGTCAGTATGCAATTAGAGAAAAGACTGGGTGAAATGAATCAGCATAAACAGGTTGTTGGGTTATGCATAATTCCTTCGGAGATGTTCTTAGCACCATGTTTCCTGAATTCCTGATGTACTGTGGCCACCGATTCTTACACACACCATTCAGCCTTCGAGCGATACGTAAGAGACTCCTATCAGTCCCGATTACCTCCTAGTCTTCAGTTTCATCATTTACCTTCTGCAAGGTGCCTCTAGCGCTTTGGCACCACCTTTACTGCTATCACTTCCACGTCTCTGTCAGCCAGTTTGAGTCAGAATTTTCGGGGGCACCTGAAATAAAGGCAGAATGGGAAACCCCAGTGCAGTATAAAGGAGCGGCTTGGCGAGAAAGTGCGGTATTGCATTTAGTGCTCATTGGTTGAGAGCTCGCGGGAGGGGCGTGGCCAGGTGCGCATCCTCTCTCTGCTCACTCTAAGTAGCAGAGGGACTGATGTGTGTGCGTATGTGGATGTGGGTACATAGTTTGTAATATTAAAACGTTTGAGACTGAGAGTGTTATAATAAATCAGTCCGTGTGGGGCACTGATAACCAGGTATGCAGACTTTCTGTTTCTCCCCAAGTTGTGTTTGTGTTCACCCCAGTACCAGGTCCCAAACGTCAGTGGAATGTTGCAGGGCAAAATTGCCTCTTTCTGCAGGTGTCTGCTACTGTAAACACCAGGTTGAAGCTTCTTCCCTACCACGTTACAGCAGTTACCACTTCGTCACTAGTTTTCCATCTTTCATAACGGTTGAAATCTCTTCTATTTGCCACTCCCATGTTCTCATCCTTAATGTGCCTTTTCTTGATTTTTTTTCTCTCATTGTAGTGGGGGGTCTTTGATGGGAGAAGAGATAGGGGAGGTGTTTAATAAGCTCTTTTTAAATCAGAAACCATTGTTAACTATGGGGCATTATCTCCCTTCTCCCCTTTTTAAAGCTTTATGGAAGTATAACTGACAAAATTGTGTTTTTTTGGTAGGATATTTAAAGTGTACACCACGATGATTTGATATACCTATACATTGTGAAAAGATTCCCTCCATCTAGTTAATTAACATATCCATCACCTCATGTTTACCCTTTTTTTGGATGAGAATATTTAACTTGTCCTCTCTTAGCAAATTTCGATTATATGATAGTGTTAACAACTACAGTCACCATGGTGTACATTAGAGCCTCAGACCTTTATTGTAGTGAGATCACACAGTGTTTGTCTGGTTTTCCTTAGCACAATGCAGTCCAGGTTCATTCATGCTGTTGCAGTTGACAGGATTTCCTTCTCTTTTTAAGGCTGAAATATATTCCACTAGGTATATATACATATACACTACATTTTCTTTACCCAGTCAACCATCGATGGACACTTAATTTGTTTCTATACCTTGGCTATTGTGAATAATGCTGCAATGCACGTGGGAGTATAGATAACTCTTCCAGATACTGATTTTATTTCCTTTGGATATATTCCCAGAAGTGGGATTGCTGGATCATATCGTAGTTTTTTTTTTTTTTGATACTGTTTTCCATGGTAACTGCACCAGTTTACATTCCTACCACCAGCATACAAGGGTTTCCTTCTCTTCACATCCTTGCCAATACTTAACTTCTGTTTTTTAGATGGTGGCCATTCTAAATGATGTGAGGTGGTATCTCATTGTGGTTTTGATTTACATTTCCCTGATGATTAATGATGTTGAACATCTTTTTACCTATCCGTTGGCTGTTTGTATGTCTTTTCGGAAATGTCTATTTAGGTCCTTTGCCCATTTTTGAATTGGATTTTTTGTTTTCTTGCTATTGAATTGTTTGAGTACCTTATCTTTTGGGTGATATGCAAATATTTTCTCCCATTCCATAGGTCATCTCTTCACACTGTTGATTGTTTCCTTTGGTATGTAGAAGCTTTTTAATTTGATACAATCCCATTTGTCTATATTTGCTTTGGTTGCCTCTGCTTTTGGAATCATATCCAAAAAATTATTGCCCAGAACAATTGCAAGATTTTCCCTATGTTTTCTTCTAGTTGTTTTACAGTTTCAGTTCTTACATTTAAGTCTTTAATCCATTTTGAGTTGCAGATGGATAATCAGTTTTCCCAATACAATTTATTGAAAAGACTGTCGTTCTGCCTTGTGTTTTCTTGGCACCTTTTGGAAGATCAATAGACTGCAAATGCCTCTATTTATGTCTGGCCTCTCTACTGTGTTCCATTGGTCTATGTGTGTTTTTATGCCAGTACCATGCTGTTTTAATGACTATAACTTTGTAGTACCTTTGGAAATCATGTATTTGTGATGCTTTCAGCCTTGTTCTTTTTGCTTACGATTGGTTTGCCTATTTGAGGTCTTTGGGGGTTTCATATGAATTTTAAGATTGTTTTTTGATAAATCTTTGTTCTTGAAGGAATTCAAACTAACTAGTCTCATTCCTTGGTAAGGCAACCTGTCATTAGGTTCACTTTTACAAAACAGAGACATCATAATGTTTATCTGTATACTGGAGATATGGATCAATCTAATATCATTTAGGTGTAAAACCACAGCCCTTCAGTAATAGCAGCTTGTCTATAATAATTTCTGAGATAACAGAATAAAATACTCCTTATGAACTGTAACTGAGAAGAACTCCTTTTGGTCCCCTGAAGCTGAAAAGCTGTCATTGTTCTTTAATAAGATAATTTCATCATTAGTGGTGATATTTTATCTAGTAGTCTAAATTCCTCCTTCCACCAACAGGAACTTCACTGCTTTTTAACCTGATCAAGTGTCCAGTTTTAGAATAGCGGATGGCAGAGGTTGCTTTATACTGGTTTGTCATAGTTTTTCCTCTGAGATACATAAAACATTTCTTTAGTCCCTTGCAACTTGATCATCTGTGCACCCTTGCAGAAATCTCAATGTGCCCTAGATGGTTCAGAGTGTTATCTACAAGCACTTACATCTGTCAGGCTTTTGTTTGGAGGCCGGAGCAGGAGTGTCATATGATACACGGGAAAAGATCTTATAACCTTCCTATTCACATGGCATGCCATAGTTTGTCAAGAGTCTTTTGTATTTTAATAATGCTTTCCCAAGAACTTACGTTGCTTCCATCTAAACTATTTTGTAACTTCCTTAGGGGGAAACTAGTACACATTTCTGTTTGTAAGGGGAACAGAAAATATTTTATTTTATACTGGATTGTGAGTTAAACTTTAATAGGTCTGAATAGACCTCTGAGGAGTTACTTGTGTGAGACTCACTTGGCTTTTAGGAGCAGGAAAGAAATTCTCAGGGAATTGTTGTAGGTGGGAAGGGAGCAGGAGAGGGTTGCCAGTTGTAGCTTAAGTTTTGGATGATGCTATGTGTTTGTGTGTGCGTTGAAGGGAGGGAGAATGGTGACAGAGGACTAAATAGGTGACTTTTCAGATAATCTGAGTAAAAACCCTAAAACAAAAAAAGACAACCTGGTAAGAGAAGAGAGAACCAACTTCACCACCTGCCTGAAAATTCTGGCCCACAAAGATCGTCTTTATTTAAGAATTTGTAGTGCCTGTGATTATATGTTATCTGACATTTGTTTTAAGTTATTTTAAAAATGTGACTCATTTCAAAGGGTTAAGATATCAGACTCTGGAGGTGTAGGTCAGCTTAGGACAAATCATGGCTCTATGACAGACTAGCTGTGTGACCTTGGACAAGCTACTTAACCTCTCTGTGCTTCAGTCTCCTCATTTAAAATGGGAATGATAATAATGGTATCTCCCTTTTTGGTTTGTTATTCAAAGTGTAGGTGATCACTCTTAATTTATTGGTAAATATCCTTACATTAATTTTTTTGTATAAAACATTGAGATTATAGTCCCAATGCTCTTTGGTAACTTTTCACCCTTAATAATAACGTATCATGAGCATTTCTCATACTACTCAGTTTTCAACACCATTATGTCTAAAAGAACTTAAGTACATTAAGTAGATGGATATATTTCAGTTTAATGAACTATTCCCATATTGTTAAAGCTTTAGGTGGTGTCCAGTTTTTCACTTTTAACATGTAATATTTCACTAAACATTTACACTTAGGAAGTTACTTTCTCACTCTTGAAGTTACCTTCCTTAAAGAGAAATGAATTGTTGAGTCAAAAGGTATTCATGTTTTTTTTTTAAATATAATTTATTTTATTATCATTAATTTACAATTACATGTGCAATATTACGATTATTAAACTACCCCTTCATCAGGTATTTATGTTTTTAAGACTTCTGGCATATATTGTTAAACCAATGTCCAGAAATTTTCACGAGCAGTACATGAGAGTTTGTTTTCTCGTCCATGTCCGTAGTGATTATTCTCATTTTTTACATTCAATTTTGTAGATAGAAAATTCGTATCTTCAATGCTTTACTATTGTTTGATTGTGAAGAAGACTGAACATTTGTATCTGTTTTTTAGCTCTAGTAGTTCTTTTTCTTCTCTGTGTGTGTGAAATGCCTGTGAATTCCTCAGACACCTTTTTAGGGTGAACTATTCACGTTCTTGTGAACTATCAATTTGTAAGAGATGTTTGTATAGACAAGCCATTGACTGGCTCCATTAAGATATTTTCCCCCAAGGAATAAAGTTTCAGCAATTTTGTTAATCTGATACCCTGAGGTGGGTCAATTAAGCTTCATTCATGAGGTGTCTAAAAGAAAAACTACAAATCAGTTGATATTTATATTACAGTATATTAATATTCTATAACATTTTACAATATCTGTTGTAAATAAATAAGTTAGTTGTTTTTTTTTCCTTGTGAGTATACCAGATACTTGTTGGTGAGTTGATTTATGGTTTAGAGTTTGCTTTGTGAGTCTGAATATATTTTATTCATTCTGATCAGATGTTAGGCATTTTCATGCTGTACCTATATCTTGGTGGACTCTTGAACTAGTGTCTGAACACTGTCTTAGGATTTAAACTCTTCCAGTCAGTCACAGTGTTTATGCCCTGTGTTTATGAAGCACTTGCCGTTTAGACAGATCAAAAATCAAGAAGAAAGGCCAACAAATCTTTTTGTGATTCTAAAACTGAGGTCATAATGCTTCGTATCCAAATGACTTGAAAGGTGGGATTCTTAGAAAGATTGGACCTGTTTGAAAAAATTTAGACTTCAGAGATACTCTTTGAAGAGTATCACGTGTCACAAGAGCTCACCCCGTGTAGGGCAGATGACTGTGGCTCAGCCCTCCCGCACACACAGCTCCTGAAGGCCCCTTACGCTGGAGGACTCATTTACCCGTGTAGCCCTGTGAGTCTTCAGCATGCAGCACATATTTTTGTGAAACCTGGAGCTGAAGTGAAGTCCCTTAGCGTGTGGTTTGAAACTTAACGCATACCTTCAAATACATTTTGGAATTTAGAATAGCCACAAAAATTCCTGTTACACTGACAGAGTCCCTGCATCTCTCATTTTACCTTCTTTACTTCCCAAGCTACCCCACCTGCAAGTTCTCCACAATGTCTTAGTAGGTACTGCTGATGAGCAAAAAAGCCTTCTAAAAAACCATTAGGTGACCCACACCAAGCATGTATGGCTTTGGGACTTACAGACAATTTTTTAAAATAGTTTACCTTCTTCATCTAAGGAGATTTCTAAAGTTCTGATCAGCGAGTCTTAACAATTCACATTTTTACCTAATAAGTGATAATGAGGGTGCTTATCTTACTTGTTTGAATGTTTTTCCCAAAGGGCTTTATTATTTTAACTCAAAATGAAATATTCTGTATTATCTATAATCTTTTATTTGACAGTGAAAACAGACTATGGGGAAATGTGTAACATCTATATAAATCAGAAGAGCAAAAACAGTTCTTTTCAATATTATTTATAATGATTTAGATGTTATGTACTTAAGACATGATACATATGTCCTTTTTGAATATTGAAAGTGGAGCTTTGCTTAGAATTAAATTTGTAGTTTTAACTTTTCTGAGTGGGTATGATTTTTTTCCAGCTATCCTAAGTGGTTTTATAGTATTTCTCTGGCTTCTTAATCCATGTTTAGAGTTTTAGTAGTATTTAGAGAAATTTTCCAAGGCATATCATTTTGTAAAAATTTGTATTACAAACTTGTTTTTTCTTGACTCTCCCACCCTTAGCTCCTCCCTTTTCCATCTCCATCCCTTCAACCCCTCCACTCCCCAGTTCTGGGTCTGTTTATTTTTTTGACACATGAGTAAAGATTATTGTCTGAGACTTGTCTTATTAATTCAGCTCTTTCTAAGGAGACTTGCCTTATTAATTCAGCTCTCTCTAAAGTTTTAGATTTTCTTTAGGAAAACTGTTAAATGTCCCCTCCTCACTTCCTTATAGCCAACAGAAAAGGAACTTGCAGAAGGAGAAGAGAAAATACCTGTTCATAAAATATGGGTTTTGAGTAAAATTCCTGATGCAAAATGACCGACAGCATAGCCTCATATAATCAGCTCAACCCTGCCTTGATTAGGTTTCCCGAGGGCGTAAATGCCAGATGTTTCATACTATATGTAAACTCCTACCACGGTGCTTTTCATGCCATTCTCTAGTTCTGTTGCCTCCATTTTAATTCACAACTTTAGCTCATATCTTGGTCACATTAGCTTTTCCCTGGGTTTTTCCTGCCTCCCTGGTCAATGTCCTTCAATCTGTAAATTCAACAAGTAGCCACTGGATTAAATGTCTGCTGCACTGTTAGTGTGTCAGTTCCCTCCCAGCCCTCCTAAAATTCCTACTGAGTTATGATCAAAGTCCTTGTCTTCTTTAAAGCCTCTTTACCATAGCTCCCAATTAATTTTCTAGTCTCTCATTTGCTGTCCCTTGATCCCAAAATTTTGCCCGGTTGATCTGGGTGGCCTGCCAGGTTTGAGCAGGCACACTTTTATTTTTTTTTAAGTATCATTGCAATCATTTATAATTTATAATTACTACTGTAATATTTATTCCTTGCAGAAATTCAAAAATATGGAAATACTGAAAGGAGAAAATTAAAAGTTATCCATAAGTCTTTGATCCAGGAATAATTCAGGCAGCCCTTTCCTTACCGCTCATCTCTGTGCCAGGAAATCTGACCCACCTTGGAGGTGGCGCCGTCCCCTCCAGCGTTCCTTCCCAGATGGCAGTGGTCCTCTGCGTTCCACTCACTCCACTGTCACTCCAGTCGGCTGCAATCACTTTTACATGGTAGACCCTTATATGTCTTGCCTGAGGGTAGGAAGCAGCTCATCCATTTCTGGTCCCGTCGCACCGCCCGGCCTGCAGCCTGCTTGGTCTTTCCTTCCCTCCTGGTTCCCCACGAACCTTCTCATTTCTCCTGTTGTAAAAACGATAACAAAGTCTCTTTACCCTAATTCTCTGCCTGCTGCAGTGGTATCTTTCTCTTTCCCTCAATGAACTTTTTTTTAATGAAAGAAAATAGCTTTTTTTATTTTCCTGATAAATAAGCTCATCAGAGAAGAGTGCAAATAATACAAAATTTGAAGAAGGTAAAAGTCACCCAAAATGCCATCACCCAAAGATAAATTGCCTTTCATTCAACATCCTGGGCCATTTGACATGCATACACACATACTCTCATGCATGATAAACAGTTTTTTTTAATATAATTTATTTTATTATCATTAATCTACAATTACATGTGCAATATTATGGTTATTAAACTACCCCTTCATCAGGTCCCCCCCACCAACCCCATTACAGTCACTGTCCATCAGCGTAGTGAGATGCTATAGAATCACTACTTGTCTTCTCTGAGTTGTACTGCCCTCCCCGTGCCCCCCCAACATTACATCTGCTAATCGTAATGCCCCTTTTTCCCTCTTATCCCTCCCTTCCCGCCCATTTTCCCCAGTCCCTTTCCCTTTGGTAACTATTAGTCCGTTCTTGGGTTCTGTGAGTCTGCTGCTGTTTTGTTCCTTCAGTTTTTTTCTTTGTTCTTATACTCCACATATGAGTGAAATCATTTGATACTTGTCTTTTTCGGCTTGGCTTATTTCACTGAGCATAATACCCTCTAGCTCCATCCATGTTGTTGCAAATGGTAGGATTTGTTTTCTTCTTATGGCCGAATAATATTCCATTGTGTATATGTACCACATCTTCTTTATCCATTCATCTACTGATGGACACGTAGGTTGCTTCCATTTCTTGGCTATTGTAAATAGTGCTGCAATAAACATAGGGGTGCATCTGTCCTTTTCAAATTGGGCTGCTGCATTCTTAGGGTAAATTCCTAGGAGTGGAATTCCTGGGTCAAATGGTATTTCTATTTTGAGGTTTTTTGAGGAACCTCCATACTGCTTTCCACAATGGTTGAACTAATTTGCAGTCCCACCAGCAGTGTAGGAGGGTTCCCTTTTCTCCACATCCTCGCCAACATTTGTTGTTGTTTGTGTTTTGGATGTTGGCCATCCTCACTGGTGTGAGGTGATATCTCATTGTGGTTTTAATCTGCATTTCTCTGATGATTAGCGATGTGGAGCATCTTTTCATGTGCCTGTTGGCCATCTGAATTTCTTCTTTGGAGAAGTGTCTATTCATGTCCTCTGCCCATTTCTTAATTGGATTATTTGCTTTCTGTTTGTTAAGGTGCATGAGTTCTTTATATATTTTGGATGTCAACCCTTTATCAGATACGTTTTTTATGAATATATTCTCCCATACTGTAGGATGTCTTTTTGTTCTACTGATGGTGTCCTTTGCTGTACAGAAGCTTTTCAGCTTGATATAGTCCCACTTGTTCATTTTTGCTTTTGTTTCCCTTGCCCGGGGAGATATGTTCATGAAGAAGTTGCTCATGTTTATGTCCAAGAGATTTTTGCCTATGTTTTTTTCTAAGAGTTTTATGGTTTCATGACTTACATTCAGGTCTTTGATCCACCTTGAGTTCACCTTTGTGTATGGGATTAGACAGTAGTCCAGTTTCATTCTCTTACATGTAGCTGTCCAGTTTTTCCAACACCAGCTGCTGAAGAGGCTGTCATCTCCCCATTGTATATCCAAGGCACTTTTATCAAATATTAATTGACTGTATATGTTTGGGTTAATGTTTGGATTTTCTATTCTGTTCCACTGGTCTGTGGGTCTGTTTTTGTGCCAATACCAAATTGTCTTGATTACTGTGGCTTTGTAGTAGAGCTTGAAGTCAGGGAGTGTAATTCCCCCTGTTTTATTCCTCCTTCTCAGGATTGATTTGGCTATTCGAGGTCTTTTGTGGTTCCATATGCATTTTATAATTATTTGTTCCAGTTCATTGAAGAAAGCTGTTGGTAGTCTGATAGGGATTGCATTGAATCTGTAGATTGCTTTAGGTAGTATAGCCATTTTGACAATATTTATTCTTCCTAGCCAAGAGCATGGGATGCATTTCCATTTGTTAGTGTCCTCTTTAATTTCTCTTAGGAGTGTCTTGTAGTTTTCAGAGTACAGGTCTTTCACTTCCTTCGTTAGGTTTATTCCTAGGTATTTTATTCTTTTTGATGCAATTGTGAATGGAATTGTTTTTCTGATTTCTCTTTCTGTTAGTTCATCATTAGTGTATAGGAAAGCAACAGATTTCTGTGTGTTAATTTTGTATCTTGCAACTTTGCTGAATTCAGATATTAGTTCTAGTAGTTTTGGAATGGAATCTTTAGGGTTTTTTATGTACAGTATCATGTCATCTGCAAATAGTGACAATTTGACTTCTTCTTTACCAATCTGGATGCCTTGTATGTCTTTGTTTTGTCTGATTGCTGTGGCTAGGACCTCCAGTACTATACTGAATAACAGTGGAGAGAGTGGGCATCCCTGTCTTGTTCCCGATCTTAGATGAAAAGCTTTCAGCATCTCGCCGTTAAGTATGATGTTAGCTGTGGGTTTGTCATATATAGCCTTTATGATGTTGAGGTACTTGCCGTCTATACCCATTTTGTTGAGAGTTTTAATCAGGAATGGATGCTGAATTTTGACAAATGCTTTTTCAGCATCTATGGAGATGATCATGTGGTTTTTGTTCTTCTTTTTGTTGATGTGGTGGATGATGTTGATGGTTTTCGAATGTTGTACCATCCTTGCATCCCTGGGATGAATCCCACTTGATCATGGTGTATGATCCTCTTGATGTATTTTTGAATTCCGTTTGCTAATATTTTGTTGAGTATTTTTGAATCTACGTTCATCAGGGTATTGGTCTGTAATTTTCTTTTTTGGTGAGGTCTTTGCCCGGTTTTGGTATTAGAGTGATGCTGGCTTCATAGAATGAGTTTGGAAGTATTCCCTCCTCTTCTATTTTTTGGAAAACTTTAAGGAGAATGGGTGTTATTTCTTCTGTATATGTCTGGTAGAATTAAGAGGTGAATCCATCAGGCCCGGGGGTTTTGTTCTTGGGTAGTTTTTTGATTACCAATTTGATTTCGTCACTGGTGATTGGTCTGTTTAGTTTTTCTGTTTCTTGCTTGGTCAGTCTTGGAAGGTTGTATTTTTCTAAGAAGTTGTCCATTTCTTCTATGTTTTCCAGCTTGTTAGCATATAGATTCTCATAATATTCTCTTATGATTCTTTGTATTTCTGTGGGGTCCGTCGTGATTTTTCCTTTCTCATTTCTGATTGTGTTTATGTGTGTAGATTCTCTTTTTCTCTTAATGAGTCTGGCTAGGGGTTTATCTATTTTGTTTATTTTTTCAAAGAACCAGCTCTTGGTTTTATTGATTTTTTCTATTGTTTTATTCTTGTCAATTTTATTTATTTCTTCTCTAATCTTTATTATGTCCCTCCTCTGGTGACTTTGGGCCTCATTTGTTCTTCTTTTTCCAATTTCAGTAATTGTGTCTTTAGACTATTCATTTGGGAATGTTCTTCCTTCTTTAAATAGGCCTGGATTGCAATATACTTTCCTCTTAGAACTGCCTTTGCTGCGTCCCACAGAAGTTGTGGCTTTGTGTTGTTGTTGTCATTAGTCTCCATATATTCTTTGATTTCTGTTTTGATTTGGTCGTTAACCCATTGATTAATTAGGAGAGTGTTGTTAAGTCTCCATGTATTTGTGAGCCTTTTTGATTTCTTTCTAAAATTTATTTCTAGTTTTATACCTTGGTGATCTGAGAAGTTGGTTGGTAGGATTTCAATATTTTTGAAATTACTGAGGTTCTTTTTGTGGCCTAGTATGTGGTCTATTCTGGAAAATGTTCCATGTGCACTTGAGAAGAATGTGTATCCTGTTGCTTTTGGGTGTAGAGTTCTGTAGATGTCTGTTAGGTCCATCTGTTCTAGTGTGTTGTTCAGTGCCTCTGTGTCTTTACTTATTTTCTGTCTGGTTGATCTGTCCTCTGGAGTGAGTGGTGTGTTGAAGTCTCCTAAGATGAATGCATTGCTGTCTATTTCCTCCTTTAATTCTGTTAGTATTTGTCTCACATATGCTGGCGCTCCTGTGTTGGGTGCATATACATTTATAATGGTTATATCTTCTTGTTGGACTGACCCCTTTATCATTATGTAATGTCCTTCTTTATCTTTTGCAACTTTCTTCGTTTTGAAGTCTATTTTGTCTGATACAAGTACCTGCAACACCTGCTTTTTTCTCTTTGTTGTTTGCATGAAATATCTTTTTCCATCCCTTCACTTTTAGTCTGTGTACATCTTTGGATTTGAGGTGAGTTTCTTGTAGGCAGCATATAGATGGGTCTTGCTTTTTTATCCATTCTGTTACTCTATGTCTTTTGATTGGTGCATTCAGTCCATTTACATTTAGGGTGATTATTGATAGATATGTACTTATTGCCATTGCTGACTTTAGATTCGTGGTTACCAAGGGTTCTAGGGTTGCTTCTTTACTATCTAACAATCTAACTTAACTTTCTTGTTAAGTTATTGTAAACACAGTCTGATGTTTCTTTATTTCTCTCCTTCTTATTCCTCCTCCTCCATTCTTTCTATAATAGGTGTTTTATTCTTTGCCTTTAGTTAGTATTTGGATGGTCTGCTTTCTTTGCTATGATTTTTTTTTTTCTGGTGACATCTTTTTAACCTTAGGTGTGCTTCCATCTAGAGCAGTCCATTTAAGATATCCTGTAGTGGTGGTTTATGAGAGGCAAACTCTCTCAACTTTCGTTTGTCTGGAAATTGTTTAATCCCTCCATCATATTTAAAGGATAGTCGTTCTGGATACAATATTCTTGGTTCGAGGCCCTTCTGTTTCATAACGTTAAATATATCATGCCATTCTCTTCTGGCCTGTAAGGTTTCTGTTGAGAAGTCTGATGATAGTCTGATGGGTTTTCCTTTGTAGGTGATCTTTTTTTTTCTCTAGCTGCCTTTAATACCCTGTCTTTATCTTTGATCTTTGCCATCTTAATTATTATGTGTCTTGGTGTTGTCTTCCTTGGGTCCCTTGTGTTGGGAGATCTATGAGCTTCGGTGGACTGCGAGACTACTTCCTTCCCCAGCGAGGGAAAGTTTTCAGCAATTATTTCTTCAAAGACACTTTCTATCCCTTTTTCTCTCTCTTCTTCCTCTGGTACTCCTATAATGCGAATATTGTTCCGTTTGGATTGGTCACACAGTTCTCTTAATATTCTTTCATTCCTAGAAATCCTTTTATCTCTCTCTGCCTCAGCTGCTCTGTACTCCTGTTCTCTGTTTTCTATTCCATTAACAATCTCTTGCATCTCATCCATTCTGCTGTTAAGCCCGTCGATCACTTGTCTGATTTCTGTATTGTCTTTCCTTAGTTCCCTCACTTCCTCCCTCAGCTCTTGCACATTTCTCTGTAGGTCCATCAGCATGGTTATGACTTTTATTCTGAATTCTTTTTCAAGGAGGCTGTGCATTTCCATCCCTTCAGACTCCCTCTCTGGGGTTGTCTGGTTGATTTTGGTCTGAACCATATTCCTCTGTCTTTTCATGGCTATAGAATTGGTCACTGATAGTTGCCACGTATGTCAGCTGGGCTCTTTAAGACTTTAAAAAGAGAAGAGAAAAAAAAGAGAGAAAAAAAGAAAAAAAAAAAGAAAGAAAAAAAGAAAAGAAAGAAAGAAAAGAAAAAACAAAAACAAAACAAAAAACAAAAAACAAAAAAAACAAAACAAATGCCCACTGGACGTAGATTCTGTGGGAATGCTCTAGGTGGCGCTATTGCCCCACTATTCCACAGCTGTGACTGTGCCGCTCCGCAGGGCCCTTTATCGCTCTGGCAGGGGTGGGAACGAATAGGAGGCTGTTGATCTCAGTGAGACGTGTTAAGTATGGCTACGCTTCCCCAGTCGCCAGCTAAGGCGTCTGAAACTCCCCAGGACTCCCAGCCTGCTGGGCTGAGTGTGCTGGGGCGATCCGGCTCCTCCGCTGGGCTCCTGTCTCTTTAAGACCGCTGAAGAAAGCACGTTTTTTTTTTTTCCTTCCCGGGAGCCGGCTGCAAGCACCCTGGCGCGTTCCCCGCTCAGATCCTGCCCCTCTGTCTCTCCAATCTCCGCTGCACTGTGCAATGTGGGTCAGCGCTCCCCACGCAGATCACCGGGGCTGGCTACTTCGCGGGGTGTACTTCCACTCCCTCCCGGCTCTGAATCCTCTCCTCCCGCCGGTGCGCTGGGGTGGGGGAGGGCTCGGGTCTCGCCGGGTCACGGCTCCATATCTTACCTGCCTCTTGGGGTGCCGAGTGCTCTCGGGTGTAGCTGCACGCTGTGCGCTTTCCTATGTATTCTCGTCTCTCTTTTAGGAATAGATGTATTTTCTGTGTTTTCGTAGATAAATAGAGTGTTGGGAGGAGATTTCTGCCGCCCTGCTCACACCGCCATCTTCCCGGAAGTGCTGATACACAGTTTTCTATCAGTGAGATCACATGATACATGCTGTTCTATAACCTTTAAAAAAAAATTCAGACATCTTTCCAATTCAGTTCATATTAATTCTCATCTTTACTGTAAATGTCTTTTAAGCATTCCATTGGAGCAAAATTATTTAATCTACCACCTTTTGATGAGCACTCATTCTTTCCTATTTTTTTCTCATATAACTAACATTGTAGGTGTATTCGTTAGGGTTCTCCAGAGAAAGAGAAGCAGAAGATAAGTGCGTGCATGCACACACACACACACAAATTCATTATATGGAGTTGGCTCACGTGATTATAGAGGCTAAGAAGTTGCAAGATCTGCAGTTGGAGGCCTGTGAACCAGGAGAGCAAGTTCCAGTCTGAATCTGAAGGCAGAGGACTGCTGTCCCAGCTGAAGACTGTCACACAGAGAGAGCAAATTCTCTCTTGCTCAGCCCTGTTTTTTTTTTATTATCATTAATTTACAATTACATGTGCAATATTACAATTGTTAAATTACCCCCATCATCTCCCCCACCAACCCCATTACAGTCACTGTCCATCAGCGTAGTGAGATGCTATAGAATCACTACTTGTCTTCTCTGAGTTGTACTGCCCACCCCGTGCCCCCCGAACATTACATCTGCTAATCGTAATGCCCCTTTTTCCCTCTTATCCCTCCCTTCCCGCCCATTTTCCCCAGTCCCTTTCCCTTTGGTAACTATTAGTCCGTTCTTGCATTCTGTGAGTCTGCTGCTGTTTTGTTCCTTCAGTTTTTTTCTTTGGTCTTATACTCCACATATGAGTGAAATCATTTGATACTGTCTTTTTCGGCTTGGCTTATTTCACTGAGCATAATACCCTCTAGCTCCATCCATGTTGTTGCAAATGGTAGGATTTGTTTTCTTCTTATGGCTGAATAATATTCCATTGTGTATATGTACCACTCTTCTTTATCCATTCATCTACTGATGGACACTTAGGTTGCTTCCATTTCTTGGCTATTGTAAATAGTGCTGCAATAAACATAGGGGTGCATCGGTCCTTTTCAAATTGTCAGCCCTGTTTTTTGTGTTCAGGCCTTCAAGGGACTGGATGAGGCCTGCTCACATTAGGAAGGCAATGTGCTTTATCAAGCCTACTGATTGAAATGTTAATCTTCTCCAGAAATATCCTCACAGTCACATCCAGAATAATGTTTAACCAGATATCTGGGTACCCGTGGCCCAGTTAACTTGACATAAAATTAACCATCATAGTAGTGAACATCTTTACACAGTTGACCCTTGGACGACATGGGGGTTAATGGTGCTGACCCCCTGCATAATTGAAAATAGGCACATAACCTTTGACTCTCTCAAAAGTTAACTACTAATAGCCTAATGTTGACTGGGAGCCTAACTGATAACATAAACAATGAACACATATTTTGTATGTTGTATCTATTATATACTGTATTCTTTTTTTTTCTTTTATTATATGGAATGCTTCACGAATTTGCATGTCATCCTTGTGCAGGGGCCATGCTAATCTTCTCTGTATCATTCCAATTTTAGTATATGTGCTGCCGAAGCAAGCAGGTATATATGCTGTATTCTTACAATAAAGTAAGCTAGAGAGAATGATTTTCTCAAATTGCTGCAAATCTCTAAAAAAAATTCCAATATGTTTATTGAAAAAAAATCCACGTATAAATGGACCTGTCCAGTTCAAACCATGTTGTTTGATGGTCAACTGTATAGCTGTCCTTAGATTCTCTCATTATCTCTTTAGAATAAACTCCTGCATGTGAAATTGCTGGGTCAAATATATGTGTATTCTAGGTATTGCTATTGCCCAGTTGCCTATACAGAGAGGTAAAGTTGTACCCAAGTGTGACTGGCCTTTCATTACCTTCACCAACATGGGTATTGTCAAATCATCCTAATATTTGCCAGTTTTATGGTTTAAAAATATCTTTTTCTTTTTTTTGCATTTCTTTTAAGATTGAGGTTGAGTGTCATTTTCTAAGTTCATGTCAGTGTGTGTGTGTGTGTGTGTGTGTGTGTGTGTGTGTGTGTGTGTACATGCACACATTCCCTCGGTTAGACTGATTACTGTTTACTGCACTCTTCTACGGTCGTGAGTCCAAATAATTTGAGTCCTTGTGAGGAGCTAACAGTTCAGTGCGTGCGTGGAGCTGCCTGATCAGATGCTTTGCCCATTTTACCATTTGAGTGTTTTGTCTTTATTCATTTGTAAAAACCTTTTAAAAATTATGCATGTTACGATTATCACCCTTTTCCTTTAAAATTTTTGGCTTTTATGATTAAGTTGAAAAGGTCCTCTCTGCCTAAAATTATAAAAATATCAATCCTTCTTTTCTTCTATTTTATGGTTATATTTTTTATAAAATATGTATACTATAACATCTATACATCTTATCTTTATTTTTATAATAACTAGTATGTAACAACCCTTTTGTTTTTGTTATCTTCAGAGTTTTTCTGTCCTTCCATGCTTGCTTTAAAACTTTAAAGTCTTTTTTTTTTTTAGTTAAAAACATCTTGTTTTAGGGGATTATTTTGAATATGTGGATTATTGGGTAGAGAATCAAAGTAATACCGAATCATTCATTCTTTCAAAGAGATTTATGAAGAGCCTGCCATGCGCCAAGCATTTTCTCCGAGTGAGACCCACACAAATCCCTCTCATCAGAGAAGCCTACATTCTAGGGCTGTGCTGTCTAGTACATGGTCAGTGGCCGTATGTGGTTACTGAGCATTTGCACGTTGTTGGTGCTTCCTGGTGAAGTGAGAGTATTTCAGATATATGGGTGTAGCTCTGGGAGGAGGGGCTCC
This sequence comes from Smutsia gigantea, assembly GCA_032199065.1. Taxonomy (NCBI): domain Eukaryota; kingdom Metazoa; phylum Chordata; class Mammalia; order Pholidota; family Manidae; genus Smutsia; species Smutsia gigantea. Next base: position 99,059 of record JAVSCE010022692.1, on the reverse strand, counting down.
CCGCCCAGGACAAGTTTCCTATGAATTCGGTGAGACCAAATTAAGGCCAGGGCAAGAAGTTGGGAATTAAAGGATTTCTTCTCACAGCTCAGCCTCTCCTTGCTCGCACCTGTACAGAGCCCCTCTCCTTTGGGCTCCCAAGCTCTCCCTCCCAGGCGCACTCTTCAACACGCGCCCTGCCATACCGGTAGGAACTGTGTGGGCGGGTCCCTGGTTACTTACTGGTGGGCACCTGACCAATTACATACCAGGAATGGAAGGGAGGAGAGGATGCGTGTTTCCTCTCCACCCCTACCCTGGACCAGCAGTCCCTTGCTGACCAGCCACTCTGCTCCTGGTAAAACATCCCATAGATGTGCAAACAGGATACTTATTAAGGCCAGGCAGGAGTCCTGGTCAGAAAGTTCCATTTTCCCCACAATGGACTAAAATAAAATATGTAATTACAATTAGTTTCACCTGTTACTTTTTAGGTGTTTAATGGTGGGTACTAGAAAATTTCAAGTTACATATGTGACTCACATATTTGTATTGGACAACTCTGATCTAGAGTATCTTTGGGAAGATGTGTATTAAGAGGTTGACTATGAACAAGGTAAATAATATAAAATATTAGATAGGCAAAAGTGCTAGAGGGAAGGCTAAAGAGGAAAAAGGGAATATAAATATTTGTGTGTGTTTTATGTAATATGTCAGGAAGGCCTCATTGAGAGGTGTGCTAGGTAAAATCCTGAAGGAAGGGAGGAAGTGGGACATGCCAATATCTGGGAAAAGAGCATGCCAGGCAGAGGGAATATCAAGTGCAAAAGTCCTAAACTAGGTACACACTGGTGTTTTCAAGGAACAGGAGGAGGAGAGGTCATTGCGGTCGGTCAGAGCAGTGCAGAGAAGAGTAGAAAAGGTCTGAGAGCTTTGAAGTTTAGAGATGAGCTCTAGGCTGGAAAGTCAAATTACTTTCAAATCATCAGCACTGGAAGTAATTGAAGCCCCGAGGCTGCCTGAGACACCTACAGAGTGAGTATAGGTAAGCGGGAGGCCCAAGGACTGAGCCCTGGGACTGCCTAACCTCATAGGTGCGGAGATGAGGAGGTGCAAGCAAGAGTGTAGGAAGGAAAGGCCAGAAAAGTAGTAAGAAAAGGAGGTAAGTGCGTGTGCGTGTGTATTTTCTTGGAAACCAAGTAAAGTCAAGGAGAAAGGATCTACTTCCTGAAAGCTGCTAATGGGTCTAATTAGTGGAGAACTGAGAATTGATGTTGGAGTTCAGCAATGTGGTGCTCACCAGTGACCTTGAAGAGCAATTGTAGAGTGACAGAGGAAGCCTGATTAGAGTGGATTCAAGAAAGAAGAGGAGAGAAATTGGAACCAGGGATAGACAACTCCTTTAAGGCATTTTCCTAAGAACAAGTGTAATCTTTCACATACATTCCTTAGCATTTTTTACAGTTTTCTTCATACAGGGCTTGTCCATTTCTTCTTAAGTTTATTCTTAGGTGTATTGTACTTTAAAAAATTGCTGTGAGTAGCATCACATATCATCATATTTTTCTGACTGATTTTTGGTGGTTTTTCATTCACTTTGGTATCAATTTTGTAAATGGTCATTGTATTACTTTGGTAGGGTAACTGTAATAAAGTACTGCAAACGAGTGGCTTAAATGACAGAAATGTACTGTCTCCCAGTTCTGGGGGCTACAAGTCCAAGATCAAGGTGTTGGCAGCGTGGATCCCTTCTGAGAAATGTGAGGGAGGATCTGTTCCATGCCTCTGCCAGCACACGGTTATTTGCTGGCACTCTTTGGCATTCATGGTTTATAGACGCATCAGCCTGTCCTCTGCCTTTATCTTCACAGGCACTCTCCCTGTGTGTGTGTCTGTGTCCAAATTTCCCCATTTTATAAGGACACCAGTAATGCTGGTTCAGCGCCACCCTAGTGATCTCATCTTAATGTGACACATCTGAAAAGCCCCCATTTCCATGCAAGGTCACATTCGGAGGCTTTGGGGCTTGGGATTTAAGTACATCTTTTTGGAGGGGACACAATTCAACCCTTAACAGCAAGCTTTTAAGTTCCTCAATTGTTTCAAAGAGTTTGTTATTTGACTTACATGTTAATAGTAATAGGTTATTTTCCTCTTTTGTAAAATCTGCAGTTTGAAGTTTGCTCTCTTGTCCAGTGTCATTTTATTTTAATGTCCTTGAAAGATCTGAGCAAGATCTACTTCTGTTTCTTGTCTTCTGGGTGCTTCCCATCCACTGAAACCACTCGGCCTGGACCACTATTTATGGGCCTGGGTTGTGGTGAGCTTATAAAACTTCTTGTTGACAGAGCTTCCAACCTAATCTGACTATTCAATCACCCTATCTTCATGTAGGGAATTAGATTAAAAAGATGAGAGGAAATAGTCATGAAATTTCATGAGAGGAAATAGTCATGAATGTCAGTTGAATCATGAGAGAAGAGTCGGCCCTTTCAGTGATTTCTTTTGATTTATCAGTAAGCCTTCAGTAGCTTCCCAGAGCCTTTAAAAAAAAATGTTTATTATGAAAAATTTAAACAGAAATAAAAATGGAGAAAACAGTATAATGAACCTTTATGTACCTACAACCCAGTTTCAGTAATTTTCAACTAATGGTCAATTTTATTCATCTATATCTTCCAACGTTCCCTTCCCCCATGTTATTTTGAAGTAAATCCCAGGCATTGATTTCTTTTATGTGTAAATTCAGTGTGTCGCTCTAAAAGATAAGGACTTTTAAAAAATAACCACAGTACCATTATAGCACCTAAAAAATAACAATTCTTTAATAACATTAGATATTGTCAGTGTTTAGATTTCCAGTTGCCTAAAATAAAAGATTTTTTTTTAATGGTGTGTTTGAATAAGGACCCAAATAAGGCCCACAAATTGGATTAGGCAGTGTGATTCTTAAGTCTTGTTTTTATTATTACTTACCTGTTCATTCTTTCTCTCTTTCCTTGTAAACTCTACTTTGATAAAGCCAGGTTCTTTGTCCTGTAGAATTTTTACTTTACATCATTTGGGTTTTGCTGGTTGTAACCGTCTGGTATCATTTAACATCTTCTGGTCCCTTGTACTTCTTGTAAATTGGCAGTTGGGTCTTGAAACTTGGCCATATTCAGGTACAATTTATTTATTAATTTTACTGATGACTAATTCACAAGTGGCGGCGTGTTCCTTCATCAGGAGGCACATGCTGGTTGTTTCTCTTTTTCACCAGCCATCGATGATTAACGTCTAGAGCCATTAATCTATTGGGTATGGCTAAGTGGATATTCTGATTGCATCATTCCTTCTTTGTTTATAGAAAGAGGAACTTTATCTCATTCACTATTCAGTTACTAGTGATGCCATTTATAGTAGAACCGGAAGGAAGAATCTTAATTCCTTTATCAGTTAGTTTGTATAGGAATTTCCTTAGAGTCAACTAGTCTAACCCAAGAATCTATTGCATAGGGCTCAGTGCCTACTGGAATGCCTCACTTTCAAATTAATGTACAGAGGTTTGCACAAGAGCCTGTAGACGACAGATTAGCAGAGAGGTCATGCAGTTCCATCTCCTGTTTTTCTAAATAAGGACTCACCTTCTCCCCCTGCCACCTCCTTCCTTCCTCCCTTTCATCTCCACACACTTAAATGTAAACGCATGTACACATACACAACATACATACATACATACACATATTTATCACTTCCAGCTGCAGAACAGCCCCAGAGGGCCAAACCCTGCCCAGAGTTAGTGAATTCGTCCCTGGAGCGCACTGCGCTTCCCTGGGCTTCCCTTGTCTGGCAGTAGTTCTGCTTCACCCTGTGCATGTCAGGAACTTTCTGGGTCCTTTCCTGTCAGCCCCTCTCAGGAGAGCTGTGCCAGGAGTGTGAAGGCACCGCCTTGTGGATGCTTCCAGAAAACAGGTGCTGCCTGCCTTCGGGTCAGGAAGTGGGGTGACATCGCCGTTGCTGTCCCAGCATCTCTCCAGACCTCGCCTCTTGGCATCTCTGGCTGTGAGCTATGTCCCTCTGCCAGCCAAAGCCAGTCATGTCCTTTCACTCTGTTTGCCCCACCCACTGTCTCCTTCTGAAAAGCAGAAAAAATCAGTTAGTTCCCAATCTTTACTGAGGCCAGTTTTCTGTGTGTCTTGGCCCAGTGAGAAGGTTCCCGCCGCCCCAGGTGCCTGGCTGGGTTCACACTGGCAGGGAAAAGGCCCAGAGGAAGAGAGGTCACCGCCTGCTCCCTGACCCCTCATCCGTCCCTGTAGTCACTGGCCTTGCTCTGTGTTGTCGCCGTGTACTGCTTGTACCTTCTTTGTATTTAATAGTTTCTTTATATCAGACATTATTAGATTTTTTTCTTAACCTGACATCCTGAGTTTCAAATTCAGGCATATTATCATTTTTCCTCCCCTGCCTGTGCCTTTTACCTTATGTAATCACTGATGTTGGTCTAGAGGATTTATTAAAACACATATGTTTGTTACATCTTTTAGAACATTTTACTTTAAAAGTGTCACTTCTTGGCTTCTCCTTCCTTTTTAAATCTCATCTTTATTCTTACCCTTCTAGAGTCGCCTGATTTTAAGTCTCCCTGGAAATTTCTGTGAATAGTGTTTATTAATGCAACTGGTTCATTAAGCCAGATGAATAGTGTTTCCTAATCAAGTGTAGTAGGTTATTTTGTAAAGTGACATCTCACATTACCAACGTGAATGGCTTTTGGAGGTTTGTTTTCTAAACAAGTGCCCGTCCAGTTAATGGTGAGCCTGGAGGCCTAGAGATCAACGGCTCCTCTACCACTGATGATGAAGGAGTGTGGGAGACGGCACTCGATGTCTTCTCCAGGTAGCCCACACTGTGATTCTGTACAACCCGCCCGACTTCCTTTTATCATTCTTCACAGCTCCAGAGCGGTCAAAAGTGTTCAGAAGGTACAGTGGTGCACACCTAGAGGTCACCAGAGTTCATACAGATATTTTTATCTGAGGAACACCAATATCAATAATGTGTAGCATTTTTTTTCTCTTGTTTTGTAATCTGAAAGATTGCCCACTACACTGTTACATCGAGTACTGTCGGAAGCAAACCAAATACTGATTTCATTTTGGCTGGAAATTATTTGTGCTTTTAGTCTGGCTCCTTCACAGCCTGTACTGAGGAGACCTACTTAACCTGTATTCCCTGGCCTGATCAGAATTTTTGTACTTAGACTCAACTGTAAAGCGAGTCAGTGTAAAGTGAGAAATTGGTCTGATTTATAAATTGTCAGAAATCCCAAGACTCTCTATGTAAACATGAATAGATGCATGAAAACACAACTTACTTAGGAAACAAAAACCCCAGGAGCCCAGACCAAAGATCTGGACATTTCCTATGTCTGGATCCATGACTGTTTTCAACTTAAGAGTTGCTAGACTCTAAATTCTGTTTGTGAAGCTGGGAGCTAAAAAGAAAATCCTCAAAAATAGGCTTATTTCAGTTGAGTCTTGTGTGTCAGCATCTGTACTGGGATGCCTATGATTGGATATTTAGAGTTGAATCAGCACCCAGTTGTCAGAAGTAAAGACATCAAAGGAAACAGATAAACTGGGCAACAAATCAAAGCTGCATGTTTTTTTCATTTAGTAGTTATTCTAGGTCCTTCCACAGCTTTTCTAAATAAAACTGTCCCTCTGGCACCCCTGCTAGAAAGGGCCACCCTAGGTAGACTAGCTGTTCATTCTTGTTACCTTCCCATCTGTACGTGTGTGGAGTTACTTCTGTAGGACAGATTCCCAGATGCAGAAACGCTCAAAGGGACTGAACATTTATAGGTCTGACGGGTACTACCAAATTGTCCTCTGAAAAGCTTGTACCCTTGTGCACTTCTACTGCCCGTGAAAGTCAAACCAGCCACTTCATAATGAGGTACTGTGGGATTGTTTGTGGGGAGCCAGTTTTGCCAGCTGTTTTCAAGTCAAGAAATTGATTCTTGGAATGGTTATAAGCTATTTCAGACCATGTAAAACAATTTACAAATATTCTTAGAAAAGGACATTTTCATAAATACTTTAAAAATGAAAATATAATTGTATTAAAGAATTTTTAAAATAATGCATTAATCATGCTTTGAAAAGATTTTCATTTTTGTGAATTACCATCTACATACATATGTGCTTTCCCAGTTATAATTAGTGTTTTCATATTTTACTTTTTTCACAGAACTGTCTCATAAGCTGTTTTCTGTTTCTAAATATCTTTCATAATGGTCATTTAAAAGCTGCATAATACTATATTTTGTTACTGTATCATAATTTGCTAATTCAGTCCTTAATATTGAATATATAATATACAAGCAAATACTTAAACTGCATGTTATTAAGATTTATTGGTTTGTCCTGGTTGGTTATAAGAGGAATACAATTCATTATAAAAAATCTGGAAAACAATAAAATAGGAAGATACACACAACTCATTAACCTCTGTTAATGAGCTCTGAGCCTCATATTTCCTTCTTGTCTTTTTCATAATATTTTATTTTTGTGCTTTACAGTTTGTAACTATGCTATTTGTGTACAGCATATTCATTTTTTCATGTTTCTAAGCCCTTTAAAAATATTATTTTTCCTTCCTTTTTAAAAAAAAAGTGAAAGAGTTTTTTTCCTGACTGTAAAAGTAATTTGAAATTGTTACAGAAAATTGGGAAATTATTGCAAACATTCATAGTCCCATCATCCAGAGGCAAACAACCATTAATATCTTGCTTTATTACCTTTACTTATTTTTTCTTTAAAGAAATATTTGAGATAGCATACTATTGTGGTTCTTAATTTGAGGGTGGTCAGGGACCCTTTTAAAAATGATGCACTGATTATATGATCTTACATAATAAAGATGTTTGAAGACTATTAACTCTGCATAGCCAGGCGCTGTGCCTGATATTGGGAATACTATGTCACTGAAGCCAAGTTCCCTGTCTTTAAGGTGCGTAGATGGTACACACGTTTGGAACCCCGCAGTCATACTTTAAAAGGCAATGCACAGAGCCTCTTGGGAGCCCAGAGCTGGGCAGGAGTGAGGACAGACTTCCCAGAAGTACCACTTGAGCTGAATGTTGAAGAACCAGTAGGAGCCTACATAACTATTCTGTTATTGAACATTAGGGTGTTTTCAGTTTCCTGTGTTTTTGCTTATTTCTTAAGGATAGATTTCTAGTAATGCGTAACTGAGACAAAAATGTTTACCTTAAACATCATTTTTAGGGCCGTGTAGTATTCTACCAGTTGGAGGTGTCTTAGGTTATTGAGTCATCTTATATTGCATAGAAATCTCCCTGATGTTCTGTTTCTAATTGTTTGTTGTTAAAAATAATGCAGTAGTATACATCTTTTTGCATAAAACTTTTCCCGTAATTAAAATTATTTCCTTAGTGATGGAGTAGAAGTAGAATTACAGTATCAAAAAGGCCAAATTATATTTCAGAAATGCTGATTTACATTCACATTAGTAATCAAGTAAATTTTATTAACAAATCGATGTGATTTAATCTTTTATATCCTTTGGGGTGTGTTAAAATAACTTAACATTTCCCTGTTTTGAAGACAGTACCTATTAGGAAGCAAAGTGTAGTCTGTGTGTTTTGGGTTGGCAGAACTCCATCTGAAAAAACCTACTTAGAGAGAATTGTACCATCATAGACACGCCACGCAGTGTCTGTGCTGGTTTCTAACCAGCAGATTGTATGCACTGGCCTCTGTTTATACTCTTCTTAGGTCATTATCTGTCTGAAATGTAATTACCCCAAAAGGTCAGCCTTCCAAGTGGGCTATTCCTCTTCTACCCCAAGCTTCTTTCAGAATGGCTCCTGTACTCTCCACTCTGTAGACTCTAAATCCCACTTACGTTGGCAGAATATCTGCTGTAATAGAGTTACAAGAAGAACCACAATCCTGGGGACACCCTGGGCGGATGGGTGCATGAAGCAGCCAGGTCAGGGGTGATAGTGTTGTGTCTTGTCTCAACGAGAGAAAAATTTGCTAGCAAGCTTTGTATGGTTTCCTTCATTTAAAAAGTGAGTGTGAGTGCATGTTATTGACTCAGCTGGAGGGCAGCACCCAGGAGTGAGGACTGCACCTTAGTAAGTTTTCTATTCTGTACTTGGTAAGTCTGTACAATGTCTGTGCTGGTTTCTAACCAGCAGACGTTGCATTGGTAAGGTATTCTAGCCTGCCTTGTGTCATTGATGAATTGATGTGAAAGAATAATGTAATTTTAAAAAATGCCCCACTCACTAATTACATGTAAAAACTTTACTTCTGAAATCAGAAAAAAAAAGGAAAGTTGTGCATACTTAAAACATTAATAGACGTGCCCAATGTGGAAGGTGCGAGGCTCCTATAGTCCTGCAAAGATAAGCAACCGTGGTCTGCAACTTAAGAAATGTGTCTCTAGATTATTTTCCTAGCATTTAAAAAATAAAACGATGCTTAACCTCACTACAATAAATGAAATACAGAGTAGACAAAAAATGAGATCTTTTTCCATATCAAGTTCTCAAAGATTAAAAAAGCCATAAAAAGACTGGTATATTTATGTTGGTAGGGAAATGGGCGCTTCCCTACGATGTTGATGGGAGTTTATGTTGGTAAAATCTATTTGGAGGGTAATTTGTCACTAATTACCAGAAGTTTTTATACACATACATTTCTTCTGCTGCCTAGGAAAACAGGCATGTTGATAGCTGCTTTATAATAACGTCTTTAGATGTCGTGGTGGTGGTGGTGTCCCATACTGCGAGAGGATGCTTGATTAAGTCATGTCCCAGATGGCTTTGTACCCAGAACAGGGCCAGGGGGCAGTGTGGGTCAAAACAGTTCTCAAGATTCTTTCAAAACGTAGGCAGAAAGATAAGCTGCCCGAGGGAGGAAAGATTTTTAACATTGCCTTTCGTCAGACGGAAACAGCCAGGGGTCCACTCAAGCTTTGTCACATTTACTTTGTGAATATAAGTGCTGTAGTGACCCAAATTGGATCAGCAGCTTTTTGAGAAATGGAGAGAGAAAGGAAAAAGAATTTAAGGGAATGGGATCCAGGGAGCCAAGCTTGCCATTTTCCAACCATAAGCAACGGGTCATGGATGTCCATTTTGTCGTTTCAGAAATTACTAGTGCTTGGACTGTTCTGGGGCATCGTAACAGTGGCCTCATCCCAATATAAATCAGGCTTTATACAGTACACAGATAATCACCTTTTATTATTTTTATTATTATTATTTTTTACATTCTGCTTTTTTTTATTATCATTAATTTACAATTACATGTGCAATATTACGATTATTAAACTACCCCTTCATCAGGGCCCCCCCACCAACCCCATTACAGTCACTGTCCATCAGCGTAGTGAGATGCTATAGAATCACTACTTGTCTTCTCTGAGTTGTACAGCCCTCCCTGTGCCCCCCGCAACATTACATCTCCTAATCGTAATGCCCCTTTTTCCCTATTATCCCTCCCTTCCCGCCCATTTTCCCCAGTCCCTTTCCCTTTGGTAACTATTAGTCCGTTCTTGGGTTCTGTGAGTCTGCTGCTGTTTTGTTCCTTCAGTTTTTTTCTTTGTTTTATACTCCACATATGAGTGAAATCATTTGATACTTGTCTTTTTTCGGCTTGGCTTATTTCACTGAGCATAATACCCTCTAGCTCCATCCATGTTGTTGCAAATGGTAGGATTTGTTTTCTTCTTATGGCTGAATAATATTCCATTGTGTATATGTACCAAATCTTCTTTATCCATTCATCTACTGATGGACACTTAGGTTGCTTCCATTTCTTGGCTATTGTAAATAGTGCTGTAATAAACATAGGGGTGCATCTGTCCTTTTCAAATTGGGCTGCTGCATTCTTAGGGTAAATTCCTAGGAGTGGAATTCCTGGGTCAAATGGTATTTCTATTTTGAGTTTTTTTGAGGAACCTCCATACTGCTTTCCACAATGGTTGAACTAATTTGCAGTCCCACCAGCAGTGTAGGAGGGTTCCCTTTTCTCCACATCCTCGCCAACATTTGTTGTTGTTTGTGTTTTGGATGTTGGCCATCCTCACTGGTGTGAGGTGATATCTCATTGTGGTTTTAATCTGCATTTCTCTGATGATTAGCGATGTGGAGCATCTTTTCATGTGCCTGTTGGCCATCTGAATTTCTTCTTTGGAGAAGTGTCTATTCATGTCCTCTGCCCATTTCTTAATTGGATTATTTGCTTTCTGTTTGTTAAGGTGCATGAGTTCTTTATATATTTTGGATGTCAACCCTTTATCAGATACGTTTTTTATGAATATATTCTCCCATACTGTAGGATGTCTTTTTGTTCTACTGATGGTGTCCTTTGCTGTACAGAAGCTTTTCAGCTTGATATAGTCCCACTTGTTCATTTTTGCTTTTGTTTCCCTTGCCCGGGGAGATATGTTCATGAAGAAGTTGCTCATGTTTATGTCCAAGAGATTTTTGCCTATGTTTTTTTCTAAGAGTTTTATGGTTTCATGACTTACATTCAAGTCTTTGATCCACCTTGAGTTTACCTTTGTGTATGGGGCTAGACAGTAGTCCAGTTTCATTCTCTTACATGTAGCTGTCCAGTTTTTCCAACACCAGCTGCTGAAGAGGCTGTCATCTCCCCATTGTATATCCAAGGCACTTTTATCAAATATTAATTGACTGTATATGTTTGGGTTAATGTTTGGATTTTCTATTCTGTTCCACTGGTCTGTGGGTCTGTTTTTGTGCCAATACCAAATTGTCTTGATTACTGTGGCTTTGTAGTAGAGCTTGAAGTCAGGGAGTGTAATTCCCCCTGTTTTATTCCTCCTCCTCAGGATTGCTTTAGCTATTCGGGGTCTTTTGTGGTTCCATATGAATTTTAGAATTATTTGTTCCAGTTCATTGAAGAAAGTTGTTGGTAGTTTGATAGGGATTGCATTGAATCTGTAGATTGCTTTAGGTAGTATAGCCATTTTGACAATATTTATTCTTCCTAGCCAAGAGCATGGGATGCATTTCCATTTGTTAGTGTCCTCTTTAATTTCTCTTAGGAGTGTCTTGTAGTTTTCAGAGTACAGGTCTTTCACTTCCTTCGTTAGGTTTATTCCTAGGTATTTTATTCTTTTTGATGCAATTGTGAATGGAATTGTTTTTCTGATTTCTCTTTCTGTTAGTTCATCATTAGTGTATAGGAAAGCAACAGATTTCTGTGTGTTAATTTTGTATCCTGCAACTTTGCTGAATTCAGATATTAGTTCTAGTAGTTTTGGAATGGAATCTTTAGGGTTTTTTATGTACAGTATCATGTCATCTGCAAATAGTGACAATTTGACTTCTTCTTTACCAATCTGGATGCCTTGTATGTCTTTGTTTTGTCTGATTGCTGTGGCTAGGACCTCCAGTACTATGTTGAATAACAGTGGAGAGAGTGGGCATCCCTGTCTTGTTCCCGATCTTAGATGAAAAGCTTTCAGCATCTCGCTGTTAAGTATGATGTTAGCTGTGGGTTTGTCATATATGGCCTTTATGATGTTGAGGTACTTGCCCTCTATACCCATTTTGTTGAGAGTTTTAATCAGGAATGGATGCTGAATTTTGTCAAATGCTTTTTCAGCATCTATGGAGATGATCATGTGGTTTTTGTTCTTCTTTTTGTTGATGTGGTGGATGATGTTGATGGATTTTCGAATGTTGTACCATCCTTGCATCCCTGGGATGAATCCCACTTGATCATGTGTATGATCCTCTTGATGTATTTTTGAATTCGGTTTGCTAATATTTTGTTGAGTATTTTTGCATCTACGTTCATCAGGGATATTGGTCTGTAATTTTCTTTTTTGGTGAGGTCTTTGCCCGGTTTTGGTATTAGAGTGATGCTGGCTTCATAGAATGAGTTTGGAAGTATTCCCTCCTCTTCTATTTTTTGGAAAACTTTAAGGAGAATCGGTGTTATTTCTTCTCTATACGTCTGGTAGAATTCAGAGGTGAATCCATCAGGCCCAGGGGTTTTGTTCTTGGGTAGTTTTTTGATTACCAATTCGATTTCGTCACTGGTGATTGGTCTGTTTAGTTTTTCTGTTTCTTGCTTGGTCAGTCTTGGAAGGTTGTATTTTTCTAAGAAGTTGTCCATTTCTTCTATGTTTTCCAGCTTGTTAGCATATAGATTCTCATAATATTCTCTTATGATTCTTTGTATTTCTGTGGGGTCCGTCGTGATTTTTCCTTTCTCATTTCTGATTCTGTTTATGTGTGTAGATTCTCTTTTTCTCTTAATGAGTCTGGCTAGGGGTTTATCTATTTTGTTTATTTTTTCAAAGAACCAGCTCTTGGTTTTATTGATTTTTTCTATTGTTTTATTCTTCTCAATTTTATTTATTTCTTCTCTAATCTTTATTATGTCCCTCCTTCTGGTGACTTTGGGCCTCATTTGTTCTTCTTTTTCCAATTTCAGTAATTGTGTCTTTAGACTATTCATTTGGGAATGTTCTTCCTTCTTTAAATAGGCCTGGATTGCAATATACTTTCCTCTTAGAACTGCCTTTGCTGCGTCCCACAGAAGTTGTGGCTTTGTGTTGTTGTTGTCATTAGTCTCCATATATTCTTTGATTTCTGTTTTGATTTGGTCGTTAACCCATTGATTCATTAGGAGAGTGTTGTTAAGTCTCCATGTATTTGTGAGCCTTTTTGATTTCTTTCTAAAATTTATTTCTAGTTTTATACCTTGGTGATCTGAGAAGTTGGTTGGTAGGATTTCAATATTTTTGAAATTACTGAGGTTCTTTTTGTGGCCTAGTATGTGGTCTATTCTGGAAAATGTTCCATGTGCACTTGAGAAGAATGTGTATCCTGTTGCTTTTGGGTGTAGAGTTCTGTAGATGTCTGTTAGGTCCATCTGTTCTAGTGTGTTGTTCAGTGCCTCTGTGTCTTTACTTATTTTCTGTCTGGTTGATCTGTCCTCTGGAGTGAGTGGTGTGTTGAAGTCTCCTAAGATGAATGCATTGCTGTCTATTTCCTCCTTTAATTCTGTTAGTATTTGTCTCACATATGCTGGCGCTCCTGTGTTGGGTGCATATATATTTATAATGGTTATATCTTCTTGTTGGACTGACCCCTTTATCATTATGTAATGTCCTTCTTTATCTTTTGCTACTTTCTTCGTTTTGAAGTCTATTTTGTCTGATACAAGTACTGCAACACCTGCTTTTTTCTCTTTGTTGTTTGCATGAAATATCTTTTTCCATCCCTTCACTTTTAGTCTGTGTATATCTTTGGATTTGAGGTGAGTTTCTTGTAGGCAGCATATAGATGGGTCTTGCTTTTTTATCCATTCTGTTACTCTGTGTCTTTTGATTGGTGCATTCAGTCCATTTACATTTAGGGTGATTATTGATAGGTATGTACTTATTGCCATTGCTGGCTTTAGATTCGTGGTTACCAAGGGTTCAAGGGTTGCTTCTTTACTATCTAACAATCTAACTTAACTTTCTTGTTAAGTTATTGTAAACACAGTCTGATGTTTCTTTCTTTCTCTCCCTTCTTATTTCCTCCTCCATTCTTTCTATAATAGGTGTTTTATTCTTTGCCTTTAGTTAGTATTTGGATGGTCTGCTTTCTTTGCTATGATTTTTTTTTCTCTGGTGACATCTTTTTAGCCTTAGGTGTGCTTCCATCTAGAGCAGTCCATTTAAGATATCCTGTAGTGGTGGTTTATGAGAGGCAAACTCTCTTAACTTTCGTTTATCTGGAAATTGTTTAATCCCTCCATCATATTTAAATGATAATCGTGCTGGATACAATATTCTTGGTTCGAGGCCCTTCTGTTTCATAACGTTAAATATATCATGCCATTCTCTTCTGGCCTGTAAGGTTTCTGTTGAGAAGTCTGATGATAGTCTGATGGGTTTTCCTTTGTAGGTGATCTTTTTTCTCTCTCTAGCTGCCTTTAATACCCTGTCTTTATCTTTGATCTTTGCCATCTTAATTATTATGTGTCTTGGTGTTGTCTTCCTTGGGTCCCTTGTGTTGGGAGATCTATGAGCTTCGGTGGACTGCGAGACTACTTCCTTCCCCAGCGAGGGAAAGTTTTCAGCAATTATTTCTTCAAAGACACTTTCTATCCCTTTTTCTCTCTCTTCTTCCTCTGGTACTCCTATAATGCGAATATTGTTCCGTTTGGATTGGTCACACAGTTCTCTTAATATTCTTTCATTCCTAGAAATCCTTTTATCTCTCTCTGCCTCAGCTGCTCTGTACTCCTGTTCTCTGTTTTCTATTCCATTAACAGTCTCTCGCATCTCATCCATTCTGCTGTTAAGCCCGTCGATCGCTTGTCTGATTTCTGTATTGTCTTTCCTCAGTTCCCTCACTTCCTCCCTCAGCTCTTGCACATTTCTCTGTAGGTCCATCAGCATGGTTATGACTTTTGTTCTGAATTCTTTTTCAGGGAGGCTGTGCATTTCCATCCCTTCAGACTCCCTCTCTGGGGTTGTCTGGTTGATTTTGGTCTGAACCATATTCCTCTGTCTTTTCATGGCTGTATAATTTGGTCACTGATAGTTGCCACGTATGTCAGCTGGGCTCTTTAAGACCGCCTCTTGGGGTGCCGAGTCCTCTCGGGTGTAGCTGCACGCTGTGCGCTTTCCTGTGTATTCTCGTCTCTCTTTTAGGAATAGATGTATTTTCTGTGTTTTCGTAGATAAATATAGTGTTGGGAGGAGATTTCTGCCGCCCTGCTCACACCGCCATCTTCCCGGAAGTCTCTAAGGTGGTGGAATTTAATGTTCTTTTAAAACCATGGCAGGAAAACAAATCACTTCTGTGGGCCGATTGTGGCCCGCGACGATGCAGCTTTCAAGCCCTGGGAGATTATTCGATAATCACCTTTTAAATCCATATTTTTATTTCATAGTCATTTTGCTTGGAGCACTGGAAGTCCTGAGAAGCTGTACTATCAGATCTAGGGAGACAGGGGGCCCAGCTGCCCTCCAGGGAGAATCAAAAGGAGCCTCTGCAAGCAGCCCCTGCCGGCAGGGCGACCCCCACCAGGGCCCTGCTGGAAGCTGCTGCCCACCCGACGCACTGGCGACAGAGTGTTTCATTGTTAGAGAATTCTCCTCAGTTTACGCAGACGCTATCACCATCCCACTGCCAAGCCTTTGTTCTGCTGTCTGTTGCCCCCAGAATAAATCTACTCTTTGTACCCTTCATGTATTGAGGATGGCCATTCCCCACCCTGCTCCTGCCTGAACTGTTTCTTTCTCATGGGACAGGATTCCTAGAATTTTTGCTCCCCTGGTTAACTCTTCTCTTGTAGAAGAGTATGCAGACCATTGATTCTCCTCCATCCCTTCCTTGTTCATCATATTGTCTTTCTGATAATGAATCCTAAAATTAAGTTTGTTCCTTTGTCTGTTTGGGGCCCCTACATCACACCATTGTCTTGTCTTGACTTGTAAACAGACAATTCTCAGAGCAGTTGCTTTTTGAGCTTAAGTGAAAGACAGAACACCTATTTTTCTGAAGTCTTTTTTTTTTCCTTTCGACTCATTTTTTCAACCCAGAGGGCTTTTGGAATTCTGATTCTGTCAGTCGTATGGAAAGCATTCATCCTTCCCAGCGTGGTGTCCTCGGATAATTTCCAAAGCTTGCCTGCCGATCGTTGATGTATTTACCTATGCTCAGGGCTTGAAGAGAGTGACAAATCCCTCCAGAGAAGTTGGCCAAGTGCCTGCTGACAGCCAGCGGCTTCAAGGCTCTGTGGAGTAGGGAGGAGAGGACCAGGGCGTGGCCCCCCGTGGAGGAGCTTCGGTTTGACGATTGACATGTAAATGGTCGAGGGGCCCAAGGCTGATCCCGGCAGATCTCCCCACCATCCTGCCAACCACACAAAGCTCCAACCCAGGAGGGCTGCAGGCTTTGCCTTTGTGAGGCTCCCCGGGTGCCCTGGCTGCAGAGGTGAGTCCCCTTACCAGCGACGGGTAAGCCTGTTCCGTTTTGGGCCGTGACTGGACTGGAACGGCCTCCGGCCACATGCGGTGGGAGTGGTCTTTCCGGAATGCACTTTTTCCTGGGTGGGGACATGGATCCTATAAAGGCTTTTGAAATGAAAAGTAGCTACTAAGTGATTATTAATCTAAGCAAAAATGTAAGCAAAGAAGCAAAGTCACATTGTTCACATGTATGTGCATATACAAGATTTGAATTTTACCTGAAATTTCTATAGGATAATTTTTTTGTCATTGTTTTTTCTGGAATCCTGCCTGTCCCTCCCTCCTCTTTCTCTCCCCCTTTTTTCCCCTCTCCTTCTAACCATCCTTCCCTTCCCTTCTCCCTCACTTTCTTTGTACTGATGGTATATTAAGTCACCGTGTACTTTACAAGTTACAGACATGAAGAAAAATTATACACCTTTGGAAGAATCGTATAAACAAACCACTACTGAAGAGTGGATATGCTGAAATTTTGTTTTTGCTTTTCCCTCTGAAACTTCAGTGGGAGAGTTTATGTAGTGTTAGTGACCTAAATTTAACCTGGCAATTGTTGAATCTGTGGTGCTCTTATCAAATGGTGGAAGGTGTGTGTCATCTTTGGGAGCTGCTTTTGTTACAAGTTCTTTAAGAAGAAGCACTCACAAGAATTATTTAATACGTATGTGTAGATGTCAGATTCAGAATGAGTACTAGGTTGAGTGAGAGTAAAATCTGGGTTTAAAAAAATCTTGAAGTAAAAGGTTTTATTTGTTAAAATAAATATCCCACACAGGACTCACTTCCCTGTTTATCTGCAGAGATGGTGCTTTTAGGAAATTATTTCCTTAATGAAATGGAAGTATTTCCAGATCTCTCTCTTATAGATACCCTTCTTCACACTGTGACTTCACTGCACAGCGTCCTAAAGCTTTGAATATTAATTGGTAGTTGCTAGTTAACTTTTTTCTTTGCTTTTTGAAAATAAGTACAGTAATAGAATTATGCTTTCACACCCAAATACCCATAGTGAAAGTGAACAAAAAGTTCATGCAATCCATCTTTCATCCAGAAGGCATATATTCTATCAAGTGTGAAATTTATTCTTAATTTTTAAGTATCTCATCCTTTCGTGAGCATAATTAGGGAAGTTTGATACAATGAAAAGAACACAAAACTAAGTGTCATGAGACACGTTGATGCCGGGGGTTCTTGTTCACGAAGCCGAAGAATGAGCTTAGCAAACACCCAAGGTAGGAGAGCAAGGTACAGGCTTTTATTTAGAGATAAAGTGAAAGGACAGAGCGAGAGTTCTGGGTGGTGTGTTGTCTAGGGGGTTTTATAGGCAAATGAGGATTTTTCGAGAACAAGAGAAAAAGGCTTAGGGGTGTGGACTTGTACCACCTGCCCTGCCCTCAAGGTGGGCTGGGTTCTCTGCTTGCTAGGGCTGTTTACAGTGAAGTCACGGGTTATACTGAGACACCCTTCTTTATTTGTGAAACACTCAAGCATTCTAGGCCCAGTTGCTCCTGGCCTTTTGACTTTTAACTGACCTCATAGAAGATGTCTATATTCTTAGTCTGGTATCTTTATCCTAGAGAATTAGTGTGACCTTGACTTTGCATAATGCTTAACACAGAGTTTCAAAAGGGACTTCTTTGCCCATTGTTATATTGCTTTGACTGTAAATATCCCGCCCTGCTTTTTCCGGAGGCCCTCACCCTACTCTGACTACACCCACGGTCCCTGTCTCAACGCGATCTGATTAGCTACCCAGGTGACTTGGGATAAGTGACTAACTGGACTTTGTGAAGGACTAGATCAGTGGTTCCCGACTAAGGGTGACAGGGTCCCTCTAGGGGCACTTAGAAATGTTGAGAAGGAGCATGTTAAATTGTCACAGTGTACGGGGGCACTAATGGATGAGGCCCCTAGAAATCTTGAAATGCCACCGAACTCAGTGAAGAATTGGCTCACTCCAAATGCCAGTGGCACCTGACTGGAAAACACTGGACCAGATGATCGCTGAGGCTCTTCCAGCACTGCTTCTCTCAAGGTCATAAGAAGAACATGGTACATTGAAAGCACCTAAAATGATGCTGAACCCTTACACTTAGTGTCTGTATCTCGCATTCAGCATTAAACACCGTTGCTGGGAGTGAAGTCAGACCTGGGATGCTGCAACTCAGATTCAGAGCTTTATTGCTGGGGAATTCCCTGCTCTGAGCACAGAAAAATACTGATACTGGTCAAAAGCAGGTACAGAGTTGACCTGGGTGTTTTGGTCGGCTGTGGCTGTCCCTCCATGTCCTCCTTCCCTCAAAGGGAAGAAGTGGGTTTATTGTGGCCGCTGGCCTGGCCTCCAGGCCTTGGCCTTCTCCAGCGTAGAGGAAGGGCAGCTGTTTCATCGTGTTGCTTGGCCTGCTGGGCTGTCCCGTCTGTCGGAAAGGGGTTGTTGCAGGGGGGCAGGAGCTGCCCTGCAACATTGCCTGCCTGTTGTCACAGGCCAGACCAGAGGCCGTGATGAGGCCCAATGAGGGCTGGAACAACGACTCCTGAGGAGTCTGAATTCTGACATTTTGATGTGATTAAATTACCTTTTATTTGACAGTAATGTGCTATTAAATCAAAGGGCTACATAAGAGCATCTGTCAGGCTTGTCTTTTTATAGAAAGCAGGAGAGAGGTGAGTTACGAATCTTCACCAGAAATTTGCTATGGTGTACATACATGCACCTCTCAACAACTAAAGCATAAGATTACCTGGAACATATGTTTTTAAACTGCTGTATTGTTTACGATTTAAAAAATAATTTATTTAAAGAAAATTCAAATAAGTAAGAAAAAAAACCACTAATGACTACATTTTAATATATATCCTGCCAGTCTTAAAATCTTACAAAAACGGCATTATGGTATATGATGTTTTATGACCTGCTTTGTTCATGCCATACTATCCCATGAACACATTTCTATAACATAGATGCTACGTAATTCTACACAACTGCTGGTGAGCCACTGAGAGGACAGGACCAAAGAGCAGAGTCTAGACTTAGACTCAGGGTTCATATCTCAGCTCTTACCTCTTATTACCTGAGGAAAGTACTTACTCTTTGTGCCTCGGTTTACTGTCATGTAAAATGGGGACACTGACATACCCACTACACTGGTGTGGTTTGAGAATGAGGTGATCGATGTTGAGGGCTTACCATGGAGTTGCATGAAGCCAGCGCTCAGCATCTGTGAGATACCATCTTGTCCGCATAGCCTCATTCTACAACTGTACCATCCCGGCGAACCAGTATTAGACACTCCTGCAACTAAATCTTTTCTGACACCCAGAGTTACTACTTTCAGATCAGTTTGTGAAACTGGAATTTCTGGGTCAAAAAGCAAACACCATTTTGGGGCTTTGGATACCTACTGCTGAGTTTCTTTCCAGGAAGCTCGGCTCAGTATTGCCTCCTACCAACTCTTCTTTGCTGAATTAAAAAATCCAGCTTCTCTTCCTTCTAACACTGCACATGCTCTAAGACTGCCCCCTTTCCAGTAATTAGGAATATGAGCTCATTTAATACTGGTCAGGCAAAGCATAGTTAAGGAAATGAATTAGCCAAATGACAAATTCAACAAAGCATTCCACAGTCAAATAAAAAAAAACAAGGTGGATCCCCTGCCATTTGGTGCTTTCTGCGCTCCAGCTGCTCTGCATCGATCGAGAACTGTTCGTGAATGTGGAACAGTTTTGTTCTCATTGATTGAGAAATGTTCGTGAATGTGGAAGCCGGTGTGCAGTCCTATACCCTCTTCCCCCAGCCCAATTTACCTCCTAGACAGACTGGAAGGAAAGTTATCTGCGGCAACACCTTAGGAAATGTACATGAAATTACCTATATCATTTGGAAAACATTGTCAGTCCCTTTGTCCAGTGGTATGTAAAAATTACTTACTTCATTATATGGACTTTCACATTCACCATGAAGGAGTTGTTGCAAGCTGGTGTATACAAAGGTGGAATCTTTAGTGTACTCTTTGCTACTTGACTTGGGAGCAAGGCTGTGATCCTGGGTCCTTGTTTACCGTGTCTGTGGTACCAGTTCCTTGGTGGTGACTCCGTTCTCCCACCCATCTTCTCCATTTTGGCAATTGGCACCCCTCTGAACAGCACACCACGGCCCCGACTGGCCTTCGGGTGTGTCCAGGGCAATGTTACTAAATGATGTCTACCTCTGTTTTGTTCTCAGCAACCCACCCAACCTGCATTTGGTTATGAACCCAAATGCAAACCCGAACATTTAAACCACACAACCTAACGCAATTATGAGGGAGATGTCCAATTGATTCAGAGTGTGTGCAGTTTTCAGTTCAGACTCTCCTGAAGAACACAAAATGTAAAAATTCTCACGGAGAATTCTCAGATCCCTAAAAATACGTCTTAGAATCCCAGAACTATGCTTGGGAAAAGCTGACTTGGTTTGCAGACACTGTCCAAGATAATTTTCATAGTTATTGGCATTCTAAAAAGAAATGTAGGTTATATTTTTCTGATTTCTTTGGGTTGGCCATTGGATTCATCTTTGCTCAGTAACAGTGGCTTTCAGACTTTGGACTGTGACTGTGTAAGAAACGCATTTTATATAATAACCCAGTATATGCACATACAAATATAAACATACGTACAAGTGAAACAGTACATGAAGTACATTTTGAATTTTCTATTCTGTTTCATTCTTTAAAATGTTACTTGTGATCCACTCATTTATTTTCATGACCCGCAGTTTGGAAGTTGTGTTCCAGAGGTGGTTTGTTGTTGAGTGTGAGCTGACTGGGGGCCTTGCTGGGGGCTTGCCGCGCTTTCAGGGTGGAAGCACGTTGCTAGGTCCCCTGCAGGGTCTGGAGGGGTCTCAGTGCCAGGGGGCTGGGCAGCAAGTGGCGGCAGAGCCTCTTGTGTTGAACAGCTTTGCTCGTGAGAACTTTCATCCTTCCCTGGACTAGCGGCTGCAGCTGACAGCTCCGCCTGAGAGGGAAGGCTTAAACAAAGACTAATTCAGTTTGAGTGCCCCTGAATCATGTCTTTGTCTCTCCTCTCCACGGAAGAGAAGGAAGTTGTTCATTATTAAGGATGCCAGCTGCCCATGGATTGATCTATAGGTAGCTGGGGCTGGCTTACTTTCAAGTAGGTGGAGAGCTGGTTCCCCAGTTGGTGTGTTTGAAGAGGTCCGGAAAATGGTTTCTTTAAAATATCTACCCATTCCCTTGGGCCTAAAATTGTAGGATTAGAAGTTCGTCCTTTTAAATCATATACGCTTTTTGTTCTCACAGTATTTCAGATCGGTATAAAAATATCATTAAGAAAAGGATACTTATGACTGTATCAGGTAACTTTGAATAGGGATTTGGACAGCCTCTGAGAGCAAGGGGTGGGGGTGCAGGAGGGGGACATGGGGAGCCTCTCTGTGAACAGGAACAGAAGAGTCTGCAGGCCTGTGGAAATTTTGTGTCTAAGAGTAATTTGAAAGCTTACTTTGGAATAATGGAGCTCTTGAAATATTTCTGTGAGAATGTTATGAAGATCTGGTGGTTTAGAGTGAACTTTAGGGCTTGGGGACGAGGAAACTGACGCCCACCAAAGGTGACGAGAACTCTTAGGGCTGCTAGCTACTCAGGGGTTATGTGGCCCGTGTTGTCCGATGGTTTGCGTTTTTGTTTAACAAATGAATTCCCTTTAGACAACATGCCTAAAGTGTGCTGCCCAAGGTTGACATTATATTTTGTTCAGTGCCTTCTAAAAAACTTAAGACATTTTCTCTTAATCTTAGCTCTCTGACTGGCCAGATCACCACAATTAGATTGTATGCCGGCTTGTTTTTCCAGTTGATTATCATAGAGTTTAGAGCTGAAGGAGGCCTGACCGATTACCGGGTCAGTGTTTTTCAAGCTGTGGTTATCAACCCATTACTGGGTCATTAATTCAGCTTTATGGGTGTTACTGACAAGGACTGTTGGCAGACTGGGTGAGAACCCTGTAAATATTTGTCTTCCCCACCAAGCATCGTGTCTGCCACAGACATGTGATATATCCTAAAGGTAGTAGTGTACACAACACGGTTCATGTGATAGATATATTCATGATTTTATTTCACAGATATCAGATGTCAATTAAATGCTGGTTGTTCATAGGTGCTGTAGTGAGGGGCGGGGTACAAAGGTGAGACGTGCCCTCGAGATGCTCAGACCATAGTGGGCAGACAGGCACAGAGATGAGTGCGACACACTGTGATGGCTGCAGTGATGATGAGACAGGGACCGTGGGTGTAGTCAGAGTAGGGGGCGGGCCTCCGGAAAAAGCAAGGCAGAATATTTGCAGTCAGAGCAATGTAACTACATGCAAGGAAACCCCCTACCAAAACTCTGTGTTAAACATTAAGCTCTAGAGTCATTGGTCAGTAAGGTCAGTTAATGTTCCCCAGATAAAGAAGAGTAGCCCAGGTTGTTATTATGCTAATCATTTGTGGGATTTACTTTAGCATGCTAAAAGGCCCAGGCCTGTGTGCTGTCTTTCTTCTTTCAGATCTGATGGGGTGGTTTTGCAAACTGGGCAACTAATTTAGCATGCAGACCCAGCTGTAAACAACATTAAAAGGCAAGAAAAATTCTACCTTAAAGGTAAGATTGCATTTTAACACCCAGGAAGTTTGGGAAGCAGGATTCTTAACTTACCCTTTAGCAAACAGACAATACCTCAGCCCGCCTTGGGGGCTGGGCAGGCCACCTTTTGATATGCTCCTAGACCAAGACGCCAGTATCCCGGAGAGAGAGATGGGGCAAGAAATTCCTTGTGTTAAGTTAATTCTGGGTGTTCAGACACCACTTAGCAGGTCTGCACCCCTAAACTTTTTTTCATGTTCTCGAAAAACCCTCATCTGCCTATAAAACCCCTAGACAACGCACCACATCAGACTCTTTTGTCCCCTCCTGGCGTGAGCCGGGAGCTCTGTTCTCTCACTTTATTTCTAAATAAAAGCCTGTACCTTGCTCTCCTACCTTGACTGTTTGCTAAGCTCATTCTTCGGCTTCATGAACAAGAACCCCGGCATCAATGAGGATGCGTAATTACTGCCTCCTTACCTTGGGGGGCCTGCCCCACGAGGCTCCGCTTTAGAAAAGCAGTGGGCTGACTGATTCTTCTGGACCAAGTACAGCCTAGGACAAGCTGGAAAGTATGTCTGTGAGAGGACAGGAAACTGTCCTCTGAGGCTCAGAAAATGAGACCAG
Source organism: Smutsia gigantea (assembly GCA_032199065.1). Lineage (NCBI taxonomy): Eukaryota > Metazoa > Chordata > Mammalia > Pholidota > Manidae > Smutsia > Smutsia gigantea. The sequence continues at coordinate 75,798 of JAVSCE010022692.1, read as the reverse complement.
GGAGGGCTTCTGGTGAGGGGTGATAGCTTGGCCTGTGTAGAGGGTTGAACGCTGGCCTCCGCACAATATATGCCCAGGTCCTAACCCCTAGAACCAGTGAATGTTCCCTGTTTTGGAAAAAGGGTTTTTGCAGATGTGATTAAGTAAAGATTGTGAGATGAGGAGCTGTTCCTGGATTATCTGAATGAGCCCTAAATCCAAGGCAAGCACCCTTTAAGACTGAGGCAAGGAGAGATTTGGCACAGACAGAAGAAGAGGAGACCGTGTGACCAGGGAGGCAGAGATTAGAGTGATGTGGCCACAGCCCCCAGAAGCTGGGAGGCGAGGAAGGGATTCTCCCCAACAGCTTCCAGAGGGAGCGCAGGCCTGCCAACACCTTGGCTTTGGAGTTCTGGCCTCCAGAGCTGTGAGAGAATACATTTCTGCAGTGATAAACCACCACCTTTGCAGTCATTTATTATGGCAGCCCTAGGAAGCAAATACAGCCCGGATTTCCATAGGCAGGAACTACAGAAGGGAGACGTTTCTGCAGAGAGGACAGGACAGGGAGCAAAGCCCCGCTGGGCAGAAAGTGAACCATTTGGCCAGAGCGTGGATTTTGTGAAAGGGAACACAGGGGGTAGGGCCGGAGAGCTTGTACCTGACTCCTTACCTTTGCAGTGGTTTGAGACATTCCTTGTTTCTAAAGGATCATTTGATAGTTCATTGTACTGCCTCTTAGGTAACGGCTCTTACCGCCCAGTGACCAGGCCGAGAAAAGCGGATGAGGTTTGTTTATTGCTCAGGGGGTTCAGCTCTTGTGTGGACCTGTGGAGAGCATAGAACGTTCCTGACCCCTGGCCCCTGGAAAGACTAATGCACGCTCCCCTGGAGGGTTGCTTTCGTCACTTGCCACATCTTCAACTTGTATTTCCCACTTCATTTTCCTGAAAACATGTATTTTCCTGGCATTTTGTTTCTTTGAAATGATCGGCTAATGTATAATCATTCCTGTGATATATATAGTGAACAGCTTTAAACCAGAGGAAGAAAACTGTTTCTCAATGGAAACTAGTCTGTGCTGCTTTCAGAGGCTCAGGAGTTCAGATTCTAGAACAGAGCCTCCCCCACATCATTCTCTTTCTCCTAGAAGGCTGGACTATCTGACACCTTTTAATTTTCTTGAATGAGATGGAATTTAGGAGTGAGTACCCTTGGGGATCAAATTAAATTTTATCTCCTCAGGCTGAGCGATAACAGCTAAAGGTCTTGTGTCTCCTTAGCTATCTTTCTGACCTGCACAAAATCTTTTTATATCTTTACTTTCTCTATACCCTAGATTTCATATACTGCACTTGTGTTTTATGGTTTTGAATTATTAGTTTTTATTACATAAATAATTCGAGTTTATTGTAGAAATGTCAGATGGTGGGTTTGAATATACTGTTCCTTAACACTTCAGCTGATTGCAGAGCTCATTTCTCACTTCGCTATAGTCTGAATGTTTGTGTCCCCCAGAATTCATATGTTGAAACTTAATGGCCAAAGTGATGCTCTTTGGATGTGGGGGGTTGGGGAGGTGATTAGGTCCCCAGGGTGGAGCCCCCATCAAAGGGATTAGTGCCTTCATAAAAGTGGTCCCAGAGAGTTCCCTTTCCCTGCTGTGTGAGGACACAGTGAAAAGGTGCTGTGTATCAAACGAAAAGCACATTCTTACCAGACACCACATTGGCTGGCACCTGGATCCTGGACTTCTGAGCTTCTAGAACTGTGAGAAACAAATTTTTGTTGTTTATAAGCCACCCAGCCTGTAGTATTTTGTTATAGCAACCTGAATGGGCTAAGATGTACTTCTACCCCTGTATTCGTTTCTTACGGCTGTTGTAACAATTAAGCACAAACTGGGTGGTGTAAAACAACAGAAATTTATTCTTTCACAGTTCTGGAAGCCAGAAGTCCAAAACAGAGGTGTTGGCAGAGCTCCCTCCCTCCAGAGGCTCCGGGAGAGATTCTGTCCCTTGACTTCAGCTTCTGGTCGGTTGCAGGTATTTCTTGGCTTGAGGCCACATCTTTCCAGTCTTCGCCTCTGTCTTCACATCACTGTTTCCTCTTTTGTGTGTCTCTGTCCCAAAACACTCTGTTGTAAGGATACACATGAGTGCATTTAGGGCCCAGTAAGGTTCGTATCCACTCTTTTGCCATAGAGGTAGTACTCACAGGTTCCAGGCAATAGGATGTGAATATAACTTTTGGGGGGCCACCGTTCAACCTACTAACCATTGTTAAAGAAAAAAGTGTTTTGACACTTGTTAAAATGGTAAGGAAGACTTTATTCAGGATTACTGGGATAGGTGTCAAGACTGCTGCAGCTGGGGAGAGAAACTGGGTTCAACTCTGAATACAGCAAGAACAAGTGGGCATTTATAGCCAAAGAGCAGGTTAGAGGGGTGGATGGAACATTATTAAGAGGGAATTCATCAAGGATAGGGGGAATTCTTGCTAACAGGATTCTTGCTGAAGGCAGACCAGGGTGATCAGGTATCCCCTAAAGGATGGTAGGGGATGAGGAATTTGAAGAGGTAGTAAGCGTGATCAGAGATGAAAGGGAGGAGGATTAAATTGACTCCGCAAGATTCTTGCTAAAACTGGGCTGTGCAGGCCTGACAGAGTTGGGGCCAAGGTAAGTCTGGTCAAGGCGAGTCTTGTCACAATCCTCCGAGCAGTGTTTCTCTCACTCAGAAAGGCCATTCAAGCCAACCCAAGCTTAGGCTGGTGAGGGCAGTTTCAGAGCTGCATGCGGCCGCTGCTTCATTGGACAGTGGCTCCGTGCAGGATTCTCCCGTCTCCTGCCATCAGTCTGTCTTGCCTCTCCGGACAGCCCGCCCTAGCAGAGGGGAAATGCTGCCTTCATGAGGACAGTCAGTTTACAAATCACCTGCTTCCCAGCCGCCCGGACTATAAAGCAGTACCTACTTCTGCCTGAATGTTACTGTTTGGATTCAACCTACAGGAAAAATAAAACACACACCCATGGGGGCTGGTGTTGGGAAACTTATTGCAACATCAGAGAGTTTTAGATAAATCTCTATGTGGGAAAAGGAAATTGCTGGTCTGGGGTCCAGACTGGTGATTGGTAAGAAGCCCTGTGGCCATTCGGAGGACCTGATTTGGCATAAACCCCATGGCTTAGGGGCAGCATCAGAGCTGGTCCAAATTCAAGACTCGGGTTTGAGGGAGGAGGGTGTGGGGGCATCTCTCCCTCAGCAAGGGAAGAGGGTCTGCCTTCTAATGCTCAACTGGCCTAATCCCTCTGGGGAGGACCAGGGCTGAACCAGGTCCAGATCTGTTGCCGGACTCCCCTCTGAGCAGGCAGATGCTGGCTTGCGTCCTGCCCTGGACTCTGACAGGTAATAAATAAATGGAATTGCCCAACAGCTCTGCAAGTAGCTCCTGCCAGTGCCTCAGAAGATGGGAGGCCCTGCTTTCACGGTACTTCCAATACTCTTCTGTAGGCTTGTTTCTTCTACCACATGGGGCGAGAAGAGTGCTTTTGACTTGTCCAACTGAAACTCTCTCATAGGGCTTCAGAGGAATTGAGTAGTCTATTCATATTGCATTCAGCTCGCATTGATTGGACACCAGCCCTTTGCTGCCTGCTGTCGAGGACATTTTTTTCTTTATCTCATTAACCTTTACAACTACCTGTGAGTTACGGGTATTATTTCCATTTTTTTAAAGTGAGGAGACTGAGGCTCAAAAGCTTCTGCCTTGCCCAGGTTCTCACATCTAGTAATTGTGGAGTCAGGATTGGACTCTGGGGCTGCTGCCACCTCTAGACTAGTGGGCCCCCAGTAAAGAATCCTGGAGCTAACTGGTGGCTGCCTTAAATTTTTAAATTAAAAAATTTTTTTTTCTTTATTGAAGTATTGTTAATAATGCAGTCTTAAACTGGTTTCAAGTATATAACACAGTGGTTCAACAGTTACCATTTTATTAAATCCTCACCCCGTTGGTGCTGTTCCTCTCTGTCAATGTAGGAAGATGTTAAAGCATCACTGACTACATTCTTCATGCTGTACAACTATCCCAGTGAGGAACTTACATTGTGATTGAGACTTTCTGTTCCCCTTTATCACCCTCCCCAAGCCCCACCCACCTCAACCCTACCCTGACCTTAGGTCTTTAGGACATTTTACTAAGCCTGTTGAAAGTGGAAACTCTGGAACTGTACTTCTCCAGGTCTCAGGAACACTGAAGAGAGGGATTATTTGCAAGCTTTTTTTTTCTTTTGTGAGTACTAAGGAGTGTCATTTGGGAATACAATATTTGAATGAGTAACAGAATTCTGTATTAGGAAGGGGTGTGGGGTCATCCGGGGTACATAGAATGTGAGGTTCAGCTGGGGTGATGAAGGGCTGTCAGAGGGCGAAGTAAATCACCAGACAGAATCCTCTTTCTAGCAAGCCTGCAGGACACTAACTGAAGTCAGCGTGCAGGCTGGGAGATGCAGGAAGAGATACGAATGCCGTGCCATCCAGGCCAGGCCTGGGAAATGTGTCTCCTCCCCCCTTCCCTTTGCAGGGACGTGCCCTGGGGGCATTTAAAATTTAAATCCTACTGCCCGTTTTCCAAGTGACAATGAACAACTTTTACTAAGTTTCAGAGTTTGGGAAACTTAAGCGTCTTTGTCCCAGCTAAGCATAAACCCTTGCAGTTATTGTTTGATAGACAATATTGATGACAAACCAAATTTGTTTTACTTCCTACTTTGGCAGCAAAGTTTCTACCCTAAACATAATGCCCCTGCTCTGGATGACTTTGCAGCTTCCTTTATTCTGTTATGGTGTAAATTCTAACTTGTCAAAGAGGCTTCCTTTTACCAAAGAAAATGAAGCTTCTTTTTTTAATTGACATATAATTGACATGCAATATCCTGTTAGTTTCCAGTGCACATCATAATGACTCCCTTGTTTTATACATTACCAAATCCCCATGATGTCTAGTTACCATCTGTCACCAATACAAAGTTATTACAATATTACTGACTATATTTGAAGTTTCAAATTAATTTTCCGTACCAGGTCAGTTTAATCGGAGGTGATTTTGAATGGATTAGATTCTCTCCTGGAAGTTTTAAGAAACAATCAAACAATTGCTGACACAAGCAGAGGATTTAGGATATTCAAAATTAAATTAGAAACTTTAAGCTGTGTTTATTTATTTATTTGACATAGTTTATCTCTGTCTTCTCTGTGACTTTGTCAACAACGGGATTCTATCACCTCCTCCCTGCCGGATGAGTTCCTGGCTGCCATGCGTTCTGTGACTGACTGCTTCAGTTTGTCTTCTTTCTTCATCTATTTCTCACGTTCAGATCTGAAGGAATATTATAACAAATGGTGTATGTGACTAGATGCTGCTTTTCTCTCTGATGTTAGTTCAAAACCACTGAAATCCTTCGAAAGTGTCCTTTAGTCAAAATTCCTTTATTTTTTTTAACACTCCTGCAAGTCTTGTCTTCCTAAGTGTAGTATTAACAAAAATAGCAGTGGGTGCATTTCTCTCCCTCTCTCTCTCTGCGTCTGTCTTTTAAAATTAGCTTTATGAGGTATAATTTATATGTCAGTGTGCAGCTCGGTGATTTTTTTTTTTTTTTAGTGAGTGTATACAGTTTTACAGTCATCACCACAGTCCAGTTTAGAACACTTTCATGACTCCCAGAGTTTACTCATGCTCATTGCAGTCGTCCCACCCCAGATCCAGGCAACCACTCATCTGCTTTCTCCTTCTAAAGATTTGTCTTTTCTAAACCTTTCATATAAGTAGAGTCACATAATGTATGTTTTTGTGTGTGTGTGACTACTCTCACACATGTGTTTGAGGTTCATCCCTGAAATGTGTGTCAATATTATTTCCACAGCTATTAAAAAAAACAACTTCCTACTGTGGCAAATTTCAAAAGTAGAGAAAGTAAATAAGTCACCCGCATTCCTAGACTCAATAATTATGAATTCACGGTCAGCCTTGTTTCAACATCTGCGGCTTCCTGCCCCTCCTTTGCTGCCCTACCCCCTTGAATTATTATGGAGCCAATCCTGGCCATTTTATTACTTAATTTGTTAGTAGTTTGGCATACACATTTGTATTTATCTCCTTCTTTTCTATGGCTGAGGAGCTAAATATCCTTAGAAAATGTGGGTACTTAGGTAAAAGGGAAGATAAGAGAGCTAAATATGAATTTAAGTGAGATATAACCATCCTGTTATGTTCAAGGCACTACCTGTGCAATCTAGGATATAATCACGTATATAAGTCTTGTATGTGTACTAGGTCTGCAGTATATAATTACAGTATTTAATTCAAACATCAGTGTGTGCAAATAATAGAGTTCAGATTTTCTTTCTAGGGTTTTTTTTTTAATCTTGTATGTATTTCGCTTTTATGCTCAAAGCCATTTTGTTTTGAAGAGGAGAGATGCATTATAGAGATGGTGTGAAGTCTTGTGTTGAAACCTGTTATGCAAAGAAGTAAAAGCAGATACTTCCAGATTTGCTAATCAGAAATTGTGACCAAGATGAGAATACTATTTGGTTAGTGTTTCTGTTGATTTGGGAGCCCAGTGGGCTGCAGATTAGATGGATTTTTTTTTGACTATTAAAGAATTGCTCTATTAATTCAAAACATACAAATTATAGAGTGCTAAGAAATTTAAATATCTAAGTCATAGCAAACAGGTGGCAATTCAACATCCGGAGTCGACAGAATGCTCGGAGACGCCAAGGGATTAGACTCCCACGGTAGAGAGGGCGTCTTCAAAGGGGAAGGGGGCCCAGGTGCAGCAGCTTTTCAAGTTCCCGCTCCTCGTCAAGGATCATAAGAGGCCCTCCATTCAAGGGCAGGTGTGCAATCTGGTGCTCCTCAGGCAGGTCAAAACTCTCAAAATCTAAAGGATTGAAGGGAAAGAATTTTTCTATTTCTGGATAGGTGTCCTCTGAGGCAGGAACAGAGGCTTTTGCTATAACGGCCTTCTCAGCCACCTTTTTGGCAGGGAAGGTTGTCTGCTTCTGTTTGAGGGGCCCATTAGTCTTTACCGACTTTTCTGTAGCTCTGTTGACAGTTCCCAAGGCCTTTCTAGCAGTTTTTGGTAAGGCTGGTGGAGCATCAGACATTTTGCCAACACGCGGTGTTGAAACCTGAGATCTCCCATCTAAAGCTTTGACTGATGGCGCAGACCCCAGCTTCCCGTCCTTAAGAGCCACACGGGTGCCTGGTTCTCCATTTTCCTTATCAATAAAGATGAGAGTAGCCATTCTGGATTAGCCCAGGCCATCAGATGGATTTTTATTTGAGTTAAAAGAGGCAAGGAGAAATAAACTCCTGCATGGTTTTGCAAACCATTTGTCACTGTTTTCAGAATTATTGAATATGAAACATAAGCCAGCTTCTTTGTGGAATGTGCACACAAATAGACAAAAATGAAGGTGGGGGGAAGCATGACGTGCCCATCAAAACCCCTAAAGCATCTACAAAGTCACACGCTGAAAAGTCTCAGGCATCTGGGCTTAGAGCTCGTTCACTGTCTCCCCAGATTCCATCACCTCCCAGTTTCATGAGGCCTGGCTTGGGGTGGTGGTGGGTGTGATGGTGCGAGAGGTTGTCTGTCACCTTCTCTGTCCCTAGTGGCTTAGTCTCGCTCCAGTTGATGGCCTGGATGCTTCCAGAGGCTAGGCTCCTGTGGCTTAGACAGCTCCTTGAGGGGCAGCCCAGGGGCCAAGCTCTAGACCACCCAGCCCTGCCTTCGGGGAGACAGGTGCCATCCTCCTTTTCTTCTTCCCACCTTATTTACTGAGGTATAATTTACGTACTATAAAATGTATCCATTGTAGAAAATGTGCGAGTCAAAGGTAGGAGGTCAGAGGTGCTTGCTGTGCAGTATCCAAGATGGAAATGCTACCCTTTGGTTTCTGGCACTGAAAAGTGGAAATGAGGTATACCATGGTTAGAAAAATGCGTCAAGCTGCATTATTTTCACCAGGCAGTCTATTCACAATATCATAGGATAGTTTTTAAAATAACAACAAAAATACATTAGCAATGAGTAACTGGAATTGAAAATATTCTGGCTCTGCCACCAGGTGTCTTCTTCAGTAAGTCACTGAAATGCAGAGAATTCTTACCCTCAGTAGGGGCAGGAGATACCAGCCATCTTCCGGGTCCCGAGTGGAGGTTAAAGGAGATGTGGATGTGAAAGCACTTTGGAAATGGAAAATGGCTATACCAAAGTTAATTACTATTCTCATTAGACCAGTGCTGGGCATTAATAACAGACAAGGTCATGTAGCAGGGCTGAGTCATAGTTTTAAGTTTCTGTTAATTCTTGTTGTATTTGGATTTATTAGGTCCAACTGAATTTATTGTGGGCCAAGGCAATGGGTTAAGTAAGTAATAAACATAATAGGGATGCACTTAGCAAAGGCAGAAGAGGACTGTATCCCACTTAGTCATATTTTTCCCAGCACGGAAAAGCACAGCTTTTACTGTCTCTGAAAGACATGTTGCTGGGAATGTGCATCAAGATGGGGCTTGCAGTTGAGGCCATTTATTAGGAATAGCTTTTCTCGCAAAATAATTGCACTGCAGATCATCCGAATGCTTCTCATTAATGTACGTTTCTCTTTACATGGTACATACAACCTACCTGCAAAATCAGGACTTGGACTTGTCTAATCATTATCCTTACGGAAGCATCAGACTTGTTGCTAAGTATTGCCAGGATTTCGCCCTTTAAGGAGCACATGCTTATAAAAAACAAATTCACCAATGAGTCTCCTTCGTTCCTGTGTCTCCCCTCCACAGCTGAAGCTCCTGTCAGTGGGGCTTGATCTATATTTGCGTTCAAAAGGGAAATGCCTTTTTGGCAACCACACCACACTGTCAATATCGGGTTGCTTGGAACTCCTGAAGTTTGCCTAAACATTCTTTAGTAACATTCCTTACGAGCCCAGCATGACTCCCAGCCCTGGGAATGCTCAGCTTATCCACAGCACAGTTTATTTACTGCATGGCATTTACACCCTGTCACTAACCCTCAAGGCAGCTCTCTGGAAGGAAACAAAACAGCAGAATGCCTGTCAGCTGTCTATCCTGCTGTCTTTGTGCTGAAGAAAAGTACTTATTTCAGTGACTTGGGGAGGGGCTTTTTGGGTGATAGCCGTTTGGAGATGCTCAAAAATAATGTTTCTTATACTAGAGTGAATGGTTATTTGTGCTTTTTGCATGATATTTAGGGCTGTAACTATGATTCTTCCATTTTTCCCCATTTCTTTCTCATTGAAAAGACATCATAATGTGGGGTCTTTAATATGAGAAAATTATCTTTAAAAACAAATGAAGCAATGACTTTGAATTGAGTGGTGCAGAAAACATTATGGCCCATTCTCGCCCCTCACCCCACCTCCCACCACCACCACAGCTTCTCTCTTCTTTCAACAGACTAGTTTCCCAGTTGCTCACCTTCACTGGTTTCCAGCTGAAAGATCTAGTTGGCAGTCACTGTACAAAGTTAGCGGCGTCAGCCAGCCCCTGCATTCTTGTCGGCATCAAATTACAGGTGCCCCAAAATTTCTTTTCATTTCATTTCTCTCACTGATTACTAGATAATTGTAACTGGTCTCCTGAGATCCACTACATTTCTTTATAGCAACAGTGGTAATCATTATGACAGTAATGAGATCCGAGATTTACACTGCCCATTTACTTTTTAAAAAGTTTTTGTTGTTGTTTCATATAGTTATTTTAAATAACATAGCATTGCCATAATTAACATAACCATAATAAAAATAACCTAATTATCTCAGGCAGAATAACCATTTCCACATCTTAGTAGAGATATCAACAGAAATAAGTCCAGACTCCTACCAAGCTTACAGTGTAGTCTTATTTATTTTTTAGAACAGTCTGGCTGATGAATAAATATTTTTTAAGGTCGCCTTTCAAAGCATATGCAGATTTGATTCTTGCATTCCTTACCTGGACCATTTTTGAGCTTTTTGGCTGCTGAGAAAATACAGTTGATTAAATCTCATTATGATAATAGCTGCAGAAATGTAGGACTTACACTGTGGCAGGTACTATTCTAAGTCTGTTATTTATACTGATTCACTTAATTTAAGAAAACAGGGAGCTCAACTGTAGGGTGTAACAAAGAACACTGCCAGTCTCTGTCTAACGCTCTGCCTTCCAGCGAAGGGTGAACTGCAGTCAGCGTGGTTCTGGCAGGATTTCAGCCGTCTTTTGCCGCTGCTGCCCCTATTTCTGTATATCCCTGCATGGAAACCCCTCCCCAGCCTCCTCCTGGTGCTGCAGGGGCCCGTCCACACGCCTGTCCATCCCGCAGGCTGCAGTGCTTGGCTGGGGCCCATACAGTTCTTTCTGCCTGAATATGAGGTAATCTGCAGAAGCCGTGTCCCCAAGGTTAGTGATTGGGCTTAAACTACAGAGCGCATCAGGCTGTTCCCAGCTTTGTGCATTAGATCAGCGGGTGGATCTAATGCTTTTTGGCTGCCGGGACGGTCAAGAAAGGATTGGAAGGAGGACAAGGAAAGTCCTCAGAAAGTGGGGTCCCACTGCTTCCCTGCCCAGTTAGGAAGCAGTGTTGATTAGGCCTAGGGCGTGTATCTCAGGTGAGCACCTCTCCTGCATAGAGAGGAGGACAGAAAACCGTTAGACTCACATCAGTTCAGATTTTATGTCCGCCACATCTCTAATAGCTCCGAGATGTGGGAGGAGGGCTTTGGGTGCCTTGGACAGAGTGTGGGCTTCCGAGTCCGAGGAATCTGCGTTTGGCCTCTGCCCTGCTCCTCACTGCCTGTGCACGTGTGGGCAAGCTACCTATCCCTTAGGTTCTTCATCTGTTCATTAAATTCAACAAATTTTTATTAAGTGCCTACTGTGTGCTGATACAGCCTTGAACAAGACAATTCCTACCCTCATGGAGCTGGAAGAGGGCAAAACACAGTAAACAAAATAAACATACAGATAGTGATAACTGCTAAGACTACAATTTTAAATAAGGTAGAGTAGGTATCACTGATAAGGTAACATTTGTGCAAACACCTGTAGGGCCTAAGGGAAAGGGCCATTTAGATATCTGGGTATTGAAGAACAGTCTGTGTTGAGGGACAGTGGTGCAAAGGTCCTGGGGCAGCAGTGTACCTGGTGTGTTGGAAGAGTAGCAAGGAGTCCAGTGTGGCTGGAGTAGAGTGAGGCAGGGGACTAATAGGAGGTGTGATCAGACAGGAAAGGGGGAGCAGATCATTGTTCAGACCTGGGCTTCTATTCTGGGTAACATGAGAAGCCATGTTCAGGGGCAAGGAATGGACGTTTGAACAGAAGGAGCGATATGACTGGACTTCAGGTTTAACAGGACCACCTTGGCAGTGTGATGGATGAGGACTAGTCAGTGGGGGCAAGGGCAAGGCAGGACCAGAAGGACCAGGCAAAAGGGCTGGGCAGCACCCTGGTGGGCCTAAGATGGGAGTGTAGAATGGGGGGACCCACTCAATAACACCCCCTGGCGGAGTGGTTTATGTTAATGAGATGTGCATTGAGTGTTGACATACAGTAGGACCTCAGTAAAAGGCAACTGCTACTATTGTATGGAGGGGCTTGTCATCTTGTAGGACAGCCAGGACCCGCGCACACAGGAAGCAGGGCAGGGATTTGCCTACCCAGTCAGCAGCCACAGCACTGGGACTGGAACTCGGAATTGAACCAAAAGAGTGCTTCCCGCCTTTCCCTTTAACTGAAAATCTAAATCACTGTGAAACCACAGCCTGGAAGTGCTCAGTTAAATCACACACAGGAAAAATAGCTGCTGCCTCACCCTCTACAATAAGCTTTGACTCCAAAACAGTGAGCCTGGGTTCCATAAGTCAATGTGTCCACAAGCAGATTTTGTGGCTGATCGACCCATCACATGCATTTAACTTTAGCCCGTGTGGTTTTGGTTTTCCTGTGCGTCCTCTCTTCCTTCTATCCCTTCTCTACAGACGGAGCTGGCCTGACCCTCACCCCAGCACTGGGCTGGTTCTCCATTTCCTTACTCTGCATTTCTGTTTGTGTCCAGGGCTTGTTTCAGCACTTGCCAGCCATCCTGGAGTGTTAGAGGTGAAGCAGTTGGAAAGTAAACATGGGAGAAATAACTGCATTTGCATTTCCTAATATTTCTGAAAGAGACAGGATTTCAGTGGTGAATAGGATTGAGTGCAGGAACCAGAAAGCACTCTAGGTTAAGCAAAACAGACAAGGATTGAGGGCTCACAGACTTCCTGGAAGGTCTGCAGCCCTGGGAGCTCTAGGCCGGACCCCCTGGTGACTGACTCCCAGGATAGTGACGAACTGGCCCACCACCATCTCCCAACTCAGAGGACACTAACAGGGCTGTGGGTTCAAGAACTCACTCCCTGCCCTGGGTTTCAGGGATCAGGAAGCCTGAATGGACAGGACACTGCCCCCACAATGCTTCTTGGTGCCCAGAATAGCCCCAGAACGTGGCTGCCGGAGGCCCTCCCATTTCCAAACCTTGCTCGCCAGCTAAAAGCTGAACAGAGAAGGCTCTGCTGCACTTCTAGCTTCCTAATTTTGCACAGGTGCCTCTAATTAGATCACATCCACATTTCTAGCTGCAAGATGTGGGGTGGGTAAAATGTAGTTTTTAGCTTTCTTGTCCTCCAACTAGGAGGAGGATGAGGTGAGCATAAACAAGTGAATCCCAGTCCCCGTGAAGGTTACTGTCCCTGGTGTAGTGTGGGGGCCTCTGCTTCCAGGTGTGTTGGTGTTGGCAAATACAGAGAAGGTACTGTGCACAGCTCTGTGTTAAAAGCTGAATCCAACTGTCAGCATGTTCCAGGCTTATCTTTAGTACAATACTGTGTAACTTTTTTATAGAGAAGCACTTATAATCAATTACACTGCGATGACTCCCTCTGATGTCTGTAAAATAAACAAAGTGAGCCCCCATCACTGACAGGCAGGTGTCAGTTTATTTATATTAGAGATATAATGAGCCTGGATTTCTGTTTACCACAAAATGTTTTTATGGTTCATGTCATTACATAAAAAGACTAAGCTGGCTGCACTGTTTATTTAAGAGTACATTATCAACGTTTGGTATGAACAGTAATTTTAGCAGAGTATTTTCACTATAAAAACATGCAAGAGTGCATGTCAGGTCCAGATAAACATTAAGGAAAACAAAAACTGGCATTGACACTGGTCTGACCAGTCCAATTTCTCTGGAGCACAGAAGTATCTAGTTCTTGCAGCTTTATGTTAGGCATGTTTTGTAAAAGTTAATCAAATTTCATGAACCACTTGATAAAGCAGCAGGGAATGTAGCTAGCCTGATGAGTTTGGGAACTACATCAAACAGAACAAACACAGAGCGAGGCACAGAGCAGGACCAATGGGTATTGGCTCATCTGAAGAAATAGGTAACTTTTGATATGACAGTAATTTTCTTATCAATCATGGGGTTCCCAGAAAGTACCCTGGCTAAAAAACAAATGGGCAGATTAATGTCTTTTTTGAAATTGGAGGTTGAGATAAGAAATGAGTAAAAATCACATATATATCTAATATTACTTGATACACAAATACTTTAGAATGTCATTTAACATATAGTATATACTTTATATTTTTAAATATATATTTAAAGATACCTGCTTTTAAAATAGGCTATGTTCTTTGTTAACCCTTTAAAATGATTCTCTTCTATTGCTTAGGAAACATTACTACAGCTGTCACGGACTGCTGTAGCTGTTGGTTTTATGTTGTTTTCCCCCAAATATTTGACTGAAAATTTTCCTATATACAGCAAAGTTGAAAGAATTTTACATTGCCCACCTGTACACCCACCACCTAATTCTACCATCAACATTTTATTAAAATTGTTTTAGGACCTGTAATTATACCTGCTTTATCACCTGTAGTCAGTTAGTTACTGCTATGTAACAAAATACCCCGAACTTAGCAGCTTATGTAAAAGAATAAGCATATATTATCTTACACAGCTACCGTGAGTCAGGAATTTGGGAGTGGTTTTACTGGAAGGTTCTGGCTTGGAGTCCCTTGTGAGGTTGCAGTCAAGACATTGGCCGGGGCTGTACTCTTCTGCAACTTGACTGGGGCTGGACAGTCCACTTCTAGCGGGGCTCCCTCACATGGCTGTTGGCTTGAGCCTTAAAGGATGGCACAAAGCCATGTCAGATGGGCCTGGTTGACAGTAAGTGACCCAGAAACGATGAGAGGGGCTGGGGAATTCGGGGAAGGCTTTACCCTGAAGGTGGGACTTGGCTGGTGCCTATACCCTTGGGCATGGCATTCCAGCCAGGGGAGATGATAATACAGGTGCACAGGGAGAAATTCATGTGGAGCCTAAAGCAGAATGCGAGCATGCTCAGAGACACATACCGAGGGGCAGAAAGAGTTTAAGATGATTGATTATGTTGGTGAGGCAGCTTCACTAGCTCCTAAAAAGGAAGGGCCTCAGTTACCCAGACTGAAATCATTAGACGTGGTCATTAACATCTGAAAAACAGCAGCACTAGAGATTTATTTTCCTAGGTACATGCATGTTTTTACTGACACAACAATGTGTTCAGCTGAGGTTGAGATATATTGTGGAAGGGGGCCACTCCTGAGTGCCGTGCGAGCTGTTTGCTGAGGGATCTGAAGCTCTCGCGCAGCAGTGGGGGGGGGGGCAAGCTCACCCCCTTCTGAGCAGAGGCCAGCCACCCCCTGGTGACTGTTTACCGCTCTCTCCACTCTGCCTGGGAGGTGAGGCACTTCTTTGAAGTGCACCCAGGGACCTGCCTCTTTCCTGGCAGCTTCAGGCTGACAGCAAGTGGGTACTTTTCCAGATCAGAAGGGTGCAGGGAGGCCCTCCCAGAGAAGAGGATCCAGGTGAGGTTGACCTTTCTGGACCAGGTAGGGAACGGACTAGTGCCCTCCTGATTTGAAGGGGAGGATCCTCCTTTATGGGCAAAGAATAAAGAGGAAACAATGAAAAGGACCTCCTCAGGCCAAGTCAGTGACCCTTGAATTAAAGAATTCCAAGCTCTTAGTGCTGGAGAGCCTTGGAAATCACCTGATACAACCCCTCTTTTAAAGATAACAAGGGACCAGGCAGCTGGCTTAAGGCCAGGTTCTCTGTTAATAAAGGCTGCCCCTTATTTTGTACCTACTCTGCATGTGTTGGCTTCTGAGCGAATATGTCACAGAGTACCCATCCTTTAATACAAAAATAAGAAATACTGCCTTTAAAACTCTTTTTCCAAAGTAATACAAGTTACGCAGTACTTACAGGATTAGTACTTGCCAGGTACTGTTCTAAGTTCCTTACAGACAGAAATACTCATCTAACAAAACTGTGAGGTAAATACTGCTATTCTCCCCATATTATGGATGAGGAAGCTGAGGCACAAAGAGATCAAGTGCACTTTTCCAACGCGGTGCGGTGATGTCTGCCTAGTGAGTGGCTGCATTAGGGTTCAAAGCCAAGCACGCTGGCTTCACGATCCATGGTCTTAATTCCCTTTGCAAACATTAGTGCCATTTACTGAATATTCAAAGCTTTCTGTTTTCTAGGCGTGTGATTGGCTTGTGTTTCTGTCCTCCTTGTGTTTGTGGGGCCATGTGACTGCTTCTGGCCAATGGGTTGTGCAAAGGGGGCTGTGTCACGTCTGGGCTCGACCACGTGATCACTGGTGTGTCGCCCTCCAGCTCTCCTTTGCACGGTGGCCAAGCTGGAGACGGTGGTTTCTCTGCCAGCCTGGGCAAGGCAGGAGGAAACAGAGCCCCAGCTAACCCTAGGTGACATGGCTTGAGTGTGAGATTAACTTCTGTTGTTTGGCGACTGAGATTTGGGGTTTGTTGGTTACCTTGCCCATCCTGATTGATGTAATCTCTGATGTGCCTCATATTTTAAGGGGTACATTAGAAAATAAGTTGGACACTTACAGGTCTTTCCAATGTATTTTTTTTTAACCTTGCTGAGTGGCATTCATTTTCTTTCTCATATGTACAAGGCAGCCTAGTACTATAGTAACAGCAGGAACTTGAGGTTGAAATTTTTTGAAAATGGTTTTGGTCTTTATTATTATTTTTTAATTAAGGTATCATTGATATACAATGTTATAAAGGTTTCACATGAGCAACATTGTATTTTCAACATTCACCCATATTATCAAGTCCCCCTCACGCCATTGCAATCATTGTCCATCAGTGTAGTAAGATGCTATAGAGTCATTACTTGCCTTCTCCCTACTATACTGCCTTCCCTGTGACCTACCTATATTGTGTGTGCTAATCATAATGCCCCTTCATTCCCTTCTCTCTCCCCATCCTTCCTCCCCAACCCCTTCCCATTGGTAACCACTAGTTCCTTCTTGGAGTCTGCTGTCATTTTGTTCCTTCAGTTTTGCTTTGTTGTTATACTCCACAGATGAGTGAAATCATTTGGTATTTGTCTTTCTGTGCCTGGTTTATTCCACTAAACATAATACCCTCTAGCTCTATCCATGTTGTTGCAAATGGTAGGATTTGTTTTCTTCTTATGGCTGAATAATATTCCAATGTGTATATGTACCACATCTTCTTTATCCATTCATCTGATGGACACTTAGGTTGCTTCCATATCTTGGCTACTGTAAATAGTGCAGAGATAAACACAGGTGTGCATATGTCTTTTTGAATCAGGGATCTTGTTTTCTTCGGTTAAATTCCTAGGAGTGAAATACCTGGGTCAAATGGTATTTCAATTTTGAGTTTTTTGAGGAACTTCCATATTGCTTTCCACAATAGTTGAACTAATTTACATTTCCACCAACAGTGTAGGAGGGTTCCGCATTCCCCGCATCCTCACCAGCATTTGTTGTTTCTTGTCTTTTCGATGGTGGCCATCCTAACTGGTGTGAGGTGATATCTCATTGTGGTTCTAATTTGCATTTCCCTGATAATTAGCGATGTGGTGCATCTTTTCATGTGCCTGTTGGCCATCTGACTTTCTTCTTTGGAGAATTTTCTGTTTATATCCTCCACCCATTTTTTAATAGGGTTATTGGCTTTTTGGGTGTTGTGGCATATGAGTTCTTTAAATATTTTGGATGTTAACCCTTTGTCAGATATGTCATTTACAAATATATTCTCCCATACTGTAGGATGCCTTTCTGTCCAGCTGATGGTATCCTTTGCTGTTCAGAAGCTTTTTAGTTTGATGTAGTCCCATGTGTTCATTTTCACTTTTGTTTCCCTTGCCCGAGAAGATATGTTCAGAAAAATGTTGCTCATGTTTATATTCAAGAGATTTTTGCTTATGTTTTCTTCTGTGAGTTTTATGGTTTCATGACTTACATTCAGATCTTTGATCCATTTCAAGTTTACTTTTGTGTATGGAGTTAGACAATGGTTTAGTGTCATCCTCTTGCATGTAGCTGTCCAGTTTTGCCAACACCAGCTGTTGAAGAGGCTGTCATTTCCCCATTGTATGTCCATGGCTCCTTTATCATATACTAATTGGCCATATATGCTTGGGTTTATATCTGGGCTCTCTATTCTGTTCCACTGGTCTATGGGTCTGTTCTTGTGCCAGTACCAAATTGTCTTGATCACTGTAGCTTTGTAGTAGAGCTTGAAGTCAGGGAGCGTAATTCCCCCTGCTTTATTCTTCCTTCTCAGGATTGCTTTGGCTATTCAGGGTCTTTTGTGGTTCCATATGAATTTTAGAACTATTTGCTCTAGTTCATTGAAGAATGCACTTGGTATTTTGATACGGATTGCGTTGAATCTGTAGATTGCTTTAGGCAGGATGGCCATTTTGACAATATTAATTCTTCCTAGCCAAGAGCATGGGATGAATTTCCATTGCATTTACCAGTTTTTAAAGTGGTTCTGCAAGTTTACACCCCAACCAGAGGTGTAGGAGAGTTCCTATTGCTTCAGATCTGCGCCAACACTTGGTGTTTTCAGTCTTTTAAATTTTTAGCCATTCTTGTCAGGGTATAGTGGTTTTATTTATTTTTTTCCTTGATGTCTTTTGAAGTTGAACACCTTTCTATATGTTTATTGGCTGTCTGGATAGCTTCTGTTGTAAAGTTACCTGTCAAGAGTCTGGACCATTCTCCCACTGGATTGCCTGTCTTTTTCCTAATGATTTTGGAGGAATTCTCAATGTGTTCTGGACATAAGACCATAACTGGATACATGAAGTATAAATTTCTTTTCTCACTCTTTGGTTTTGCTTGCTAGAATCAATTCCAAGCTGTGTCTAAGTCCCTGTGAGGGCTAGTTTCTTTCCAGTTTGTCCTTACTCCTGGGTGATTAGCCCTTCTCAGGATCTCCTGACTGACGGCCTTCCACCTCACTGTTCCCAGAACTCTCTCAGCAGATGCTTGCAAATCAGCAAATGCCACATAGGAAAATGAGACCCAAAACATGTGGCTTTTGTTGTTTCCTGTGTTTTGGTATTACAGCGATAACCTTGAACCTGATATTGTTACATATTTTCTGTGCAGGGGATAGAAGCCCTAGGAATATAATTTGCACTAAGTGGAGATAAAGTCCCATTTCATTGGGTGTTTTGTTTTCAAGGACTTGTTGGGTAGTGTCACTGAGAATGCAATTTGTGAAAACATTTTAGTAGAATCAGTAAACTTGAAGAATTATTTAGAGATACCTTTTTTCAGACAGTGATGACATTGATACTGTATGTGATTATAAAATGAGGTGATTCTGCTTCTCTTTGAAAACATGGGTCTCGCATTCATGGAGATAAGTTTTATTCCTGTCAGGTTGTCCTGGTGTGTGCGATAGATTAGCATCATATTATGGTTTGGCTTCTCCCAAGTAGTGTGATCACGGGCAAGTGACTTATTTTTCTGAAACTGTTGTATTCTCTGTAAGGTGTGGACGAATACCTACCTCATAGGGCCTCTGTGAGAAACAGTTGAGATAATATATGTAACGAATAGTGCTTTGCAAATTGCCTAATAAATAGTTGATATTTTCCAAAAAAACAAAAACCTTTTTCTTCATGCTCTTGTCCACTTAGGTCCCTGATGCCTTGGTAGCACTCTGAGACTTTTTTTTTTAATTAAAGTATCACTGATATACAATCTTATGTTGGTTTCAAACACACAGCACAGTGGTTCAACAGTTATCCATATTATCAAGTCCTTTCTCCCTCCAGTGTTGTCATTGTCCATCAACATAGGAAGATGTTACCGAATCATTAACTCTATTTCCCATGCTTTACTACTGTCCCTGTGACCAACCTATATTGTGATTGTGAATTATTGTGCCCTTTAATCCCCTTTCCTCTCCTCCCTTACCTGCCCAACCCCTTTCCCTGTGGTGACCACTAGTCCCTTCTTAGTGGAGTCTACTGCTATTTTGTTACTGGTTTTGCTTTGTTTTTATACTCCACAATAAGTGAAATCATTTGGTATTTGTCTTTCTCTGCCTGGCTTATTTCACTGAGCATAATACCTTCTAAATGCATCCATGTTGTTGCAAATGGCAGGATTTCTTTTTATGGCTGAATAATATTCCATTGTGTATATGTACCACATCTTCTTTATCCATTCATCTACTGATGAACACTTAGGTTGCTTCCATATCTTTGCTATTGCAAATAGTGCAGCAATAAACATAGGGGTGCATATGTCTTTTCAAATCAGGGATCTTGTTTTCTTTGGGTCAATTCCTAGGAGTGGAATGACTGGGTCAAATGGTGTTTCTATTTTTAGTTTTTTGAGGAACCTCCATACTGCTTTCCACAATGGTTGAACTAATTTGCATTCCCACCAGCAGTGTAGGAGGGTTCCCTTTTCTCTCTGAGACTATTTTTAAACAAATTTTTTAATGTTTTATTGGGCTTTTATGGTTATTATTGGAGTAAGGTAGGTGTGGTTGGTACACAAAATGGCCCTTCAAAGAGACATTCACTTTCTAATCCCTCAAATATTACTTTATATGATAAAATAGTGACTACTACCTTATATGGCAAAAAAAGTGGTTTAAATTAAGGATCTTGAAAGGAAGAATTTATCCTGGATTATCTGGGTGGGCCCTAAATGGTGGGCCATAGTTCTGATATAAATTAGTTTTACCAGAACTTCTTTTAATGAGTAGTAGTTTAATAACTTTATTACAGTCAGTTTCTAGATTTTAATTGCTATTTCAGATTAAATTGGTGGGATGCAATTCTTTCTTTGTTTATAACGATGACTGGTGTGTAATTTTTAATACAGTGTGAAGAGAAGGAGAAGGAAATTCCATTGTTCCTACAGAGCAGGTCTCATTGTATTAAGAGAATCAAGCACCTCCTTGCATGAAATTCAGACAGGTTGAAACTTTGGTGCCCTTTATTGGTTTTCCCTAGCGTAGTGCAGTATTATATTAGTTCCAAAATTTGTGGAGACACTGATTAAAAACATGAAGTGGAAAAAAACAAGTTATAGGGGAACCATTGTAGATGAAAATGTTTGGATTTATAGTCCAGAGAGATTGTTTAATCAGCATACTCATCATTACAGTTCGCTGGAAGGAAAACTGATGTTTATTCTGAGCACTTCTAAACAATCAGTGGCAAAACTTTTAAAAAGTTTGCCAGTTAAAGATTGCTAAATAGAATAGAAGCGCAGAAGCCCATGTGTGCGTTTTCCGAAGGTTGTTGGTATACATAATGGGGATGTGGGTAAACCACGGTAACACCGGCTTAGATCCCGGGATCTTACTGGTCACAGCCCCTGTGACAATTGTTTGTCATGTTTTGGACACATGGTTATATATATGCAAGCCCTGGAGAGCAAAGTCAGTGACTGCAGACCTTCATGATTCATTCGGTAGATGATTGTTACTCCCCCACCTGGTACCAAGTGCTGTGTCTGGTCCTGAAGATACTTTGTGCAGCAAAAACTGACATGGTTCCTGCTTTCGTGGTATTTACAGTCTAATGGGAGACAGACAATCAAAAATCATTATGGTGCCTGTGTTATACAAACTGAGATGAGTTGTCTGAAAGAAAGGCACAGGAGTCTGTGAGAACTTGGAGAAGGTGATCTGAGCCGGGAATTCAGGGAAGGCTCGTGGGGAGCTGAAGTCTGATGAACGTCTCAGGCAGACGGACCTGCTCATTCCCAGTTACAGGATGCAGGGAGCCTAACACCTGTGCAGACCTGAAGGCAAGCCCAATGTGCCTGCTTCCCAGAAAGGGAAGTGTTGTGTTGGGAGAGATGACGCTGGCAGCGTGGTTTTATGCAGAACCTTTTAAACCAAGTCATGGGCATAGATCTGTATCTTTAGAGCAATGGAAGTCTGCTTGGGCTGCCATAACAAAACACCCCAGGCTGGGTGGCTTACACAATGGATATTTATTTTCCAACAGTTCTGGAAGCTGCTAGTCCAAGATCAAGGTGCCAGCAGGGTTGGTTCTCCTGAGGTCCCTTTCCTTGGCTGGCAGATGGCCACCTGCTCGCCGTGTTCTCCCATGGCCGTCTCTCTCTGTGCACCACATGCTTGGTGCCTCTTCTTATGAGATGTTATGGATTAAATGTAAGTGTCCCCCCAAATTGGTATGTTGAAGCCTCGACCCCTAGTGTGGCTATATCTGGAGTAAGGAAGGAATGAGATCATAAGGGTGGGGCCCCTGATCTGATTGGATTAGTGTCACACCAGAGAGCTTGCTCCCCACCCCCCACTCCTGCTCTAGCCTGACACACATACACCAAGGAAAGGCCATGTGACAACATGATATGAGGGTGGCTGTCTGCAAGCTGGGAAGGGAGCTCTCACCAGAAACTGCAACCTTGATCTTGGACTTGTGAACTTCTAGAACTGTGAGAAAATTAATTTTTGGCAGTAGAGATGGTTGTGAGAGAGGTTTTGGAAACAAAATCAACAGTATGCAAATGATGATGAGTGGAAGCATTCAGCAGAGGGAATGGAGAAAGGGAGATGTCAAGATTGACTCCAGATTTTTAGACTTGCAGAGTTACAGTAGGAACACTGGAGGAGACTAGGTTGGAGACAGGTAACTTTGGTCTTAGCATCATAGACTTGTCTTTTGAGGCATCCATGGGACATGCTGAGTAGGCAGTTGGGTAGGTGGGCCAGGAGTTTGGAGGAGAGATTCGGAATTAAGATAGGAATTTGAAAGTCTTGGGATTACAGATGGTAATGGAACTCAGTGCACTGCCTGGCATATTTTAAATTCTTGATAAATGTTTTTGAATAAAGAATAAATATATTGTGGTCTGAACTGTTTCATTGACACGAGCTGGAGCAGGGTTTAAGCACTGTGTATAATCACGTCCTTAGAAAGGCTATCCGCTGAAAAAGAAAACAGTAGAATGTGTGTCCAACCAAACAGAAATGATTCTTCGGATCATATGATATTTTGGGTGTTGGTGATTGACTTTCTTAGTAAGAATTTTGGAAAAAGACTAGAAAATGAAGTCAAGCTGTGAGGATAAGAGGAAATTTGGTACCTCTTTTCATTTTCTTGGAAGTCCCCCAGTTTACAGCTGTCCAATCTCTTGCATCGCCCGCCAAACCACTAGGCAGTTACTTGCATGGATGCACGAACAGGAGTGCGCTGCATTGGCGTGGCTGCAAATCTGTCAGCATTACAGCAAATAGCAGAGGCTCGAAAAATATCTTAGCAATTACCACAGTTAAACCACTGAGGATGAGACAGATAGGGGCCCACAGTCATATCAAAAGGGTCTTATGTCAACAGTTCACATCATTAGTTCCTGGGTTATTAATGGCTTTTGCTGAGCCAGACACGACCTGGTGTCCAGGTGTCCGGCTGAGCTAAGAGGTATTGCCTCGGACTTAGATTCTAGGCTGCAGGGTGGAAGGGGTGAGCAAACCCAGCCTTCTTGTTTTATGGGAACAAGAAAATGGTGCATGTTTTTAAAAGGCAGCCAATTATATCAGCTTTAGTTATGGTAGTAGTTACTGTTTGTTTTGTCTTAGAGGAGGACAGTAGGTAGGTAGATGCATGAAAAATTGGCACAATAGTGTTTGTCCTCCCACATTCTCTTCTTTTAAAATATAATTCTTAAGTAGCACAGGAGATAACATGCTGAGAAATGTGGATTTATTTGATGTTGCCCTGATTTTCAGAACTTCATTCTTTAAGCAGTAAAGTATTCAAATTTAGTATTTATTAGGCACCTACTGTGTGCCATAGTCCTTGCCCTTACAGAGCTCACAGTCCAACCCAGGAGACAGATGTTAAACAGGTACTTTTAAGTCTAATCAGTCATGAAAAGAAACTCATAAGGTTCTGAGTGGATCTTCATGAACTCATGGGCCAGAGACGGTCTCCCCGGGAAGCGACATCTAGACTCAGGCTTCACAGATGAGTGAGAATAAAGCCAAAAGAAGCAGGGAGAGTCCTGGACTGAGGAAGCAGCATGTTGACAAGCCAGACTGTAGTGCATGGCCAGCCCCAAGAGGTGAGGCTGGAGAGAAGGGGGCCAGCACCTCAAACCATGTTAAGAATCATGAATTTTATCCTAAGGGCAACCAGTGTGCTGTGAAAGGTTTTAAGAGTGAAAGTGACATAGTCAGATTTATGTTTTTAAAAGAGAGCTCTGACTTCAGTGCGAAGAAACCGGAGACGGTGAGACAAGGTGGGTTGGCAGGCCGTTGTACTCTTCCATGTGACAGGCTGGAGGTGAAGTTTTCGTTCAGGGCAAAGAAAATGGGGGCCTGGGCTTGAATGGTTGCAGTGGGGCTGGAGAGACTTGCATGGAGAAGATCTATTTTCCTTTGTAAAAACAGTGTTTCTTCTCATTACTTAAATAGTTTCCTTATAGAGAGTCTTGAAAAAAATATATAAGCACAAAAAAGAAGATAAGTCACCCAATCTGGAGCAGCATTATTTATTTGGTATAAACCCTTCCAGTCTCTCTTTTATGTGTTTATAATACATATTCATTTTTAAAAACAAAATTTGTTTTTAAAATTGGCCCCCAATAGGCACTGCAAGTATATATTGTTATATAACTTGTACTTTTAATAACAGCTTTTCTAGCCTCTGATATAAGTTCTTTGGCCTGTGTTGAAAATGGAAATGGCTTGGTATCAAATTGTACATTGCCCCAGAAAGAATCCCCTATGTATACATACATAACCTAGGATCTGTTTTCAGAGCCTGTCTGTCATTCATGGTGATGAATCTTGTTAATTTCTGGCCGGAAAGAATGTCTACCCAATATGTTGTCATGTACGTCCTAAGGGGAAGGGTCCTAGGAGATGCTCTGTAGAAGCTCCAGGCACCAGAGCTGTGCTCTTGCAGGGCAGGCAACTTAGAGGCTTCTTGATGGTGTTGCTGGGGCTGGCAGGATGTTTAAGGAGCTCAGTTTCATGTCTGAATGGTCAAAGAAAAAGATCATAGAATGAGAATGAAGTCCTGAATACCTTCCTGCAGAGTGGACTGAAGCGGGTGTGCTCCCTCAGGACCTGCTGAAGGGGAGATTAAGAAATGGAATACCAAAGATAATATAATGTTATATGTCAATTTATCTCAATTATTAGAAAATGAAATAATACTGAGGGTGTCATCTTGAAGTAATGTTGATGACCCTTCTTGACAGATCATAGAACAAACCAATACCCTTCAAGATTAAAACTGTTCCTCAGCCCTCTGTGGTCTCTCTCTCTCATTTTGACAGCATTTACTTGTGCTTTGCAAAATCTGTGGAAGGGATTCTAGCGTCCTGGGTTAGCAATACACACCAGTGGGCTAGGAAGCTCTTTTAGGGTAGCCCCAGAAGATTTAGGGAATAACATCTCTTGGCTTTAGAGAAACTTCTCATAGAATTTTTTTCTTTCCTTCCAGCAGAGATTAGCGGGGAAAGTCTCCTGGGCTTGAACTCCACCCACTTAGACTTGCACCCTTGCTGTTCTTCCGTATGGCCCCCAATAGGCACTGCATAAGGCTTGGAGGGATAGATCCTAGTGGCTCAAAGCCCTCCCAGCCTTCCATGTGCATGGATTTGGGACTGCTCCATCAGAAGTGTTCCTCAGCGGTGGCGGAGGGATGACCCTTGTGCCCTGGGTCAGCCCAGGTCAGATGAGACAGCAGGTTTTCCCCTGGGAGCCGGGTCAGCCTCTTCAGTCGGTTAATTAACTGTGTTACTGTGTGCCAAAGCACTGGACCGCAGGTTGCCGAAGAGGAGGTTTACGGAGCTGTGGCGCTCTCAGGCCATCAGTTTGGCATTGGATGAGATTCACATCTTTTTCTCTCTGAGAGGAGGTTTGCTTCTTTGCCTGGGGAGCAGCTGTCTTCTTGGAGAGACCAGCTCTTGAAAAATACCTGAACCATTTGCCTTCAAAGACGGTCATGCAAAGGCTCGAGAGAGATGTTTCCCGAAGGCCTTTCTGTTACTGGACCAGCTTATGGTTGGAGGACCTTCAGGCTCTTTCTGGGGGGTGTGCATATTTAGGTGTATCGCAAACAGTGATAAAGCCAAGCACTGAACTTCATAAGAAGAGCTCAGGGGTACCGCTCTGTGGCCACAAGTGAGAAGTTTTTTTTACGTTTATCATCTTGGTAATTCATTCTTACCCTGCACGGAGAAGAGATTCAGGTCTGTTCTGGATCTAGAGTCCTCCCTCTTTACCAGAAATAGTGCCATGAAAGGTTTGCTGCAGCAGGATTTGCAGCTCACCAGGGCCGCCAGCTGACACTTCTCTGTGCTCAGTTTCCTTAGCAGCTGGAGAATAGTTTCGGTTTTTCACTCAGCAACCACTTAGGACACTACCCTGTTAGGTGCCGAGTGTGCCGAGATAAATAGGTTGAAATCACCACCCTGAAGGAGGTCACAGCATGAATGAGTCTTTTTTGGCTGAGTTGGTAATCTGATATCAGAGAATAATCCTAATGCTAAATTCTCTTACCTCTGCTGTCTAATAATGGTGCAGTCTGTTTGGCTTCAAAACGTGTTTCTATAATGAAAAGTTAGCTCATACGCGGTTGGATAAAGGTATTAATCTCAATCTGTATGCTTTTTACCCTATGTAAAAGGAGCCAAAATAGCAGCAGAATTATAACCCTTAGCAGGAAAGAAAAATGCCCTCAGCTCAACTTGCATCCACAGGAGCTCTTTCTGCTTTGTTTTAAAAAAAAAATTTAAAAACGAGTGCCGGTGCTCAGGGCTCCGTTCCTGGAGATCTGCACCCCTAGCCTTGAAGGCTCCCAGCTGTGGCGGGTTACTTCCCCCTGTCTTGTCTGTCACTGGGAAGCCAGCATTTCCATCCAGTTGTTTTTGCATGCTTTTACTATTTCCTGCAGCAACCTCTTGTAGCCAAGGCTGCTGGTTTGCTTCTGGGGCACGAGCTCACACACTCCGATCACCATAGGTTTTGAGTGGTCTTGAGTGGTGACCCCTTCTATATTTCCCATATGCCCTGGTGCTGACGCGGAGGGCCAAGCCACCTAAACGTCTGTGAACCGAGGCAGTGTCAGCACTGAGCCTCCCCTCCCCTCCTTTCAGCCTTGACCACCTGTGAACCTTCGTGAGTGTGATAGCAGCTGCTGGCCCCTGAAAGTAGTCCCGCTTGCAGGCTCTGAAACGTGCTTCTCACAATTCAGGCCTGGCCTCCGCTGGAGAGGGACTGGTGGGAGCCTGTCCATTTCTCAGAGAAATGTATGCCTCGTTTACCATTTCCTGAATTGGTCATGGGGCCCAGGCCCCTAAATCCTTCATATCGTGTGGGATGGGGACCGAAAGTCTGTTGTGAAATCCCTTTTGTTTGGCCTGATTCTGCGGCGACCTTAAGTGAGTCACAACACTCTTTGAGAGGCAGTGGGGAGATAAGTCTCCTTTCAGAGACACAGACCATCCGTGGCCTTCCCTTTGGGCAGTGCCCAGGTGCTCTCAGGCCAGCCGCACGGTGTGCTCCCACTGCGGCCTGCTAAGGTCAGCAAGAAGGGCCCAGGCTGGAGGAACAAAGAATGCGGCATGCTTGGCCAGGAGGGCTTGCTTAGAAAAGGTTCCCAAGATAAATGCATGACCCGATTCTGGAAGTCTTGCCTTGTTCGGGGGTGGAGAGGTTCCTGCTGCAGCCCACATCACTGGCTCCACCATCGCGTCCCTCCAGTCTCCACACTGTAACGTGGCAGGCCATTTGAAAATCACAGAGGTGGCTTTGAAGAGCAAATCTATTAAATTTCTACATTTAAATGTCTATAGTTAAAAACATAGTTTGGGTCTGTTTGCAGCACACGCGTAAACAGTGCAATCATGGAAATCCATAGGAAGCCTTACTGTCCTCAACTTGCTCTAGGAATTATAAGGGAAGGAAACTGGCTCAGTGTTCCTGTGTGCCCCAGAGTCTGTGGGCGGGGGAGGTGGCTCAGTGGGCCTGCCGCGCGCACCCATCTCCCCAGAGGCTGGGAAGGTGCACGCCTGTCTGGGAATTCAGCCAAAGTTCCAATCTGTTCTTTCTCTGGGCTCCTGTTTTCACAGTTATGTCACTCTTAGGCTGCAGAAAGGAGTTAGAAAAATCAGTAGAACAGAAGGTATGGGCAAGAAAATACAGTCACATTGGAAGACCCAATGGATCCATTGTACTAGCACTGAACTTTCCTTGCAGGAGAATTATAGAACGCTTTATCTTACTTTTCTAAGAGGAAAGACACTGATAGCCAATCGTGTGGATTGAAACCTCTCGATATTTCATACGTCCTTCTATTTCAGCTTCTCTGCATCGTCACCCTCGTCCGAGCCTCTAAGCCCTGCTCAAGCTGCAGCCCAGCGGCCCACACTGACGCCCTGGCCCCTCCGTCTCCCTGCCCCTCCGGTCTCCGTGCCGCACTGCGGCACCATCCAAAAATCACAGGTCTTGCCGTGGGACTTCCTCTGAAGTGCCCTCCTGGGGCTCAGCATTGCCCCAGACACCTTCTTTGCCCCCCCCCCCATCCTGTGGCCTATCCCCCGAGATCACCGGTCCTTTGAGTGGCCTCCAACTGCCATACTGCCTCATCTCCCTTACTGCCTGGACTTGTCAGGTTTCTCCAGAGACAGACCAATGGATGTGTATGTGTGTATATATAAAGAGATTATTTTAAGGAGCTGGCTTATGGATCCCGGAGGCCTGAAGGCAGTGTGCTGGAGAATTCTCTCTTGCCTGGGGGAGGCTGCTCTTTCTGTTCTATTCATACCTCCAGCTGACTAGACGAGGCCCACTCCCCCGTGGAGGACAATCTGCTTTACTCGAAGCCCACTGCTTAAAATGTTAATCTCATCCAAAAACCACCTCCAGAAACACCCAGAATAATGGTTGACTAAATATCACCATGGCCCAACAAAGTGGACACATAAAATTAATTGTCACACTCGCCCTTTGCTTTTTGACGTCTGTCCTCACCAGACTTCTTCCAGCTTTTCTAATGTATGTGCTATACTAATTCTGCACTCTGCATCTTAGCACATGCTGCTTAGTACGACTGTAGAGCTTTTTCATCTGGTCCATTCTCATGCACCCATCATGTATTGGCTGAAATTCTGCTTCCTTAAAGGTAACTGCCCTGATCTCCTGGGCTAGGTTCTTTCCCTCAGATATATATTGCTAGAGCACAGTAAACACTTCCCTTTAGTATCACCCTTGAGGTTACTTATTCAGTGCCCATCTTCCCCACTAAGGGGAGCCCCTGAGGGCAGGAAGCAGGTATCTGTTCTGCTGTTACATGCCTGGCATTTACTAGCTGTTCAAAAATCATCCAGTAAATGAATGAATGAATATATTAGAAGTTTACACTGTATGAAAAGCTTACAAGCTATGAGACTCTTAATACACATAGATACAATCCGGTGAAGTCAGTATTATCTTCACTCTTACAGACTGAGGCCCACAGAGGTTAGGGACTTGCCCAACGTCATGTCACTAGTCATACAAAATCCGGGCTTCAAATAGTCATGAATAAAACTGCTAGCATGTATGGTACTTAATAAGCATCAGGCACTGTTCTGTATGTTTGACTATATGTTTGACAACCTAGTGAGTTAGGTAGCCCTCAAATGCCCCACACTGTTCCCTGTCTCCCGAGCTTCCTTCACTCTGGAGATCCGCTTCTATGTGTCTCAGGAATCCAGAATCTGGAATCTGAGGGGACGCTGCTTCCCTCTTCACCCCGTGGTCTTCTCTGGACCATCTTTAGTTTAGTTCTCTTTATCTTTTTGCCCCAGAAAGTAGGGACGAATTCATAAGTGTGCTGGCCAAGTGGATATCCAGTTGGAGAACAGAACACCGCCCTCCCCTCCTGAAGGCACCCCTTGTCTGTGCAAGACCTTGCCTCCAGCCACCCTGAATGAGCACGTGCGGAGAAGTGCTCGTCTTTGTGACCACTGTACTCTCCCCAAAGCAGCCCCTTCTCCCTGTCTTCCATCGAAGTCAACCCCATGGGCATGTGTGGGGTAAGCCAGATTCTCTGAGTTGGCGCCTCTGTGGTCTGGGGAGGCGGGGGAGGGGGTCAGATACTACCTGGTGCCAATAAGTCTTAAGATTTGGTTTCTGAAATCAGGTATATGCACGTATGTTTTCAGGCGAAGTGTTTTCCCAAGGTGATTTGAAAACACATCTGCACTCCCAGAATTGTTAGCTAAATGGCTATTTCATTGTGTTAAATTACAAACTGGTGCCCTGAAAGAATTAATTCCCAGATGATGGGGCAGGTCTTGTTTTTTTTTTCCATACCAAGTCATAATATTAATAATGCAGCTCAAAGTGGCTATGCTGTAAAAGGTTTAATTTTCGGAGACAATTAGTTTTATGGCTGACTTGAAGCATTTGTCTCTAACCGCTAGGTTAATATCATGACGTCTCCCTAACATATTCTTGCTGACAGTCAAAGGAGAGATGGGTTGGGGGCAGTACGAAGCTTTCCAACTAATGTATGATCCTATTAGTTGTAAAGCCTGTAATTACTCTGTGGTTCTTGCCTTTGACCAAAAAAAAGTTGAAAACCTTTTTCTTATGTTTTATGAAAAAGTGTTTTCTGAATTTGAAAGGTAGTATAGGTTTACCCCCCAAAAAGTTTGTGTCTGCCCTCCAGAGTGGGGAGGGGGGAGGAATGAGGATTTCTGGTCTATTCTTGCTTCTAACCCGTGCGTTTGTGGAGTACTTTTTAGTGAACAGGGCCATTGTTCAGAACAATGTCTTTAGATCCTATGTCTGCATTCTCGACTAGGTGTCTCACACCCACCTCATTCATTCATTCACTTACTCAACAGTATCTATAAGTGCTGCTGTGCTCAGAGACTGCTGCAGGCTTGGGGACAAAGAGGTGAACATGGAAAAAGCTCCTGGTCTCTGGGTATCATAGGAGGGGGGTGACTGGAGGCAAACAATACTTAAGTGAATGAATTAGTGAACAAGACCATTTCAAATGCCGTGCAGAAAACAGAAATTGCTAATGTGATGAAATGTGTGGACTTGGAAGAGGGAGGCAGCTAGGCTACTCAGATCTGCCGAAAAACATGGTGGTCTTAGGGAGCTAATGCCTGAGGCAGGGTCCCCAATCCTGCTCCTCCTACCTGGCTTTGCCAGTTGGTGCTGCACACTTTGCAGGTAGAAATGGAAGCCTTTGCAAAAACCTTGCAAGAATTAGCAGGACTCCCTTTGGACTCCCCACTCAGCTAAGTAGAGCACATAGCTTCTTTAGGGAAAAGAGAAGAAGGCATTGAAAGTCTTAAACAAGAGTAAGGTTCCCCAATCGCTGCCTTATTCAGGTTCATTAAAAGTGAGTATTTAAAACTTCCTTATGATTAACTGTTTTAATGTAAGAGTAATATTTAAGTTCCTCCATGATGTCTAAAGGCGTCTTGATTTAGGAGAGGTGTGCCTCCTAATGTAAACCTGTGGCTTTCGCTGTTTGTAAGTACTAAACCCTGAATACCTGCAGCATAAATAGGGTAAAAGTTTTATTCATTAGACTCTCTGGAGGAAAAAAATAAAACAGTTGGCTTCAGAAAACTATTACAGACTGTTGGCATGTTTCCCCAGCTGAGACAACAAGAGTTTAAAACACACATGCACACACATGCCCATGTGCAGGAAGACTTGTGCAGATAGGAGCTTGGGCTTTTCATTTCACTGATAAATGTGGAACCTGACGCACGTGTGGTTGTTTGGCTGAACTCCTGCCCCGTACCAGGCTGTGAAGTACCCGGGCCACTTCTGCATTCACCAGCGTGCTCCGCAGAGAAGCCTGGTGGCAGCAATTGCTCATTTAAGGCCTTGTCCCACGGACTGCATGAAGAGCAAATTTAAGTAAAAAATGCATTTGTTCTGAAAGACTACCATAGAACTCGGCCTACCCTTGGCTTAACATGGAAACTTGGTGCCTTCTTGAAGCTGGGGAGGCAGCATCACACAGGTTCAGAGCAGTTGCCCTGGAACTTGTCAGCCTGTGTTCACATCCTACCCCAGCCACTTAGTTGCTGTGCAGTCTTGATAACTGTTCTGACCTCTCTCTGGTTTATCTCCTCATCTGTGAAAGGTGGTTAACGGTAGGGCTAATAACCCGTTGTGTCATCGCGAGGGTGGAGTGGAGACCTCACCACAACGCGCGGCCCAGGGTCAAAAGCTCAGTAAGTGGTTTGCTGTCTTATCATTCCCACCGTCATCATTCCTGGGCTCCATCTGGTGTCCAGGGGGGGCTGTTTCTGCCCTTTTGTGTTTTCCCTTTCTCTGTAAAGCAGCACGAAAGCTACACCCCCATAAATGGAGGCGCTACTGGGGCAGAGTGTGGGCTGCCGTGACCCTGCTACTCGAAGCAGCTCTGCTCAGCGTCAGGGCGGCGAAATGGGCCCTGGGTGACGCGCTGCTGTGAGGGCCCTTTCTGTGGCCCCGGCGTGCAGAAAAAGACACGTCTGGGAATTCTTTAAGGAATGTAGCTGATCCAGTAGGTGTTGTCAGCCTCACTCGAAAGTATGAAAAAAAAATATATATATGTATAATTATATTGTATTATATTTATGAGTGTAAAAAATATATTTAAAAATATGTGTTTAAAAACATCAGAACTGATTAAGCCAAATGAGGCTCTTATATCAGGTAGGAAAACCTTGGAAAGCAGGCCAGCAGTCCAGTGGGCCTTTGTTCTGCTCTAAGCCACACTGCAACCCTGGGCAGGACAGGCACCCTATTTTACCTGCATTTACCCATCTCAGAGTCAGGACAATGGACACAAAGAGACATTTGTTCATTCAATAGTACTTGTGACAAACAAACAAAAAAGGAGTTGGAAACAATTTAAATGATCATTAATAAGAGAATGCCTAAATCAACTGTCACAGTCCATAGAATACTGCATAACAGTTTTTGGAAAAAGGCAAATTGCAAATAATATGTGTGATATAATTATATTAAAATGCCCACATAGGGCCATTGAGAGAGTGTGTGTATTTATGCTTGTGTGTGTGTGAGTCCCCATAGAAATACTCTGAAAGGAAGGACACCACGCTGGGAATGTGGTTTTCTATGGGAAGGGAGCTGAGTTGGAGAGGAGGTGGCGGTCAGGGGAAATTTGCTTTATCTGTCATACTTGAATTTTACTTTACAATAAGAGTTTATGCATGTAATAGTTGTGCTATGAGATTTTAAATAATTTCTAAAATAGGCATGAGGCTGGTTGTCTTAGTCTGGGCTGCTGTAAGAACAAATAACAAACATATTTCTCCTGGTTCTGGAGGCTGGAAGTCCTAGAGTAAAACCCTGGCTGATTCAGTTTTCAGTGAGGACTCTTCTAGACAGCCCCTGCCTTGCTGTATTTTCACACGGCAGAGAGACGGGGGCTGTGGGGGGGACGCCTAGGCTTTTCCTCTTCTTATTAGGGTGCTTGTCCCATCATGGGGGCTCCACCCCCCGGCCTCACCTAAACCTAAGTACCTCCCAAAGGTCCCTGCCTCCTAGTCCCATCATACTGGGGAGTAGGGCTTCAGTATATGAATTTGGGGAGACACACACATTTAGTATATAGCACCAACCTGCAGGGTTTTGAAAAGCCCCATTCCAGAATGTAAGGCTACAGTCTTGTGAAGACATCACTTTACAGTCTCACTCCAGGAACCCGGACGACCCCCCCCACCAACCACCCACACACACACACACACACACACACACACACACACACACACAGGGTTTTAGAGTTTGGACCCTTGTATTTTTCAGATATAATAGCCAATGATTCTTCTTTGACCAATATCCATGTTCAGTTCAGATTCTGTGTTCAGATGATTAAACAAAGTGAACGGTGTACTTGTGATTTGACCTTGGTCTGCAAAGGAGTTTAATCTGCTCAGAGGGGCTGACTAGACCACAGAAAGCTGGATATTGTTGTCAAACAACTTAAATCTGACTTAGTAAAAAGGGGTGTGACTAAGAAGGTAATATAAACACCTAGGTGATTGAGATATGATCTCCCACGATCTGTGAGAGCTGAATTTATTAGGCTTTAAATCTTAAGTTGTGCTTTTAAGGGAGTAGATGTTGGGTGTGGGGATTGGAGTGAGGAAACCAAGTTCTTGGGGAGCGACAGGTGGGAGGAATGGGAGAGAGGCCGTGAGGAGGGAGTGGCAGGAGAGGCTGGCGGTGATAATTGTTAGGTGAACTAAGTAGAGGTGAACTATACTCCAGCAGGCCAAGCTGAGGCTGGTTCTGAAAACGGCTTGAACGTGGCTGAGATTCCTGGAATAGTGACTTTCAAAAGGGAAGGGGATGTATTTGAAGAGAGTGTGTGTGTGTAAGCTGGGACAGACTACAGTTTTAAAAAGTATAGCCTATATATTTATATTTATAATACAAGCAGATTTTTTAAATCTCCACAATGTCTTATAGACTGGTTGTAATACTCAGAAAACACCAAAAGGAACATGCATTTAAAAAGATTGAGAATTACCCTAAAACAATCTTGAATGGGTGTCTCAGAGCTGTTCCAAGTCTTCCGTGACTCCACCGTGGCACTAACCATTATCCATGGCCTGGCTAATCTGTACAACTGTCCTACTGTTGTTTTTAAATGTCTGCAGATCAATAATAAAATACCAGTTATTCAGGTAGCTGCTATCTCTTGATATTGATATTCTCTTGATCGTTAAAAAACATTTACTATAAAACATTTAAAATACATATAAAAATAGAAAGAATAGCACAATGGACCTTCTGGACTAATACCGTCAGCTTCATTGATTTTCAGAGTATAGGCAATCTCATTTTGTCCATACCTCTTTACCCCAATCCCAGGTTACTATATGCAGATCCCAGAAAGCATGTCCTTTCCTTTGTGAATATTTCAGTTTGTGTACCTCAAAGTACTCTTCTAAAAAATAAATATATGTGTGTAACCACCATATTTTTATCACCTATTCAAAAATCAACAATCACTCCTTAATGTCACAAAATATTCTGAAATGATTCCCTTTTTTCTGAATGTCACATAAAAATTTAAGTTTCTTTTCATTGGGATCCAAACAAGGTCATACACAGATAGCAACAGACTGATAAGTCTCTTAAGCCTTTCTTTCTTGGTAGTGTCTCCTCTTTTTTTTCCCCTGTAGTTGGTTGTCTTGGTTATTGTTGAAGATACCAGGTCATTTGTCTTATAGAGCAGTGGTTCTTGAAGTGTTGTCTAGGGCTTGTTTGTGACAAGTACAAAGTAACGTTTAGAAGCTATTATAGCAATTGGACATTGCTGTAACACCCAGGCAGGTGGATATTCTCAGCAAATGTGCTTTGGACATAAATTTTGTGTGAGGCTGTTCCAGTGGTGCAGCTGCGATGATAGAAAAGCATTCTAGAGTAATACCAAGGTGAAGAAGTGTGTGTCAGAGTGTAAATGAACACATGGCTTCCTTCATCAAGAACATTTTGCTGTGAAAAACTGCTGGCAGAAATAAATAATAGTCCTTGTGATACCTGAAAAGGTATGAATTCACCTTAGGACTGATCTGTTAAATTTGAGATTATTCTCTTTATTATGTGTAAGTGGAAACTGATCATAAATAGTTGTGGCATACTGAAGTATAATGGTTATGGAGGGAAAAAATTCTGTCAAATGTAGGAACTCCTGGTGTTCCTCAAGGTAAGAAGCTAGCTTGGTTCCAACATTTTAAATATATGAATGTATCTGATATGTTCAGTGTATCAGTGATCTTAGTACTTTCATACAAAGAAGAAAACGTGTTTTTCAATGGCAAATAAGATCAAAAGGGGAGAATAATTTGGAAGAACAGAATTTAATTGATTGTTATGACGTATTGCATAATTTAAAAGTGAAGAATATCCATGTGTGGCATTGTACATATATAACAAGTGATCACCAAACACCTTTTGAATTTAATCAAGTGTCTTGCCAATGGGTTTCAGCCCTGGGAAAGTTCACTATGGATTCATTGTGACCAGAGAAGTGACAGTAGAAATTTGTTAGGGTGAAAGGGTTATACCCAACTTTATTTCCATGGTGGTAGATCACTGGAATCCCGTCCACTCAGAGCGAGTCTGTATGCAGCGAGCCGGTGTCTGCCTCTGGGCCTCTCTGCCCGCACAGCCGTCCCAGTCTCTGTCCTCGGCACTGCCACCCCTCCAGCCTCTGCTCTGCTCTCCTGCAGCCTTGCAGCTGTGCCACCGTGTCACCCAGAGCACTGGGCAGAGCTCTTTATATAGAGTCAATAGCAACAACGTATTGCCCACACGTGTTCAGTGAGCTAGCCAACCAGGGCAGGTGAGAATCGTGGCCACAGGAACCTTCACTTTATCCACATCAAGCATGTTGAATTTAATGGCTCACCGAAAGAAGATCCATGCATAGGAAATTCATGAATCTAGAGATCTATTTATTTAATTGAAAGATCATTTAAATTTAACTTTACCGGATAAATTATTAGCATTGGCTACTGTAGATTGAAGATGAAGTTTGAAAATGTAAATTCTATCATCTCATTTTGGATAAAAGTTGTAAATATCTTGAGCTTGCTAAAATTGTTTTAAAATCTATTCTTCCATTCGTATGTAGAGAAAACAGAGCAACAGAGAAACTGTTTTCTCTACTATGACTGCTATTAAAATAAACATTGAAGCAGTTCCTATAAGTATCCCCAACAATCCTTGATCCAGTTGAAGTTAGATTGGTTGACAGGCTTGAAGCTAGCTGATTTTTCACATTAAAAATGTGAATAGTGATATACACAGTGTTCTTTCAAAGTGTGTATATAAGCATTTAATATGAAGAATTAATACTTCATAACTTTATTTAGCTAAGACTATAATATGATACGAAGTTGTGAGTATAATAGCAATTTTCTATTAGTTGCCTATATGTACATTTTCAAAGAATAATGTTTTTTTCTAATTTATTGGAATGTACTTTTGTGTCTTTTTAACCTATGGATAAAAACTTGGGGCTTATATTTTGTATGTATTTTTTAATTTCCTTTTTCCTAGTAATGAGTTTTTATTATATTTACAAATATAGATCTAGAAGCTAAGACAGGTTAGAAATACAAAATCAAGTTAGACAGAAACACCTTCATGATTTCATTTAACATGTTTCTCCGTTCCTGTATTTCCTATAAATTAGTAGTTAGATCTCCAAGAAGCTGATGAGAATCAGGCTCAGTTTTTAGGTGAGAGAGACAATCAGTGTTAGGTACTCGTGGCAGGAGGTGTACAGTATCTAGTTTCTGCT
Source organism: Smutsia gigantea (assembly GCA_032199065.1). Classification (NCBI taxonomy): domain Eukaryota; kingdom Metazoa; phylum Chordata; class Mammalia; order Pholidota; family Manidae; genus Smutsia; species Smutsia gigantea. Next base: position 39,059 of record JAVSCE010022692.1, on the reverse strand, counting down.
GTCTCTTTTTGTGATGTTATAACCTATTGGTCATCATTGCCAAGATCCATTAATCCATTAGACAATGCACAGTTGTGATAACCTATCATTCCTCCTTCATTTATCCCTATGGCTTCTGGACTCTGAGATACTTGCACCAAGAGAAACTTCACTCCATCAACTCTTTGAGCACCCTGAGGCATAGGAGGCCTAGCATAGGACACAAAATCCTTTTGACATTATCAAAAGTCTTCATTCCTGGTACCACTTTTTTAGCAATCTCTTGTCATAGAGAAATGGCTTTCAGCAGCTATTTAATGAGCATCTACAGCGTGCAAAGCACTGTGAAGGCAAATAAAGGATAAATAAAGACTAGAATCTTTAGCCTTAGGAGTTTTTTTGTGTCACTGGTTGGCTCAACTTTGACACCTGAAATTATTTAAGATCATCAGTATAAGTAATTCAGTGCTAAGTCACTTCACTCCACAACCTACTCTTGTGAAGGCAAAAATTAGCCAAAGGTATTTCTAATTATAGCCTTTTAATTTCAATTTCAGAAACTGGTGTCATTTTTTTCTTCCTATTTGCTTAACAAGTTTCTACGGTCATTAAAAAGAAGGTGCCTCTGTGTGGAGAGTGGGGATTTCATTTGCCCAAATGAGTAACTTTTAACTGCTCAATTTCAAATTGCCGAACATCTGTTTGTTCTTGGGGTTTTTATGGTATTTTACATTCAGCTTGCCTGACACCGGACTGGCTTTAAGTCACTAAATATCATAGTAATGCAAGGAAAAGTAAGACATGACAAAAGGTTGTAGTACGAATGTTCCTTCACACCATCTTGTAAAGAAAATTATACTACTTTTTATTTTACTTATTTAGGTTGCCAACTATTATTCCAGGAACAATACAGTATGTTTTCCTTTAGAGACTAAGAACAATAACACCTATAAGGTTTTCCTTTTCTATGGAGAGAGAGTCCTGACTCTCCCTCAGGGAATCACTGTGAGGGTTCTACTAGTTTCTAAGTATATCTATATGAAATACACACTTCAGGGCTGGGAAAATACCACAAAACACCAAGACACTTCTAGGGACCTACCAGACCCGATGTGAAACACATGGCCACAACTCCGCTTGTCACTTGGACTCCATAAACCTCTATTAGAACTGCAGAACCATCATTTCAGGTCCCATGGGATCAAGGTCAGCTCAGACCTATGCCCAGCAAGAAAGATCTGACATTCTACTTTCCCAGAGCCAGTGATCCTAGCAAGTGGTTGCAAGTCCTTCTGTGGAAGGATCAGTAAAATCTTTCCCCTGGGAACTGGGCGGTGCTATTGCAGGGTCCTTTTGCAAGGAGATCTGGCCTGTCCTCAGCCAGGGGCCTGTGCGCCTGTGAATCACAGCAGCTGCCGTCAGCCTTCTGCTCTCCGGGTCATTCTCTCTTCATGCAAGTCAGTTGCCCACCCTGTTTGCCTCTCTGGCCTTGCTGTCAATCAGGTATTTGCAGCCTCCTAGCCCCTGATGGTTAATTGTCACCACTTGGCCTCTGCTGTTTTGGAATCCTGTCATCCCCCATTATTTAAAAAGAGCCCAAAACTGTGGCAGCATCTCCAACTGTCACTCCAGCCCACAGGGAACACGCTCCTAGGTTCTCCACGATGCCAGGCCCCCCACCAGTGCCTCGGGCCCTGTAGTGAAGGAAGTGACCACTTGGCCTAACTGGGATCATCGTTAAATAGTGAGTTCTTCTGCTTTCCCAAGATAAACCTGGTGTGGCACATCCACCTTTGAGCCTTTTGATTCCTTCCTCAGTTTTCTGCATAGACAGTTGCAGCATCTCCATCTACTTGAATGTGGGGCATTGTTGCATCCAGGCTTCAAGGAGCCATCCCAATATATGAGAAGCAGCTGCAGGTATTTGTCAGGAGAGGAAGTCACAAGTTACAGTAGATTGGTTTTTTTTATTAAGATATCATTGATAGACTTCTGGGAAGATGGCGGTGTGAACAGGGCGGTGGAAATCTCCTCCCTAAACCATATATATTTATGTGAAAATACAACAACTACAACTATTCCTAAAAAAGAGACCAGAAGATACAGAAAAACAACCAGGCTACAGCTACACCTGTGAGAACCCAGTGCCTCACAAAGCAGGTGCGCAGCTAAGCGGGAAGGACCCCAGAACCCACATCAAGGCTGGAAAGCACCAAGGGGACCAGAAGGTACCCAGCGAGACTTCAAACCCCTGCGGTGCTATAGGCTAGGCTGAGGGCAACCCCGCATGCAGGCAGCTCCGGGGATTATCCCAGAGACTGCCTCCTGGTGGGTGAGAAACCAGTTCAGGCCCCGGAGAAGGGCAAGGAGAACAACAAGCCGGAAGGGACTTTGTTCTCCCAGCTGACACACGTGGCACCTACCAGTGACCACTTCTATCGCCATGAAAAGACAGAGGAATATGGCACAGACAAAGATTACCCAGACAACCCCAGAGAGAGGACTGATGGGATAGATTTATACAATCTTCCTGAAAAAGAATTCAGAATAAAAGTCATAACCATGCTGATGGATCTACAGAGAAATATGCAAGGAGGAAGTGAGGAAAGACAATGCAGAAATCAGACAAGTGATCAACGGGCTTAAGAGCAGACTGGACGAGGTGCAAGAGACTGTTAATGGAATAGAAATCAGAGAACAGGAATACAGAGAAGCTGAGGCAGAGAGAGATAAAAGGATCTCTGAGAATGAAAGAATATTAAGTGAACTGTGTGACCAATCCAAACGGAACAATATTCGCATTATAGGAGTACCAGAGGAAGAAGAGAGAGAAAAAGGGATAGAAAGTGTCTTTGAAGAAATAATTGCTGAAAACTTCCCCAAGCTGGGGAAGGAAATAGTCTCTCAGTCCATGGAAGCCCACATATCTCCCAACACAAGGGACCCAAGGAAGACAACACCAAGACACATAATAATTAAGATGGCAAAGATCAAAGATAAAGACAGAGTATTAAAGGCAGCTAGAGAGAGAAAAAAGATCACCTACAAAGGAAAACCCATCAGACTATCATCAGAATTCTCAACAGAAACCTTACAGGCCAGAAGAGAATGGGACGATATATTTAACGTAATGAAACAGAAGGGGCTTGAACCAAGAATACTGTATCCAGCACGATTATCATTTTAATTTGAGGGAGGGATTAAACAATTCCCAGACAAGTGAAAGCTGAGGGAATTTGCCTCCCACAAACCACCTCTACAGGATATCTTAAACGGACTGCTCTAGATGGAAACACACCTAAGGCCAAAAAGATGTCACCAGAGAAAATAAAATCATAGCAAAGAAAGCAGACCATCCAAATACTAACTACAGGCAAAAAGTAAAATCAACTATCTACAAACACAGTCAAAAGAAACGTAAAAGAGTACAGAGTAAAACACCTAGTATATAAAGAATGGAGGAGGAATAAGAAGAAGAGAGAGAAATAAAGAACCATCAGACTGTGTTTATAATAGCTTAACAAGAAAGTTAAGTTAGACTGTTAGATAGTAAAGAAGCTACCCTTGAACCTTTGGTAACCACAAATCTAAAGCCAGCAGTGGCAATAAGCACATATCTATCGATAATCACCCTAAATGTAAATGGACTGAATGCACCAATCAAAAGACACAGAGTAACAGAATGGATAAAAAAGCAAGACCCATCTACATGCTGCCTACAAGAAACTCACCTCAAATCCAAAGATGTACACAGACTAAAAGTGAAGGGATGGAAAAAGATATTTCATGCAAACAAGGAGAAAAAAGCAGGTGTTGCAGTACTTGTATTGGACAAAATAGACTTCAAAACGAAGAAAGTAACAAGAGATAAAGAAGGACATTACATAATGATAAAGGGGTCAGTCTAACAGGAGGATATAACATTTTAAATATATATGCACCCAACACAGGAGCACCGACATATGTGAAACAAATACTAACAGAATTAAAGTAGGAAATAGAGAGCAATGCATTCATTTTAGGAGACTTCAACACACCACTCACTCCAAAGGACAGATCAACCCGACAGAAAATAAGTAGACACACAGGCACTGAACAACACACTAGAACAGATGGACCTAACAGACATCTACAGAACTCTACACGCAAAAGCAGCAGGATACACATTCTTCCCAAGTGCACATGGAACATTTTCCAGAATAGACCACATACTAGGCCACAAAAGAACCTCAGTAAATTCAAAAATATTGAAATTCTACCAACCAACTTCTCAGATCACAAAGGTATAAAACTAGAAATAAATTGTACAAAGAAAACAAAAAGGCTCACAAATACATGGAGACTTAACAACATGCTACTAAATAATCAGTTGGTAAATGACCAAATTAAAACAGAGATCAAACAATATATGGAAACTAATGACAACAACAACACAAAGCCGCAACTTCTGTCGGACGCAGCAAAGGCAGTTCTAAGAGGAAAGTATATTGCAGTCCAGGCCTATTTAAAGAAGGAAGAACATTCCCAAATGAATAGTCTAAAGTCAGAATTATTGAAATTGGAAAAAGAAGAACAAATGAGGCCCAAAATCACCGGAAGGAGGGAAATAATAAAGATCAGAGAAGAAATAAATAAAATGGAGAAGAATAAAACAATAGAAAAATCAATGAAACCAAGAGCTGGTTCTTTGAAAAAATAAACAAAATAAACCCCTAGCCAGACTTATTAAGAGAAAAAGAGAATCTACACACATAAACAGAATCACAAATGAGAAAGGAAAAGTCACGAAGGACCCCACAGAAATACAAAGAATTATAAGAGGATACTATGAAAATCTATATGTCAAAAAGCTGGAAAACCTAGAAGAAATGGACAACTTAGAAAAATACAACCTTCCAAGACTGACCAAGCAATAAACAGAAAACCTAAACAGACCAATTACCAGCAATAAAAGTGAATCGGTAATCAAAAAACTACCCAAGGACAAAACCCCCGGACCAGATGGATTCACCTCTGAATTCTACCAGACATATAGAGAAGAAATAACACCCATTCTCCTTAAAGTTTTCCAAAAAATAGAAGAGGAGAGAATACTTCCAAACTTATTCTATGAACCCAGCATCACTCCAATACCAAAACCTGGCAAAGACCTCACCAAAAAAAAATTACAGACCAATATCCCTGATGAACATAGATGCAAAAATACTCAACAAAATATTAGCAAACCGAATTCAAAAATACATCAATTAGATCATACACCATGATCAAGTGGGATTCATCCCAGGGATGCAAGGATGGTACAACATTCGAAAATCCATCAACATCATCCACCACATCAATAAAAAGAAGAACAAAAACCACATGATCATCTCCATAGATGCTAAAAAAGCATTTGACAAAATTCAGCATCCATTCCTGATTAAAACTCTCAACAAAATGGGTATAGACGGCAAGTACCTCAACATTATAAAGGCTATATATGACAAACCCACAGCTAACATCATACTCAATGGCGAGACACTGAAAGCTTTTCATCTAAGATCGGGAACAAGACAAGGATGCCCACTCTCTCCACTGTTATTCAACATAGTACTGGAGGTCCTAGCCACAGCAATCAGACAAAACAAAGACATACAAGGCATCCAGATTGGTAAAGAAGAAGTCAAATTGTCACTATTTGCAGATGACATGATACTGTACATAAAAACCCTAAAGATTCCATTCCAAAACTACTAGAACTAATATCTGAATTCAGCAAAGTTGCAGGATACAAAATTAACACACAGAAATCTGTTGCTTTCCTATACACTAATGATGAACTAACAGAAAGAGAAATCAGAAAACAATTCCATTCACAATTGCATCAAAAAGAATAAAATACCTAGGAATAAACCTAACAAAGGAAGTGAAAGACCTGTACTCTGAAAACTACAAGCCACTCCTAAGAGAAATTAAAGAGGACACTAACAAATGGAAATGCATCCCATGATCTTGGCTAGGAAGAATAAATATTGTCAAAATGGCTATACTACCTAAAGCAATCTACAGATTCAACGCAATCCCTATCAAACTACCAACAGCTTTCTTCAATGAACTGGAACAAATAATTCTAAAATTCACATGGAACCACAAAAGACCCCGAATAGCCAAAGCAATCCTGAGAAGGACGAATAAAACAGGGGGAATTATGCTCCCTGACTTCAAGCTCTACTACAAAGCCACAGTAATCAAGACAATTTGGTATTGGCACAAAAACAGACCCACAGACCAGTGGAACAGAATAGAAAATCCAAACATTAACCCAAACATATACAGTCAATTAATATTTGATCAAGGAGCCTTGGATATACAATGGGGAGATCACGGCCTCTTGAGCAGCTGATGTTGGAAAAACTGGACAGCCACATGTAAGAGAATGAAACTGGACTACTGTCTAGCCCCATACACAAAGGTAAACTCAAGGTGGATCAAAGACCTGAATGTAAGTCATGAAACCATAAAACTCTTAGAAAAAAACATAGGCAAAAATCTCTTGGACATAAACATGAGCGACTTCTTCATAAACATATCTCCCCGGGCAAGTGAAACAAAAGCAAAAATGAACAAGTGGGACTTTATCAAGCTGAAAATCTTCTGTACAGCAAAGGACACCATCAGTAGAACAAAAAGACATCCTACAGTATGGGAGAATATATTCATAAATGACGTATCCTATAAGGGGTTGACATCCAAAATATATAAAGAACTCATGCACCTTAACAAACAGAAAGCAAATAATCCAATTAAGAAATGGGCAGAGGACATGAATAGACACTTCTCCAAGGAAGAAATTCAGATGGCCAACAGGCACATGAAAAGATGCTCCACATCGTTAATCATCAGAGAAATGCAAATTAAAACCACAATGAGATATCACCTCACACCAGTGAGGATGGCCAACATCCAATACACAAACTACAACAAATGTTGGCGAGGATGTGGCGAAAAGGGAACCCTCCTGCACTGCTGGTGGGAATGCAAATTAGTTTAACCATTGTGGAAAGCAGTATGGTGGTTCCTCAAAAAACTCAGAATAGAAATACCATTTGACCCAGGAATCCCACTCTTAGGAATTTACTCTACGAATGCAGGAGCCCAGTTTCAAAAAGACAGATGCATCCGTATGTTTATCACAGCACTATTTACAATAGCCAAGAAATGGAAGCAACCTAAGTGTCCATCAGTAGATGAATGGATAAAGAAGAAGTGGCACATATACACAATGGAATATTATTCAGCCATAAGAAAGAGACAAATCCTACCATTTGCAACAACATGGACAGATCTAGAAGGTATTATGCTCAGTGAAATAAGCCAAGCGGAAAAAGACAAGTATCAAATGATTTCACTCATATGAGGAGCATAAGAGCAAAGAAAAAAACTGAAGGAACAAAACAGCAGCAGACTCACAGAACCTAAGAATGGACTAACAGTTACCAAAGGGAAAGGGACTGGGGAGGATGGGTGGGAAGGGAGGCATAAGTGGGAAAAAGGGGCATTACTATTAGCAGATGTAATGTTGAGGGGGGGCGCGGGGAGGGCTGTACAACTCAGACAAGTAATGGTTCAATAGCATCTCACTACACTGATGGACAGTGACTGTAATGGGGTAAGTAGGGGGACCTGATGAAGTGGGGAGTTTAGTAACCATAATGTTGCACATGTAACTGTACATTAATGATACCAAAAAAAAAGATATCATTGATATACAATCGTATGAAGGTTTCACATGAGCAGCATTGTGGTTATTACATTCACTCATATTATCAAGTCCCCCCACACACCCCACTGCAGTCACTGTCCATCAGCGTAGTAAGATGCCAGAAAGTCACTACTTGTCTTTTCTGTGCTATACTGCCTTCCCCGTTACCCCCTATATTATGTGTGCCAATCATAATGCCCCTCAATCACCTTCTCCCTCCCTCCCCACCTGCTTCCCTTTGGTAACCATTTACGCATGTCCCTTCTTGGAGTCTGTGAGTCTCCCGTTACTTTGTTCCCTCAGTTTTGCTTTGTTGTTATACTCCGCTAATGAGGGAAATCATTTGGTACTTGTCTTTCTCCACCTGGCTTATTTCACTGAGCATAATACCCTCTAGCTCCATCCATGTCGTTGCAAATAGTAGGATTTGTTTCTTTCTTATGGCTGAATAATATTCCATTGTGTATATGTACCACATCTTCTTTATCCATTCACCTACTGATGGACACTTAGGTTGCTTCCATATCTTGGCTATTATAAATAGTGCTGCGATAAACATAGGGGTGCATATGTCTTTTTGAATCTAGTATCTTGTTTTTTCAGGTAAATTCTTGGGAGTGGAATTCCTGGGTCAAATGACAGTAGTGTGCTTTTGTGTTGATAAATTCTCATCACTCTAGCTTGACACTCACCCATTGTCCCTCCCTTGCTGTCTTGCCAATGCGTTTCAGCCCCAGGCAAGTTCACTATGGGTTCAGTGTGACCAAAGAAATGATAGTAGAGCATTCCTAGGGTGAAAGGGTTATACCCAACTTTATTTCCACAGTGGCAGGTCAACCACGAAAATCTCATCCAGGGAAGGAGTCTGCATGCAGCAAATCGGTCTCCGCCTCTGGGCCTCTCTATCCGCAGAGCCATCCCAGTCTCTGTCGTCGGTGCTGCCACCACTCCGGTCTCTGCTCTGCTCTCCTGCAACCTTGCAGCCGTACCAGCGTGTCCTGCAGAGCACTGGGCAGAGCTCTTTATATAGAGTCAGTAGCAATGTATTGCTCACACATGTGTAGTGAGCTAGCCAACCAGGGCCAGGTGAGAATCCTGGCCACAGGAACTTTTATTTTATCCACACTTGCCCATGTGTCCCCCAGTTCCGTCAGTCCATAACAGTGGAACCTGAAAGTCCTTCAGAATGATTTATTTCCTGCAAGAACAGGTACTGTGTTTCCCTGCAGGCTGTGTTGAGACCCAGCCCTAATTATCAGCTGGAGTGGAAGGATTTTGAGAAAGAAAGCAAGACCTTGTGAAGTGGTAGCCTTAGGTGAGGGCTTTGCAGATATCCAACAGTACAACAAGCTGGTGCTCTTCCAAAACATCTTTTTTTAAAAAAGCTAAAAGCAATGTGATGGTTTTTAAAATCTTGAAGAAAGAAATTGTGGGGAAGTTGGGGTTCCTATGGCCGGATCCTCACTGAACTTAAACCACCTGATGCTGTAACTGGCCTGTTGCTAGGCTACCGCTTCCACACCTTTAGGCAATAAGCTATTACTGCGCTATATAGAGAGCTCGCCCTGGTGCTCTGGGCAGAGGCAGAGATGCTAGTGCTCGACCTACCGCCGGGAGAATAAGCCGGGTAATAAACCCTTTCACCCCAAAGAACGTTGTGCTGTCAATTTCTTTGGTCACATTGAATCCATAGCCAACTTGCCGGGGTCTGAAACCCACCGGCAAGACAGCAATTTTGAACTAGAGTCAAATATAGCTCTAATTACATAATAGCAATAATAATAATGGTTATTAAAAGCTAGCATCTATATATATTCTAGGTACATTATCTTATTTCTATAAGATATTATACTATATTATACTATTCAGTTTTTATAACCATTCTGTCAATAGGTAATATGCCCAGTTTAGAAAAGAAGCGGCTGATACTCAGAGCAGTTAAGGAGCTTCAGCACGTAAAATAATCAGCAGGAATGGATCCTAAATTGATCCGACTCTCAAATGTTAACCACCTGATTTTTAGCAGCTACACTGATACCCCAACAAAGCTGTGAAAACTTAAGGAAGAAATGTATATACCAGTCAGAATTTTTCATGCATATGTAGATAATTTCTGAAAAAAGGAACAGTACAACAAGCCAGTGCTGTTCCAAAACATCTTTTTAAAAAAAGGCTAAAAGCAATGTGATGGTTTTTAAAATAGCATCAAACCACATTTAGGAAAAATGAAAAGGGGAAAAGGAAACAGAGAAGGAAGCCCTCATTACAGAGGATCTTCTCGCCGTGATTGGCATTCATGGCATCGAGCGGCCTGCAGGACCACAAAGAGGAACATCCCTGCGGTCCATCTATCTTCAGTCCTTGGTAATTATAAGATAAATTTTTAACTGCTGTCCCTGAAATACGACTTTTAAGGAAACTTCTGATTTATGGAGTTCTATTGGCATTGCTAAGAGTTGATAACCAGAAAGATCCTGTTATAACTTGTTCTTTTGGGGGGTCATATACAGTATGTTCCAGCCATGGGTTGAGGCAGCTGTGGGCACAGTGGCCGATGTGGATAGAGCTGGATCTTGGAGATGGGAAGCTGCTGTCATCACAGCTTCCTGCTGTCACCTCCGGTAGGAGGCAGCAGGCTGAGCTGTTTCAGAGGTATGGGGACGGCACCTGCCTGTTCTTTGGCCAGCAGCCCTGGTGTCATTGTGCTTGCCCATACTTGAGGATGAAGGGGTAGGATGGGAAGCCATCAAGCGTGGCGTTTTGTTTCTAGGCGTCTGAGGGTATTGGACGGGTGGCATCCTGCCCAGCTGATTCTCCGCCAGCAAGGGCTTCCCAGCAGCTGCTGACGACTCTTACTTGGGGCCTCCTCAGACACCCCTTGCCATCCCTGCTCCTCTGCTGGCTCATATTTCTTCTTTTGTGGCCGGCTTTTTCCCTTTTGACAAGCAGCAGGCCTCGCCTGTTTAATTTCTTACACAATATGTAGAAAGTGATATCCTGCAGTGGGTCTGATAGAACTCAGTGATGAGTATGTCCCAGGCATGTCAAAAGGTACATTTGCTAAGAGCCAGTTTCTGTTATTTCTGTCACTTTAACATCAGCAGTCCTTTATTGGGCACTTTCTATGTGTTATCATTGTGCTAAACACTTTATTATGTTGTTTGAAATAATTCTTTTATTCTCTCCATTTTACAGAGGAGGAAACTGAGGCTCAGAGGCTTAAGTGACTCGCCCACAACATAATGGATGCAAAAGAGTACATTCAAGTCCATGTTGGTCTGATTTCAATGCCCTGGCTCTTAACTTGACTTTTTTTTTTAATTTAGATATATTTCACATTCCATAAAGTACACTCTTTTAAAGTATATAGTCAGTGAGTTTTACCGTACTGACAAAGGTGTGCAGCCATTATCACCATCTAATTCCAGAACATTTCATCACCCCCAACAGAAATCCGTATCCATTAGCAGCCATTCCCCATTCCCTTTCGCCCCTTCTCCTGCCAACCTGTTCTCTGTCTCTTTGGATTTGCTGATTCTGGATTTTGCATAAGCTCAAGCATACAATATGTGATCTTTCATGTCTGGCTTCATTTACTTAGCTTATAGTTTTCAATGTCCATCCATATTATATATCAATAGTTCACCCCATTTTATGGTTAAATAATATTCCATTGTATGGATATACTACATTTTGCTTATCCATTCACTAATTGATGGACATTTGAGTTGTTTCTACTTTTTTGATTAAGAATAATGCTGCTGTCAACATTTGTATACAAGTTTTTGTATGGTCATATGTATTCAGTTCTCTTCGGCTTGTGTATACCTAGCAGTGGGATTGCTAACTCATCCGGTACCTTTGTGACTTAACCAGACATTTACATGAAAACTCTTGAGTCTTCTTGAAGAATGAAAATAAGGTGGCTTCTGAGGCAATGCTTTAGAAGACTATCATAGCACGGAGAGGCAGGCTCCTTCGGGGAACTTTTCCTTTGGAGTTTTGTTATTATTTTGATAAATTGTCCAGTGGCCAGCAGGGCGTTGTAAAGGAGTGTGATACTGAGTCTGTGCGGACGGGAGAGCCCATGATGTACATAGTACTAGTTATGTCTTCGTCTTCCTTAATTGGAATACCGCAAACTTCCTTTTAAGTCCAATTTGATAAAGACAAGGCATGAACTAAATGAAATGCTCTCGGTGTCCTCTCCTTTCCATCAGTTGGGCATTTGATGTGGGCCCCGGGGGTGGAGTGATTTCCTTCTGTGGTGGAGAGAGCAAGCCTGCTGCGAACCGAGGGTGGGGGACTGCGTTGCCCAGCATCCGTCTCCTCTGTCTGTAACGTTTCCGTTGATAATATTCGTGCAGTGATTGCTCTTTTGCTCTAACAGGCTTACTAAAGATAACAAACAAGCTAGCATTAAAGGTTTATTTTTCTTCTGTAACTTTTTGAAGGCATAGCCTGCTTCTCAGTGGTAATAGAAATGCAGTGCCCAGCCCTCCTGCACTTGGGACTCTCACATACCTTACGTGAGTCCCATAGACGGAGAGGATGCACTTGAATGTAAGAAACATGTGTGGATACATCTGCTAAAGTCGCGCATATAAACAATTCCACTCCTATGTGGACATATTTATGTGTTTATTCACCAAAAAAAGTGCGTGTTAGAATGTTTGTAGGAGCATTGCTTTCAATACACAAAATAAAAATCTACTCAAAAGGGCATTCAATCAATAGAAGAATGGATACACAGATGTGGACTGTTCATGCAGGGGACACTGTACAGCAGTTAGGATGAAAACAGCGTGAATGATTATAAGCAACGGCATGGGAGAATCTCACAAATAAAATAGGCGAAAAGAGCCAGGCAGAAAAGAATATATCCTATTTGATTCTATTCGTGTAAAGTCGAAAGTAGGCAAGACTAATCGGCGATGTTAAAAATCGGGCACTGGTCACTCTTGGAGTGGAGGTAGTGATTGAAAGAGGCACGAAGGGGGCTTCTGGGATCCTGGCAATCAATTTTCTTGATTAAGGTGATAGTTACACAGGTCTGTTCCTGTTTTTGAAAGTTCAGCATATAATTTGTACACTTTTTCTGTATGTCACAAATTTTAAAAAGAATGAATATGTACACACCCACATAATACATACATACACATAATTATTGTCAGGTTTTCCCCACCTCTAGTTTTAATTCTAAAGGAAAATGTTATTAAGCATGATACAGACTATGGAAACATAATAAATACATCCTGCGAGAAGGAGTCCTGCGGTAATTCAACCGAGATCTGATGAGCAGACTGGGCTGGGAGGAATACTTCCAGTTTGGGAAGGGGTGGGGGCTGGGGGGGGCTGAGCTTGAGCCCCCCTTCTTATCAGTAGCTGCACCCTCAGCTGGTGCTCACCGATCTTCCCCTTCCTCCTTTATTCCTCCTCCCCACCCCCACCCCTGCCCCTGACTTTCTCCTCCTTTTCTTTACCCTCTTCCCACCATGCTCTTGTTTGGACATTGGGTAGATACCAGGGATCATGGAAGAGGCGGTCTGCCTGAGGCTGAGGAATACATGGTAGTTTTCTTGCCCAGGGCTTTGTGAGAGCGCCCCCAGGAGGAGGATGTCAGGGCAGGCCTCTGTGGTCTGTGGGTTCTTCCCAAGGAAGAACTGAGCCCAAGAGTGGAAGCCCACCTGCCACTGGAAATGTCAACTTGCCCTTTGCTCGAGAGAGAGCCCCGCTTCCGCTCCGAAGGGAGGCACAGGCTTCACCCAGGACTCTTACACAGAAAGGTCCCGTGCTTGGTGATTTCTCAGGTTGACCCCATCTCCAGCACACTGCTGAAGCTCAACTAATTAAAGAATTTTTATTGTGGAAATAATTTGAGTGTGATAATGGGAAGATCCTCAGAGACATATGTATTTTAAGATTGCTTAAAACTCTCGGGAATGAGTATCTCTGGGGCTAATTCTGGGCGTATAATAAGCAATTCAAGGTCAGTGTCATTTCTGTTCCTGCTGCCTTCACTGTAGGAATCTCTTCTTGTAAAGATGTGGCAGAATTTTAATTTTATATAATGCAGAATAACTGATTGTTATTGGAAATTTGGTTATGTGATATTTGTTATGTGATAGAATTAGTAGCAGAAGAGTCTGGTGGAACCATGTTTGTTCATGGAGAATCCATGACTGAAACTTAGAATATGAGCAATAACCAATTTGATAAAGCCGGAGCTGGGAAAGTCTCAGCTCAGGGGTGGGGAGAGGCCGAATGCGAGGGAAGCTGACGTCAGGCAGGGCAGTCCTGTGAAGCCCTCCACCTAGGAGACTCTCACTTTCCTGGGGGTCAGAGTCTCCCAGGTCGGAGTCCATCCTCCCGAGCCCCGGACTGCGTGCGCGTCCGACTGTGGGTGTGTGATGGTGTGAATACCGGGGGAGAAGCAGAGAGCGTCCCTGACAGCTGGCGCTACCTGAACTCCTCATTCCCCTGCTCCGCAGGGACATTTGATCCCAGCAAAGCTCTGTGCTGAAGCCAATCGCTGTGTCATGCTGTGTACTGAGTAAGGCCAAGGGACCAAACTCTCCCTGGGGCAGCCCCTGGGAATTGTACAGAAGAGATGGAGGAAGGGTTGAATGTTGGAAAGGATTTGGAAATCTAACTGGAGAATTCAGCCTCCCATTGACTTTATACACAGACAGACGCACGCCTCCTATTTCCTGAGTGCTTACGTTGTGCTAAACGCTTGTCACCCACTCCCACAGTGACATCAGTCGCTATCATTATTGTCCCGGTTTTACAGAGGAAGAGATTAAGGCCCCAGGAAGTTATATAACCCTCCCAAGGTCATGAAGCACACTCTGTGGGGGGAGTGTTTAAATAGACCTTCTCCGTTGCCTCACTCCTACCTCCACCAACCTGAAGGGAACTGAGGTGGGGGATCCATGTGTATGGTCTTCTGCAAACAGTGATGGGGGCACTTGGCATAGGGCTGGCTTCTCCAGATCAGCGCATGTCTCCTCTTGCAGGCGACAGACAGCATTACCATCAGACCCTGTTTAACCCAGACATGCTCGCTGAGAGTTGCAGCTTTTAAAAAGAGTTACTGCAGAAAGTCATGTGGGTTAGGGGAAGTGGGGTTGGGAAGAAGGGGTGGTGTGCCTCACAGTTTCTAGAATTTTTAGTATCAGATGAATATTATTTGAATACTTCATTGGCAAAGCAATTAGATAAAATGGAACCAATGATATGAAAACTGGGCTCAGTAGCCTTAAAAACAGCTAAAAACAGCAGCCATTTCTGGGGGAATCACACAGCAGACATTGCTAAGTAGAAGCAGTCTGTGTATGGCGGGGGAGGTTTGGGTGGTCTGCCTGAAGGGTCGTGGGCTTGCTGACTTGCAGGCCTCCTCCAGCCCTGAGAGAGGGCCTCTGTCCTCTGAGGCATGAAGTGGAAGAAGTAATGCTAGCAAACAAATTACAGTGGCAAATCACAGTTGATGTTTGCTTCTGGTAGACACCCGTGGATCCCAGACCTCCCTTTACCATATTTGAGATTGTGTTTGCAGAGTTATATTCATTTAGTTCCTGGCTAAAAGATCAGTTTTATGATTTTTTGTGTGTGCTGTGGTGCACAACTGGAAACAGGCCGATGTGGCTGTCTTTCAGATCCGCGGCGTTTCCTGTGGGCAACCTGAGATGCCTGTCAGCTAGAGAGACCCTGGTAAGGCTGGCCCTCCATCCCCAGTGGTGTGAGCCACCTCTCCTGCTGGCATCACGCCATCGTCAGGTGCCTCCTCACTGTACTGTCTCCTTCCTGAAGGAATGAGGGAAGGACATTTTATAGGAATATAGGAATAAGACCACTCTTAGCTCCTGGAACCTGACTGTCCCTCAGACAGCAGTGAGGGACCCCAGGGTTACAACAGGATTATAGGTGTTGAAGTGACAGAGTGGAGTCCTGCCTCCTAATCTTGAGGGTGTGTGTGTGTGGCTTTAAAAAGGAAGCAGAGCCTGTGATTGTAAGTGAGCCAGACAGGTCATGATAAAGAGTCATTCAGCATCCATTATGTGTAAGGCATTTGCATGAGTTTGCTGTAGTTACTATAATTACCACAAACTAGATAGCTTAAAGCAACAGAAATATATGGTGTCATGTTCTGGAGGCCAGAAGTGTGAAATCAAGGTGTCAGCTGGGTTGTAGGTTCCAGGAGGTGACCCTGTGCCTCTTCCATCCCCTGCCGGCTCCAGGCATTCTTTAGCATGTGGCCACATCCTTCCAGTCGCTGCTTCTAGGGTCACATGACTTCCCCTGCTTCTGTCTTAAAACTGCTTCTCTTAAGAGGATGCATGTGATTGCAGTTAGGACCAACCCAGAGAATCCAGGATAAGAATCTCCTCTCAAGATCCTTGATGTAATCACATCTTTTGCCATAAAAGTTAATAATCAGGTTCTGGGGATCAGAGCATGGACCTATCTTTTTGAGGGTCACATTTTACTCGCTACAGCATTCAATGGAAAAATAAGAGCAGGCACTTGCTTTTAGGAGTCTGTGAGGCAATTGGTAAGCATAGATATGTTTGTTTATTCAGCAAGTGGTTTATTGTTCATATGCCATGTGCCAGGCTGTAGGTTTGCAGTGGGTTTACAGAGAGGAATGAGACACAGCCCCTGTACTGGAGAAGCTCCGTCAGAGAGGAAAGACACCTTAAACAAGGTAACCCCAATGAAATTCCATCTCACATGGTCTAGTGTTTGTATGGAGATATGCAAGGAAGCAAACCCATAGACCAAAAATAATTTTAAAATGAAGAATAGTTGTTTTCTTTTTGCTCTTAAAAAGTTAAAGGAAACCCAACTCATAAACTCCCAGTAACAACTGTCATATCCCCTTTTCTCCCTCTCCCTCTCCCCCATTCCACAGAAGCCTGCTGTTTATCACCACCCACCAGAAACTCTAGCTCCATCCTCCATCCTGCATGGTGCTTCTCTCTCTCTCCCAGCTCTGTCATGTGAATTAGCTTAACCTTCCTTGACAAGTCAACCTCCTCCTTCCCCATCTCTCCTGCTTGTCCTCTAATTCTGCACTTAAAGCCCAGGAACGTCTCTGGCTAGGACAGGAGACAGGGTGAATGGAGAGGCTTTTTAATCAGAAAGTTGGAAGAGAGAGCAAGAATACTGACATCACACAATTGCAGCCCAGCCTGGTAGGTACTACAGTGGGATAAAAACAAACAAACATTGTTTTTTATCAGCTTCATTCAATCTTTGCAACAGCCCAACAGGTAAAACCTGTTATTCTTCCTATTTTACACATGAGGAAATGAGCTTAGATTCATGAAATAAATGGCCTCACCGGGATTTGGGCTTTGGGAGCCTGGGGGGTGGAGCTGCACTGAGGGGTCCTTCTAAGAGAAGGATGCCTCGGGTCAGGTTTGAAGGATAAGAAAGAGTTTGGAAAAAATATGAACATATTCTCAGCAAAACTGACAGGGCGGTGCTGTCAAAGTGTTCTGAGTACCCTCGTGGCAATCCAGGGTGCAGGATGAGGGGGTGGGTGGGGGGTCAGAGGAGGACTTGTTGGAGATACAGGTTGAGACCAGACATTCTGTGGATTTCTGTATCACTGGACTTTGTTCTGAGGGAATGTGAGTCCTTGAGGATTATAAGCAGAGGGGAAACACTCACCACGTTTGTGTCGTGAAAAGAGCATTTTGACAGTGATGGCATTAGTTGGGGGGTAGGGAGTGGGCGGGACCTGAGTCAGAGAGACCACCATGGCAGAATGGTACCCACATGTCAAGTTCAGTCCTGCGATTGGCAGTCCTCCCAGCCTCCATATGGTCTGTTCACATAAAACGCCCTTCGACAAGGGGCCCAGAGGAAGAGAGGTCCGTAGGCAGAGGCACAGTAATTGGCACCAAAGGCCCAGGCAGCCCCACCTGCCCGACCACTGCTTGGCAGGTCGGCACCGTTGCTGATGGCTCCTTCTTCACTCAGCTCGTCTGTCTGTCCTCCGTCTTTACCATCTTACAAGCTGGAGGAGAAGGCTTAGTTTCTTACAACTCCTTTTCTTCTAACACTGATGCAAGAGAAGGGTGGAACTTACCCTCTCATTGGCTCGATGATCTCTCAGGCCGAGACAGAGAATTTAACCCCTGCTGGCTCAATGTCTTTCCTGAGAGTCAAGTTTAATAAATCCCAACAACTGTCTGACCACGTTTGGTTGACTTCCATACATAGCTATCTTTTATTGAAGAGGTGTTTAGAGCCAGAGTACACTCATTATCAGACTCCTGAACATCAGTCTGCCTTTGGCTTCTACCTTTCCCCTGGTAAAAACTCATCTGCAGAAGCAGATTCCATTATGCAAGCTGAAAACTGCTTCACCTCGCTCATCCCAATTTCTAGGTTTAGATTCTCACAAACAGGATTTCAAGAAACATCTTCAGCTGCCAATTGGAGACCACTGTGATAGTTCGGTAAGAAATGATGGCATCCTGAATCAAGGCGGTGGCAGTGCAGCTAGAGAAGCTAGAACAGAGGAAGGAACAGTAAAGCAGTAAAAATACAACCATGCTTATATTTACTGAGCACTTTATATGTGCCAGGCATTATATGGTGTATTATCTCATTCAGTCTTTGCAACACCCCAGTGAAATAGAGGTTGTTACTCTTTTCCACATGAAAAAACAGGCTTAGAGTCATTAAGAAATTTGTGCAAAGTAAGTATCAGAGCTGGAATTTGAGCCCAGGTAATCTGATTTCAGAGCTCTCATTTTTCTTTTTCTTTTTAATTAAAATATCATTGATATACAATCTTTTGAAGGTTTCACATGAGCAACATTGTGGTTTCCACATTCACCCATATTATCAGGTTCTCACCCCCCCCCACCACCATTGCAGTCACTGTTTGTCAGTGTAGTAAGATGCTATAGAGCTGTTAGTTGTCTTCTCCATGCTGTACTGCCTTTCCTGTGACCTACCTATATTGTGATTGCAAATTATAGTGCCCCTTACTCCCCTTCTCCCTCTCCACCCACCTTTCCCAACCCCTCTCCTTTGGTAACCACTAGTCCCTTCTTGGAGTCTGTGAGTCTGTTGCTATTTTGTTCCTTCCATTTGGCTTTGCTTTTATACTCCACAAATGAGTGAAGTCATTTGGTACTCGTCTTTCTCCCCCTCTCTCCACATGCTTGATAGAGCAAAGCATGGTGGTCCAGTGCATGATTGACTATTGTTAGGAGATAATAACTGTCCTCTCTTCTGGTCTTTATTAGGAATCACTGCCTTTTCAGCAACTGTTAATATAATCATTATGGAACCATTCTTGCATTCCTGGATCAAATACAAATAAAACTCTACTTGTATTATTCCTCCAATGAGTGCTGTATTCTTTTTTTTTAAATCAAATGTACATCATAGTGGTTCAACAGTCCCCCTTCTCCCCTCTCCTCCCCTCTCCCTTGGTAACCACTAGTCACTTCTCAGTGCATATGAGTTTAATGCTATTTGTTCCTTTTGTTTTGCTTTGTTTTTATATTCCACAAATCAGTGAAATCATATGGTATTTGTCTTTCTCGGCCTGACTTATTTCACTGAGCATAATATCCTCCAGCTCCATCCATGTTGTTGCAAATGGCAGGATTTGTTTCCTTCTTATGGCTGAATAGTATTCCATTGTGTATATGTGCCACATCTTCTTTGTCCATTCATCTACTGATGGACACTTAGGCTGCTTCCATATCTTGGCTATTGTAAGTAGTGCATCAAAGCTCTCATTTTTAATTGTGTTCTTTGCTATCTCAAATCAGGAGGATTTGGTAATTTATTGAATCAGGGAGAGGGGAAGGAGAATAAGAAGAATGGGGGGAGTGTTCCAGATTAGGGAGATGGGCAGATACATGAAAGATGAAGCCCCTCACCAAGATAGGGACTTAGGAAAAGGAATGGGTTTGGAAAGGATGAAAACTTGGATGTGAACATGTTGATGGGGATGTCCGAGTAAGATGTCTGCTTAATGGTTAGTTGTTTAAAATATAGAGCTTCAGAAAGTGATTGAGGATAAAGAAGCATATATGGAGAATTCTGTGTCTAGACAGCAGGGGAGCATGTGGGCAGCAGGGAGAGGTGGGGTTACTGAAATCTTCTGGAGAAGAAATTGAGCAAAGAAGATAACTGAGGAGAGACTCAGAGATATGCACCACTTGAGGGACCAGCGATAGAAGAGCCCTTGAATGAGAGAAAAAATGGTTCAAGGGTTGGTAGGAGAATGAGGAGAGTGGGTCTCAGAAACCGGAGGAGGAGGAGGAAGTGAGATGAAGGAATGGTAGCAGTGCCTAAGGCACCAGGGAAATCATCAAAGGTAAGGACTGGAAGTTACCATTGCACCTGGCAAATGAGGTCAGTAGAAAACCGGTGGTGGGAGTACTAAATATTACAGCCCCTCGGGAAGACAGTACAGAGTTTCTTGCCAAGTTGAACATTGTCCTAGCGTGTGACTCAGCAGTTGTACTCCTTGGTGTTTATGAAGATGAAATGAAAACTTATGTTCACACAAAAACTGGCACAAGAATGTTTATAACAGCTTGATTCATAATTGCCAAAACTTGGAAGTAACCAAGATGTCCTTAAATAGGTGAATGGATAAACAAACTGTGGTACATATGTATAATGGAATATTATTAAGCAGTAAAAAGAAATGAACGGTCAAGGCATGGAAAGACATGGAGGAGCCTTAAGTGCATATTGCTAAGTGAAAAAAAACAGCCGAAAAGGCTACATACTGTATGATTCCAAATAAATGACATTCTAGAAAAGGCAAAACTATAGAGATAGTAAAAAGTTGAGTGGTTTCAAGGAGTTGAGGTGAGGGAGGAATGACTAGGCTGAGCATTAGGCCAGTGAAACTCTTCTCTATGATACTATAACGGTGGACACACACCATTATACAATTGTCCAAAGTCCTACAACTATACGGCACAAAGAATGAACCCCGGGTGTTCGTTAATAATAATGCATCAATATGGACTCATCTTTGTAACAAATGACCACCAGTGTGCACAATGTTTATAATAGGGGAAACTGGTGGGAGTGGTGGGCAATGGGTGAGGGCTCTGGAAACTCTGCCTTCTGCTCAGTTTTTCTGCAAAGCTAAAACTGTTCTAAAAAAAAATCTGTTAATCAAAAGAAAAAGAGAAAAGGAAGAAAAAAAAGAAGTAGATAAAGGAAGAAAGAGAAAGAAAGCCACGTATACATAATCCTGAAAGTGTAGCATGAGCACGTAATTCTAATGAGTCACATTCTGTGTGCTTGAAGCAAGTGGAGCAAAAATCTTACTAGTCTCTTTTCTGCTTACCAACTTCTAGGGCTCTCTGTCACAAATGCAAGATACAATCCGATGTCTGTGGCATGATAGGAAAATTTTCTCACAGCTCAACTTCCTGCGGGGGCTCTCTGCCCATGTGTTGTGCGCTCCAGCTGCAGCACTCTGCCCTCCTCTTTCCTCCTCCTGACACCCACTTCCCCACCACTCTGCCTTCTTGCTCTGACTTTCTCGTCCCCCCACCGCTCTGCCTAACAAAATCTTGCACATTGTCTGCCACCCAACCCAGATGTTCCCTTCCCTGGGGGAACTTTGCTGACTCCTTGCACCCAGCACACCAAGAAAGGTCTCCCAATGCCCCTCATTCTTTGTGCCCATCTCTTCAATAAATGCTTAATACACCAGCGTCAGCAGTCACATCAACAACAGTTTAGGGGGGAAATTGGAGACAGAAGGAAGCCAGGTCAACGCAGCTGGAAGCAGTGGGTGGCAGTGAGACACAGATGCGTGGACCGTGGCCATCTCTCTGGTGATTGGTTTCCTGCAGTTTGCTATTGCTTGTTTTGGTTTGTTTTTAGCATTTGTGGTTTTACCCAACAGAAGTGAAGTGAGAGCTTTGGGTGGGGGGTGCTCTTTGTTGTCTCTTCTTATGAGAACACTAATCTTATCAAATCAGAGCCCCACCCTATGACCTCATTTTACCTTAATTACCTCCTAAAGACCCTTTTTCCAGACACAGTCACGCTGAAGGTCAGGGCCTCAACATACAAATTTGCGGGGAACACAGTTCAGTCCGTGCAGGAGCTTCTAGGAAACTGAAGGAGCACGGATGAGGGTGCGATCATCTTGTCGAGGGAGGGGGACGGCAGAAGGCTCAGGAGTGACCCTGGTCCGGGTGTGGGGCATGTGGGGTCGTGCTGTGTGACAGGAGCGCCCGGCCTTAACTCGGAGGCTCTGGTGGTCTGGCAGGCTGGGCGGTCAGCAAGTACTTCTGGTTCCGTGTGAAAGGGGAGGACTCTGCACCACAGCCTTCCATCAATCACATCTTCATTCAGCGATAGGTCCTTATGTCTCCGATAATTCCTTGTACATTTGTCAGCAGCTTTTCTTGATGGTAGGCTGTGTCACGGGTTTCCAGAGGTCCCTCAACCTGCAGCACAACAGCCTCTTTATGGCTCCTGCAAAGGTGGTTATTTCGAAGACTCAGTAACTGTCAGATGCAGAAGAGGATACCATACTTGAAATGGCTTAAGAAATAAGCATACATAGCCCTCTGGTGAGGGCCATGGTGGATGTGTACAGTGAGTCATGTACCTGCTCCAAAGGTGCGTCTCTGCCCCTGTCGCCAGGCCCTGTCCTTGGCAGGTAGCACCCACGGGCACCAGGCAGTGAGCAGTCAGGTTCTGCTTTGCTCGCTGATAGGATGTGTTGGGGGTCCCTGCCTATGGGTACAAATTCTCAGAAGAAGGAAATGTCGCAGAAGCTTTGAGAAAATTAACCACCCCTTGCTGGTACTTCTGCAGTATTCAGTTTACATTTCTCATCTGACATCTGGCTTTTTAAGGGCCCTGCTTGTGGCTTATCAGGGCCAAATGATGAGTTTCTTCAAAGTCGGGAGTGAGTCACGTTTATTTCTGTTCTAGCCTCACTTGCCTCTAGAGGTGATTGCAGTGTCCCACATGTGATCACTTTGGGATAAACTAGTACAAGTATTGTGTATTAAAAATAAGCTGATTATTCTACTGGCTCTGGGTCCCTGCAGTGGAATTCAGTCTCTCTGCAGTGCCCTGGCTCGTCTCCTGTCCTTGGTGTAAGCCAGCAGTGGCCCAAGCAGAATCCCAGATGATAGAGAAGTGAAGTTTGCTTTCTCTTGGTAGTGATGCAAAAGGAGATGAGTGTGTGCAGGAAGGGTCCAGATCTGGAATGAACTGCCTATGGTAACAGTTAGGGCGATGCTCGCATTGTGGGAACAGCCGAGACCCAGGCACTCCACCCTCCCTGGCAGAGAGTTCCAGCACTTAGTTGTTGCCCTGTTAGGAGCTACTGCTGCGAGGGAAAAGGGGACAAGGGTTTGGGCAGGGAGGGTGCTGAGTGGGTTTGCATCATATAGTTTTTTCCCATCTCTAGGACCAACAATTCTGGCTTTAGAAATGAGGAAAATGTAGTGGTACTGACTCAAATCAAAATGAAAACCCTCTTCCTTTCTGATGACTCCAGTTGAGAAGTTGGTTTTCTGCTGCTTCAACAGGTGATCTGAAGCACGGACCTGCGATGTTTAGGGCCACCAACAACACTTGAAACAGCTTTGCTCGCTGTTTCCTCCTTCCCCTCTCCCCGCAGAGGCCTAGAGAGGAGGATTTGTGAGATGATAAGGTCTTACGAACGTGGGCAGCTGCTCTGCCAGCCCCTAGCTCCTCGCCGCTGCAGTCACTGTGCTGGAACTCTCTGCCAGGGAGGGTGGAATGTCTGGGTTCTCGGCTGTTCCCACAAACCGAGCATCTCCCTAACTGTTGTCATAGGCAGTTCATTACAGATTCAGACCCTTCCTGCACCCTCCCTCTCTTACAACGCACACATTCATCTCTTCTTGCGTCACTGCCAGAAGAAAACAAAGTTCATTTCTCTGTCATCTGAGTATCAGTCAAACGCCTTCCGCCCATCTGTAAATTATTCCCTGACTCTCCCATCAGGGTGGTGTTACAGGTCCTCCGCTGGCAGGAGGGAGCAGTTCAATAAAACGTGAAGACCCAGACTTTCAGAAGCTGTCTGAGTGGACTAGAAGCCACGAAACACTGTGAGCTGAATGGATGTCTTAACAAGCTTTTAGACGTGACTTGGCCAGTGCTGGCAGAGGAAGCTCAGGGGACGCGGCAGCAAGCATCGACACGTAAAGCCCTGCAGACCCACAGGGCAAGCCAGCCTAGGGAGCTAATGCCCTCTCCGGGGAGGAACTGACTGCGGGCGTCCAGCAACAGAGCACCATGTAGAGCGGGGAGAACCGACCCCCGGGTGTGAGTACAGTCTCTCTTCACCGCGGGGCTTGGAGCAGGAGCGGCAGAGCGAGTTACTGTAATTGGTTGTGCCCCCTGACCACCAGTTCTTGGGTACCTGTGGACTGTCTCTGGGCGGGTTGTGAATGACGCCTGCCTGGGACTTTTGTTTGCAGGTCTCTTCTTGCATATTTTGCCTGTCAAGAGACCGAATATACAGGGATATTAGTATCAGGAGACTTGGTTGTAAATCCTCATAAAAACAGCAAAAGCAAACCTTATGGGCCTCTTGCTATAAAAAGAAAACGGATCTCATTGCATCACAAACCCAGCAGCGGTGTGACTCCCTGGCATTTGTGATGAGAGACAAAAGCATTGGCAAATTGGAGAACAATGAAAATGGGGCAGTGGGCTGGGAGGAGGGGGAGAAACCTTTCTTAGGAAGTGGAATATCTTCCTGGAATCAGGGTGCTTATTGTGTATTGATGATCGTGCATTTATTTCATTTCTGCTTAAAGAACTGGCAGCATGTCTGCATTTAACATTTTTCTCCAGAACACTGAGGAAGTGAGCATCGTGATAAAGAGATACGGTGATAGGCTTGGGGCAGAAGAAATTCCTCAGCGCCAGCAATGGGAAACGTCTTGAATAATAGCTGATCTGCTTGGAAGAGGAGGCTCAGATTTAATGAGGGAATGGGGCTGCCGCAGCCTTGGTGCCAACAGGTTGGCAGTGAAGTTGAACTGGTTGATTGCGGACTGGTCACCACCCCTCCTTCCTCTCCCCTCTGCACTCATTGTTGGGGGTCCTCCATCCCTCCTTAGCTCTCTGCCTAAGCCCACCTCTGCCTAGCCTGATTTCGCAGTTCAGAGGTATCAGATGAGAAGCCAGGCACCCCCTCACTCCAAAAGGATGGGGATCACTCCTCTAGATGGGGGGGTAAGGACACCAGGGATGTAGCACAGTGACCATGAGAGAGGCGGAGAGGAGGCTGGGCTGCCCCGCACCCCCACCCAAACCGGAGGTGCACAAAGGAAGCAGAAAAGGAGCCTGTCATTGTGATCTCTTCCCACCCACTTTGTGTGTAAATGTACCTATACCTGAGAGCTGGGGGTCCTAGCAGAGAAGCTTTTACTGGATTTAAGTGGAAAATCATCTTGAGATACCCAGTAACACAGGGATGGTGCTCACAGCAGTCTAGAAACTGGAAGCCTGAGACTCTGTTCCTGCTGTTGCAGGCAGTTCCCTGTGCGAGTGGCCAGGGAGTCTCCGCCATCCCGGGAGGCTGCCTACGTCGGCCGTGGTGGAGGGGGCGAGTGGGTGGGAACTGGGGAGCATTTCATTCTTAAGTAGCTGTAACTGGAAATAAATTTAGAAAGAAGACATTTTTGCTTGGTTAACATTTTCTCACAACTGTTCTTTTTTTCTATCTTAAAAAAAGAGGAATAGTGATGTGTGCTGGGCTCGCAGAGGGCTGCTTACCAAAAGTCATTATGTAAACAAGGCTATCTCAGTAGCTTGCAACCATGGCAATAAATGCACCTTAGCTTTGTCTCAGGGTCTGAGAGGCTGAATTGCGTGGGACGGGCGGGAGGCAGGGGAGTGGCTGTCAGCGTTCTACAGGCCTGGTGACCCGTGCATCTGTTGCCGGGGAAACCGGACAGCTCTGCCAGTCAGCAGCTCGTGACCTCAGCTCATGGCTGCACGGAGGCCGCAGCGAGATCTCTCTCCCCAGGAGCTAAGCTATGGAGTAAAATGAGTGAAAGTTTAGTCATGGTAATAATATCTGTACGAACTGGGCCATTGTACTTGAGATGGACAGATGCCACTGTAGGGTCAGTCTGTCTGAAAATGGGGCGAAGGGTGTGGTTCCGGTTGAGTGTGCAGAGGTAGCAGGGGAGGAGAATGAAGGGCAATGCGGTTGTGGGTGGGAGAGCAGTTAGGGAGCCCCGGCCAGTTCTCTGCATTGTCTGCTGTTTGGGTCTGGAGCGTTTTTACCATATCGGGGCAAACAGAGCAGAAGCTCAGAGGAATTGGTTTGAAGGTACCGCAGATTACCTGAATAAAGAGAGACAAGGTATCCTGTGTTAAAAATAAACCACTTCCAAAGAGTGGCACAGTGGGAAAGGAAGCCCGAACTACCAAGTCTCCCCGTGTGAACTTGGGAATTTCCAAAGGTGTTTCCAGCCCCATTTCTCTCGTGTTTAGTTTCAACTTTATTCTTTCATTGGCTCATTCATTCAGCAAAAATTGGGGGTGCATCCGAGGGATTTCTGACCGGCTAGCAGGGGGGTCTGCTTCTTTGGAGCGCGTCTTCTCCAGGTTTTGCTGGGCTTCTCGTGGGCCTGGTGATCAGAGCAGGATGGGTCTGTGAGGGTTCCTTTTTCTCTTTTTCCTTGTCCACATTTTGGGCAGCAAAATGATGCATATCAGTGAGAAAATTTGATAGCTCACAATTTGGGGGACAGGGGATAAGAATTCTCTTTCAGAAATTATGATAATCCTATTTGGCCAGTTCTTTGACCTAAAAACATGCCCTCTTTAATCCTCATCACAGTCCTTTTTTTTTTTTTGTCCTTGTTACACATGAGCATGGAACCCCAGCCTGCCAGATGGGTTGGTGAAATAGCCCACCTGGAAAGTCATGGGGAACAAGGCTTAGTGCAGGGTACAGCCCACGACTTTTCCAGCCATATCAAGACCAATTCCTAATCTTCAGAGATTGAACAGAGCCTTGGGTTCCCATAGAAGCAACTGTAAAAGATGTCTGTATCTTCTGGGCCCTCAGAATTAGAATGTGTGGTAGGTCTGGGATGAAGAATGGTGTCTGGTCGGCACATCATTTCATTTCTATTTGCATATATATTGGTATTTTTAGTAAGTACATTTTAAATCTCAAAGAAGCCCGCACTTCCCTGCTGTCATGGAGGAGTGGATCCTTAAGCATTCCTTCTTCCACCCAAAGATCCCTTCACCTTTGACGTCATTATCCAGGGCTTTGGTTTGTGCTGGTGGTGGCCCCCGGGTACTGGAGGGTCAGTCATTCTGCTAACTGGTGGAAAGAAGAGCTTAAGTTTACTAGTAGTTGCTGTGCTCCAGAGTCGGGCTTAGCTGTCTGTGGGTGGCTTTCGCAGGCCTTTTATTCCCTCTTGTTAAGCAGCAAAGCAGCGCAACTCCCCGTGCAGCTGGCAGCGCCACTGCCAGTGTTCCCAGCACCGTGTTGTTCCCAAGGTGGGTCGTTCCAGCGGTAATTGAAACTGGAGGACAGCCCAGGCCTGTGCCCAGCTCTCCATCTGTTCCAGAACTCAGGAAACTGCGCTGTTTACAGGGAGGAAAGGATGAAGGAAGAGAACTCTAGTAAATGCTGGAGAAAACCCCAAGTATTTAGCCCACGCCTCAGGGTCTCTGGGGATGTGGTCCACGGGCACCTCATCTGCCAGGGAAATTGTGGAGGGCCCACACACCACCATCCAGAGGCCCTTTGTGACCATACACAGTACAGTTACCTCCAAAGGCAGGCCTGGAAACCTGGGACGTTTAGGGGATTATATCAGACCTCTGCTACCTGGGTCAGAAAATTCAGAGCTGACCTCGCAGCTCTGGCCATAGTCTTCTGGGCGGGAGAAGAGAGGGGGGAGGTTGGCACATCCCACCGCCTTCCACCTGGGCAGTTCAGGGCTTTGCTCTGTGAGTGCCCTTCCCACTCGTCCTGTGTCTCGCGGCCTCCCTCCCCTCCAGAGAGCAGTCAGAACACTGTCCTAAAATCCGAGAGCAGAGGTGTGGCCTGTCCTGTGTGCGGAGTGGCTCTGATGGCAGCTTTGTTTTGTCACTCCTAGGTCCCGGAGATGGCATAGTAATGCAGGCCCCATCCAGTGACCGGGAGCACCTTTCCCCGCAGGGGCCGGCCCGGGCCAGTGGCGTCGTGTTGAGCTGAAGGAACTTGCCTACTGCTTTCCCGAAAACCTCTATCTCTCCTAATTCATGAGCCAGCAGGATGCGGTCGCTGCGCTTTCAGAACGCCTCCTCATAGCTGCGTACAAAGGCCAAGCAGAGAATGTGGTTCAGCTCATCAACAAGGGCGCCAAGGTAGCGGTTACCAAGGTAACGAGGAAAAAAACACTTTAGCCATTCCTGGGGAAAAGCTTATCTCTTACCCACTGTCTGCAGAACTGGTGTGTTTGGTTCATAGCTTTCAAAGAACTGGCTTTTCTTCCCACTGATGTAGGTTTGGACAGAAGGAAGGAGGATTTAAAATGTTCTCATTGCTATCTTTCAAATGGGGTAACTTGTAGTTAGCGTTTGACAGTCTTTAAAAACACAGTTGGCTTTTTCTTACCTACTTCTTTAGCCAGATGGACAGAGATCTCTTTGGAGAAGTTGGTGCCCAGGACCTTACTGGGTAGAGTGTGTGGGGGATAATCATACTGGACAGGCCTCCTGGGGAGGTGGGCCAGCTGTGGACAGGGCAGCCTATCCGCCGTACAGGACAGCGCCTCATTGTTCCCATTTGTACGCTGACGGGCTTGGTCCAGCTGACCACCACCGCCTCTTTGGGCTTTGATTTGGTGTGAGTCAATGAAAATGTGTGGGAAGCTTTGGAGGACATTGCTTACCCCTCATCACAGATAAGCCATGGTGGATGAGAGAACATCCTAGCCCAGGGGCAGTTTTGTAGCAAAGCCGAGGAAAGACAGGCTCTGCACAGGTAGGAGACAAGTTTAAATACATAAATGAAAGCAGACTGATGGCAGACACACACTGAGCATTTAGTATTGCTCTGTGCACTTTGCGGTCCTCTAGAAGAGTTCCAGTTTTCATCCCCACTTTAGACATGAGGAAACTGAGGCACAGAGAGTATTTTTTTTTATAAGTAACTTGCCCAGGATCCATTAGCTGCTGAGTGGCAGAACCGCACAAGTACTCACAGAGTCTTGGCTCCAAAGCCCACCCTCCGGGCCATCCTAGAGAGATCTACAGAGGGAGGCCAAGCTTAATTTTCAAATAGTAAAAACTAACAACTTCTGACCTCATGGCAAAGATTGGCCCCCTCACATTTTCAGTTACTCATGTGCCTACTGTATATTTCATGCTTCTGATATGTGCTTTTCCGAACCACTCAGCAGTTAAGTCAGCTCTGACTCTGTCTACCTGGATGTAGTATCAGATGTCCCAGGCTGGGGCTCAGGTTCACAGGAATGCCCTCTCCCACCCCCTTCCGATGCCAACTGCAAGTAAGTCCAGGTTCTCACCTGTGCTTCTGACTGACCTGCTAGAAATTGAAGGTGCCAGCGACCCCCTCCTTGGGTTTGATTGATTTTCTAGAGCAGCTCACAGAACAGAACACATTGTGCTCACTAGGTTACTGGTTTATTATAGAATGATGTAGCTCAGGCATAGCCAGGTGGAAGAGGTGCAGGGAGCAAGGTCTGGGGAACAGGGCACAGAGTTTCCACACTGACTGTACCACACTCCCAGCACCGCACTCACAATTCCCTGAACTCCCTTGGCTTTTTATGGCACCTCAGTACATGGACATGATTGGTTAAATCATTGGCCAGTGGTGATTAATTCAACCCCCAGCCCCTCTCCCCTCCCTGGAGGCCAGGGGCTTGGGACTGAAAGTTCAACCCTCTAATCAGGTTGGTTCCCCTGGCCCCCAGCCCCCATCTTGGAGTTTTCTAAAAATTGCCTCATTAATATAAACTCAGGGGTGGATGAAAGGGTCCTGTTATGAATGACACATGCAGCTATTTTCAGGAGCTGATGACAAAAGGCCAACATGTCCTAACAGAAGATGCTCTTCTCTCTCAGGGTTCCAGGGCTTTGAGCTGTGAGCCAGGAATAGGGACTACCACCAGATATTTATTTTTATAAGTTGCAATATCACAATACACTTTGGTCCCTAAAGAGATAGAAAATCTTGGGCTACTCAAAGGTCCCCCGTTCTCCTAACAGTACTTTGCCCAGAAATGGTGACAAGGTTGTGTGGGACTGAGCGTGAAGGGGGCCTTACCTCAGGCCCACAGCTCTTAAGGGCCCAACAGTCACAAATGCATGAACGTGGTATTAGGGGGCACGCCCCCACATTTCAGCTCTGCTAGGCTTGCTAATTGGGCAACTTGCCAAACTTCCAGCCTCAACTTCCTTATCTGTTAAAGGGGGATGAAAACACCAACCTTTTATGTTTATTGTAATAATAACTTATTGAAGCACTTAGCTCATTGTTTGCAAGTTCTTATTTAAATACGCTTTTTCATTGGCTTTATAAAAAACAGCTTTATCGAGGTCAGGTTACATACCATAAAATACACCCATTTGAAGTGAACTCAGTGATGCATAATGTGTTTACAGAGTTGTGTAGCCATCACCGTGTTTTAATTTTAGAACATTGCCAGTGCTTCAGTCAGAAACTTCATACTCATCAGCTGTCATTCCCCATTTCAACCCCCAGCTCCTGGCAGCCGTTCATTAATCTGCCTTCTGTCTCTATAAATACCCCTTCCGTGGATATTTCATATAATGGAAGCTTACATATGTGGTGTTTTGTACCTGGCTTCTTTTGCTTGGCCTGATGTTTTCTAGGTCCATCTATGCTGTAGCGTGTATCAGGAGTTCATTCTCTTTTATTGTAGAATAGTATCCCCTTATGTGGATAGACCACGTACTGTTTATCCAGTCATCAGTTGATGGGCGTTTTGGTTTTCTTCTGGTTTGGCACTGTTACGAATAACACTGCTGTGAACATTTGTGTACGGTTTCTGTATGGACCTATGTTTTTATTTCTCTTGGGTAGATACCTAGGAGTGGAATTGCTGGATCAAACAGTGAATCTATGTTTAACACTTTGAGAACCTGCTAAGCTATTATCCAGAGTGGTTATACCATTTTGCATTCCCACCCACAGTGTATGAGGGGTCCAGTTTTTCTACATCCTTGCCCATTGCTTATTATTTTCTACTATTTTTTTGTTTACATCATTTGGTTTTTAATAGTTATCTTTATGGAAGTAATGCATGCACATAGGAGCTTTAAAAGTATAAGTTCAAATACTGTTAGAAGGATTCTAATAAAAACAGGTATCTCTTGGCCCAACTGCCAGTCTGCCCCCCAGAAGAAAAAACTTCCAAGTCTTTTAGCTGTTTATTTCCTTACCCTGGTATTTAGCTCCATATTCCTAATTAATATGCACATACTACTAATTTTATTAATTAAATTTTAATGTAAAAGCAATTTAGATATTTAAATTTGTATGTTGTACATACATGTAGATTGAAATGTCAACTATTTTTACAATGTTTACCTTCCATTTCTGATTCTCAACAGGCAACCACTTTAAACTCTTCCATAGGGTCTTTTGACATCATTAATGACATCCTGATATTGTTCAATCTTGGTTTTTCTCTTTTAGGGACTATCTGTTGACTTAACAATATGAGAACCAGTAATTTAAGATTTAGCTCTCTCTGCTCTGTCATACACGCACTTCTGCCTTCTCCAGTATACTTATATCATTACATAGGCGACATCAACATTCTGTCTTTACATTAAGTTACCCAATTCATAGCTGAGCCATGTGCTATGTACCATCCCCAAACTCTCCTCCAGTTATGCTGATCTTTCTGGAAATTCAGACATGTTAATGTTGTCTCCCCAGGGAGTCTCTTTGGAGAGCTATTCCCTGGAGCCCCTCCCCTTTCATCGGGACTGGTGGCCCACAGGGCCTTCTGACAGCCACAGGGATCTCCCTTTACTTTATCCTAGGGATTCTCCCTAACCGCTTTTATATACATGGACTTTCTGTTTCTAGACCTCAATGTATTTCTTTTTCTTAGTTTACTCCCTTGTTTGGATGTGGCAAACTCTCTAGTACGACGCTGTCCAGCAGAACTTTCTGTGATGGTGAAATGTTCTCTGAGTGTCATAGGGTGGCAGCACATGGCTATTGAACGCTTAAGATATGGCTGGTGCGACTGGTGAACTGAATTTTAGATTCGATTTTAATTAGTTAAAATTTAAATGTCCCATGTATTGAATAGCACAGCTCTAATGTCTTCCTGAGAATGAGCGCATGATTAATCAATTTTAGACATAAACCATTGTCCCTTTCTCTCCCACATTCTCCCGATTCAGTTACATCAAAAGTTTTGAGCAGATCCATAATTAGTCTGATTATGTAAATGCTCTTCATTAGTGTGCCCAGAGTCGTCCTATAATTGCATTTCCATTTTCTGTATAACTTGCTGTTTTTCTTGGACTTGGTAATTATTTGCTTCGTTTATTCAAGCTTGTAGTTAAATGTTTGCTCTACCCTCCAACAAGCCTGGACAACAGTGGTTAGTGTACTTTTCCAGGATTAAATCTATAATATATTTACCAGTTTTATTGTTCTCCTGGAGATTTCCCCGCGGAATCATGCAGCCTTCTGTTCCGCCGTGATCCGGGCTGCTCTCTAGTTCTGCCTGCGTGGAGACATCCTGAGAATTCCTTTCACCTCTCCCCTGTGTTAGATGCCGTTTGCCCCAGCCCGTGGCACCCTCACTTTGGTGGTGCATAATCTCTGGTAACTTCCTAAGAAAGGAAACCCGGGAGATAAGTGCTCTGAGAGTCTGCATGTGTGAAAAAAAGTCTTTATTCCACTCTCATGTACTGACAATTGCATACGAAACGTGGCTGAGAAGCATTTCGCCCCAGAACAGTGAAGGCAGTGTTCTGTCATCTGTGAGCTTACAGTGGTGCTGTTGGAAAGCTCGGCTTATGGATTCTTCCTTAACTGCCTCCCGAAGGCGCCCGCCCCCCCCCGCTAAGCCTGCGCACCCACCCCGCGCTCAGGAAGCGCACCCAGAGAGCAGGACCCTGCATGGGACGCACTCTCCTCCCCGCAGCCGCCGTCCATTCGCTGCGTCCCTTGTAGCCGCGTACTGCCCCATGGGTGCCCGGCCCTGCCCGCCGGACCATCACTCCACCCAGGTCGGTGTGTGTCTCTCATTTCTCTGAGGTGACATGGGAGAAGGCACTGGGTTTGGAATCCCACGGCCCCGGGCTGGGCGCCTGTCCGCTGCATGCCAGCCACCTGGTGTCCTGGGCCAGGGCTCCTCGGCTGTGGGCAGATGGTTCTGGGCTGTGGGAGCTGCTCTGG
Organism: Smutsia gigantea; assembly: GCA_032199065.1. NCBI lineage: Eukaryota > Metazoa > Chordata > Mammalia > Pholidota > Manidae > Smutsia > Smutsia gigantea. Next base: position 5,898 of record JAVSCE010022692.1, on the reverse strand, counting down.
GCCTTGGGGCACGTTCTGCCGTGTCTCTGGCCTCCACTGCTGGTGCCAGCAGCGCTCCCTACTCCCTGGCTGTGACAACCAAAGATGTCTCCAGACATGGCTAAACATCCCTTCTCAGGGACAAAATTCCCCCCACTGAGAACCATTAATGAGGCAGATTTCTTCACTTCGTAAGCTCTCAGATTTCCGTAAGCACCAAATGTGACAACATGTGTCATCACAGTCATAAAACCTAAGTGGGCCCGAAACCCTGCGCCTGTGGGGTTGACCCCTCCAGCGGCGCCTAGCATGGCTCTCACGTGGGCCGTGGACGCTAAGCCCCACAGACGGTGAGCGTGGCCACGATGCTGTGGAGGGTGAGTCGCGTGAGAGTCGCTCTTGTAAGGGCTCGTGGTGATTACATCATTTAGACCTCACCATGCCTCTGTCATCCTCAATGTACAGATGAGGAAACTGAGGTAAGGGGAGATTGGGTAGCCAACTCCGTCCAAAGTTTCAGTTAGAAAATGTCAGAATCGGGATTCGAACACTGGCATCTGGTCCGGAGTCCTCGCTCTTAGCCACCATATCTTTTTTTTTTTTTATTCATAGAGTTTATTTATTCAGGAAATGTATTTAAATTGTTGCAGTCACTCACAGATGTTAGAACATTCAGGTCAGACCATAGACGATGTGACAAAGCTAACTAAACAATGGCAAATACTATGAATTGGAAGAGAGAAGAAATCTCTGGGAGAAGAGGAAACTGGATAATTATATTTTGAAGAACTTCATTTCTGATTGCCTGGCAAAGTCACATGATTTTGTTCCATAGGATAATATCAAACCTCTTTGTGATCACTGTACATTTAGGAACTCATCCTGTTTTATAGGAGTTTTATTGTTTGAGAAACTCATAATAATTAAGAAATAATTAAGCAGGATTCTGCTATCATGGAGATGTTTCATGGGTTTGAATCTGGCTGCATTTTGTAGGGTAAAAGATAAATGGTTAACCTTTGGTGTAATCTCTCTCAGTTTGGGCAAATTATATCCATTCGTTTTTACTGTGAAGGTGTCGTTTAATATTCCTAGTGAAATCTTTCCTGGTTCTATAGGCCACATCATGTCTTCTATCTTCACATTTCTCTATTTTTAAAAAGTTTAAAAAATAATTATCTTAAGTATACAGAAAGTATGAAGAATATAATAAAAAATACTCATGTGCCCACTGCCCAGGTTAAGAAAAATATTTGCAGATATTATTGAAACTTCCTATGTAATACTTCCTGGTTCCATTCCCTCCCTGTCTCCCCAGAGGGAACCATTCTCCTAAACTGGATATTTATCATTTGCATTCATTTTTCTTTATGAATCTGTCCATAAGCAATATATGGCATTCTTTTGCACATTTTAAAACATGATAAATGATATAACACTTTTTTTACTCTTCTCTAACTTAATTATTTCTTCAGTATTGTTTTGAGATTTCTTCATCTTGATCCATGTAATCCAGTTCACTGATTTGTCATTGTTTAGTACTGTATTGTAAGCATATTAATTATACCACACTGAATTTGTTCATCCATTCCTCTCAGGGTATTTCTCCTGTCTTTGGGTATTTATATTGTTTTTAGGTGTTTGTTTTCTGTTTGAGACTGCTCCACTGAGCGCTCTTGTCCATGTCTCCTTGAACATATGTACAGAGATTCTCTGGGTCATAATAGCCACCATATCTTAACTGTGGGGTTTATGGCTTTGGATGGGAGCTTCCGGCGGCTGCTCTTTAGAGTGTCTTTGCCCCTTGCGCTTAGTAGGTACGACCTGCAAACGTCTGACTGACTGCGACCTATGCCCAGTGCTTTGGTAAAGCAATATCCCAATAAATGGTATCAGAAATGTGTGCAGCATTTCACACTAATCAAATTTTTTTCGCACTCTGTTGCTCATCCCCAGAACCCTGTGACATACACATATACAGATTTTTCTTTTAGAGTTGTGAAGAAATGGAGGCCCCAAAAGGGAAGTGATTTGACAAACTAGGGCCGGCTGGGGCTGACCAGGATCTGCTTCCTGGCCCCCGCACACATGTGCTCTCTGCCGCACCAGGGGCTCAGGTGCAAGGGGTCTCCTCTGTCCTCACGGGATTCTACTTAGCAGCTAACAGTGTGTGGGCGTGATGACTCTGCCCCCCACCAGGCGGCGCTCGGCATATACCACCTCCCTGAGCCCCCACAGCAGCCGAGGAGCCTGTGCTCAGCTCTGCAGCATCAGCAAGGGGAGGGGGTGCTGAGCAGGAAGTGACTTGGCCAAGCTGAGCCCGAGGTGGTAGTCCCAGAGAGACCCAGCCCTGGGTGGCTCTGATGCCCGCATTTAGGACACCGCCTGCCGCTGTCTAAAGCACCTATACTTCCCTGTTCCTTGCAGCTTGAACCCAGCACCCCTCGCTCGTCCCTCCTCCCCTTCAATGCACGCAGAGAAAGAGGCTGCCCTGTGGGAGGGGGCTAGGCCTAAGGAGCTTTTCTCTCTTCCTCCCAGCCACCCCCCACTACCACATGCACCCCATTCCCGGGGTTTTGTAGCAACTTGAGAAGTTCCCAACCAAGGCAGTGTCATGTAGAGGATGGGAACATGGATGTGGGAACCAGACTGCCCTGGGTTCAAATGCTAGCGTGTTTACCAGCTCTGTGATCTTGGGCAAGTTACTTGATCTTTCTGTGCCTCATATTGCCACCTTTACAATGAAGGTAAGTACTAGTAGCTACCTCATTAGGTGGGTAAAGCACTAATTAAATAAAGAACTGTCGAGTACTTAGAACTGAGTGCCGAGCACGGAGCGAGTGCCGAATGAGGCAGCAGGGACCATCTCACGCTTCATGGGGTCCGAGCACCAGGGAGCGTCCTGAGCAGAGGGCACAAGGCCATTCAGTGTTCTCTTCTGAAAAATGAGGATAATCCTAACCCTGGGGGGCTGCCATGGAGAGTAAATGAAATGACAACTGTTTAGCACAGTTTCCAGCATTTAATAAATGATCACGATAGGCTTCCTTGGTAGAAACGGAGAAGCGGATTCTAAAATGTATATGAAATTGCAGAGGACCTAGATAAGCCAAAGCAATTTTGAAGAACAAGAGTTGGAGGGCTTTCCCTATTTGATTTACAGATTCACTGTACAACCACAATAATCAAGATAGGGTGGTGGTGGTGTAAAGATAGATGAAGCGGTCAAGAGAACAGAATAGGGATTCCAGAAATATACCTACACCTATGGGCTCAACTGATTTTTGACAGAGGTGCTAGGACAATTCAATGGGAAAGAACAGTCTTTTCAACAAATGGTGCTGGAACAATGGGACATCTGCATGTAAAAAGTGAATGTATTATAGCACATATAAATATTAACTCAAAATGGATCGCAGGCCTAAATGTAGGAACTGTATCTGTGAAAATTCTAGAACAGGATGAAATCTTTGTGATCTTGTGTGATAGTTCATTTTAGTTCAGCTTGAGCGGGCCATGCTTCCTAGATACTTTGCCAAACGTTGTTCTAGATGTTTCTGTGAGTGTGTTTTTTAGATGGGATTAACATTTAAAGCAGATTTCGAGTTAGGCAAATTGTCCTCTATATTATGGATGGGCCTCATCCATTCATTTGAAAAAGACTGACCTCCTGGGAGGAAGAGAGCATTCTCCTTCCAGACTGTCTTGAGCTGAAACATCAACTCTTCCATCAGTTTCCAGCCTACCAGCCGACCCTGCATGCAGAGTTTGGGCTGGCCAAACCTCCACAGTTGGCATGAGCCAATTCCTTAAAGTAAATCTGCCCACACCACTGAATTGATAAACAAATTGGGGGATGGTGTTCTGCAATAAAAAGAAATGAACTATTGATAGAGGAAGCAACCTGAATTGGTCTCAAAAGCATCTGGAGCCAGATACAAAAGGCCTTGCACAATATGATTCCAAGTGTATGGCTTTCTAGAAGAGTCAAAACTATAGGAATAGGAAGAAGGGCTCAGGGATGGTGGGGATTGACTGAAAGAAAGGAGAAAATTTCTGGGGGTCAGCGAAAATCTGTTTTTGCTTGTGGTAGTGATTAAATGAGTATATACCTTTATCCAATCACATTGAACAGTACTTTAAAAGGGTAGATTTTATTGAATGTAAGTTATACCTCCAGAAACTTGGTATTTTAAAATAACTATTCTTTATATAGTTATTGTTGTAGATAAGGAACTGTTAAACTGCAGGAGGTTTAGTAACTTTGTTCTAGTCATTTATAAGTTGTCGGTGGCCCTTGTGGGCTTTCCTGTCATGTCTCCCCATACTACTCAGTGACTGCTCCAGTAAATAATGCAAACCTTAAACTTTTAAACAGAGAAATAGAAAGGGCTTGATGGTAGCAAATTAACGTTCCCAAGGATGACACTTGATAGTGTTCACAGATACAAGGAACGTGCAGAGCTTGTAAGTATTTTCTGGCAGCCACTCGAGAGAAGGCTGGAGGCCGATAAATGTATAACTGGTGTACACTCGTGGTCTCCAGAAGTGCAGTAAGAGCAGCCTTTGCATGCAGTTCCCTCCTGCTGGGACTGCCTGGGCCTCTTGCTTTTAAACCTGTTTCCTCTTTGCGCAAAGCCTCCAGGAGAGGTCTGTGAGGCTGGCTCTCCAGGGCCAAACCCCTTTCTTGTTATTGTTCATGCGCTTTGGTTTTGGTTCTGTGGGTGTGTGTTTGACATCAGGACTCACTGGAATGTTGTGGGTCTGATCTCGTGTTTGCTGGCCTCTCTGTTTGTGGTGCTTCCCTGAAAGCTGCCACTCCCCAGGGGGAGGGCGGTGGGGGAAACGCCCCCTTTACGAGGTTGTTGGCAGGTGAAAACGCTCACTTGAAAGAACATGTTGTGTGTAGCATGCTTCCTCCAGAAGACTCTATATGCTTGTTTAAAAAGATACAAAATTTTTAAATTTTTGAATAGTAATATATTCACAGGGCTCTATCGCAGAAGGTGCAAAAGTTTGACAGGTTTCTCACATGCTGTCTCCCAGCTATTCAGTATTTCTCTCCCTGAAGGCAATCTTTTTCTTGTATTTTTCCTGAGCTATTTCATGCATATGTGTGCAGAGAGATGTATCTCTTTTGCCCTCCTCTTCTGCGACTTGTACAATGCTATGCCTAACCTTCACTTTGCTGTAGTATTTGCTGAACCATAATTGGATTAACTTATCCCCTTTTGATGGACATTTAGATTATGTTGATCTGCTCTTACAACTCACCTTGTCCTGAAGTCTTATTGCCATCCGATTATATCTGTGGGACAGATTTCTCTAAGTGGCACTGTTTCATCAGGGAACATGTACCCTTGTAATTTTGACAGCTAGAGTGGAATTGCCCTCGGTCTACACCCCACCCACAGAGTGAGCAAGGCCCATGAGAACTGACCTTTCAGGGCAGTGTGACCAATGGCATACTGGCCTCACCCTTCCTGACAGCTCCCACCTCCCCCTTCTCCCAGCCCATCGTCTTCTGACTTTATCCTGCCTCTCTAACATTCTCTCCAGGAGCTCCCTGCTGTGGCTAATTTGGCCTCCGTTTTGGCCTTTGTTCCTCTCCACTTCAGCATCAGTTCCACGGAATTTTCCCTTTTTCATCTGCTCTAGGTTGTGTCTAGGGCCTGTTGCCTGGGATTGGAAAGAAAAGCAGGGGAGTTGGTTGATGGGAGGAGAGTGGCCAGGGTCTCCACACATCTCCCCTTCCTCGCCGTCCACTCGCAGATGGAAAAGAGGGTTCCCTCCCAAGACAGCTGGGGACTCGTCATTTCACACCCAGCAGCCTGGTGTGTTCTCGCCTCCAGAGTGAGGGCTGGACCCTGCGCTGGGCTGGTGCAGCCCGCTGGCCCTGCTCCAGGCTCTTGGATCCTC
>JAVSCE010022691.1:0-50824 GCA_032199065.1 Smutsia gigantea | reverse complement strand
GGCCCCGGGCTGCGCGAGGGGGGGGTTCTCGCGGCGGGCAGGGCGCGGAGCGGGCGGCCCGCGAGCGCGTGGCGGCAGGGCCTGGCCCGGCCGCCGCTCCTCTGCACCTGCAGTACTTCCCTACCCCCCGCGGTCGGCCCTGCCAGAACCCGGCTGCCCCCTTCGGACTAGCGGTTCCCGCCCTCCAGCGCTTCTGCAGCCCCGGCGGGCGAGGCGGGCCGCGCGGGGTGGGGCACACGGACCTCCCAGCCTAGGCCCTCGGCCGAGCCGGCCTCGGTGTCCCCGCTTCCTGCCACTCCCTGCGGGCCCGAGCGGTCTAGGACGGCCCCGGCGTCCCCGGGAGCCCTGAGCCCCGGGCCTGACTGACCCCATCTCCCAGCTGCTGCTCGCTCATTCCGAGGCAGGACAATGAGGGACATCGCGCGTTCGCGTACCGAGTTAGCCCGGCCCGCGCGGAGGGGGTGCCGGGGGCAGAGGCCGCGGGCCAGCTGTGGGGCACCCTCGCGGGGGTCACGGCCGAGCACTGAGCCCAGAAGGACCCCGGGGTCCTGCCATTGCAAGCGCCCCCCGCGCCGCGCTCGGCTCTTTTTCTCGTCGAAAACAAAGCCTAATCCGATACCCCCGCCCTGCCTCCCAGAGGAGGGGAAACGGGCGCGTCGCGGAGGGTAACCGAGGAGGACACTGTTCAGGAGGGGCTCTGACAACCTCCGATGGGGCCATGGCTCAACCGAGCCCTATAACCCGGCGCAGACACTTTGAAAAGTCATCCGGGGCTACTTTCCAGGCAGGGGACAAGGGGCAAGGCACAAGAATATTTCCAAGTTGCCAGACTGCCTGCTCTCTGTTGATTTTTTTTCCCTCACCTGTTGTGCGGGCCAAAATTCCAGGTTAGATTAATTCAGCTCCACCCATCTGGCCTTGACTGCCAGGCTGGTGCCCACAGCTGCCTTCCACCTACCTGGGTTGCTGAGAAGGGTGGGTCTCTAACACACACACACACACACACACGCACACGGGCAAGTCCTGGCAGAAACAACTTGCGGGGTGGACTGGCCTGACCAGTTTGGGCGGTGCTCACAGAGCCAGGTACCTGGCAGGCGTCCCCGCCCTGCTGGAGCTAACAACTCAGCCAGAACTGGAAAAAGAGCATTCAGCCGGCTATTTAGAAGCAGAAAAAAAAGGTAACTGATCTCAAGTAGCGCTGTCCAGAACACTCTAAGCGGTAGGAGAAGCCCAGCTCGTCAGTTGTGGGGGTGGGTGGTGAACATGGCCACAATACCTAACTTCTGCCCTGGCTTTTGAGAGGACTGAAGAATTGTTCTTCAGGAAAGTAAGTCTAGGACCAAGAAGAGACACTAAAAGAGTGTAATTTCCAACCAACCATGAAAACAGGATGTGGACCTGTGTTTGTTGTCAGTCTAATGTTTAATGTTTTAAATAATTTTATTTTTAATAAAAATTACATATATTAAAGAAAACGAAGAAATAGAGAATTAGAAGACAAACATTACCCAAACGCAACCACAATTAATCATTTGCTATATTTCTGTCTAGCTTTTTCTATCTGTAGATATTTCTTTTTTATAACACGGTGTACTCACACTGATAGTGCAATTTGCTATCCTCTTTTCACTTAATATTCTGCCATAAGCGTTTCCCTTTTTGTTATACAATCTCCAGATAGTGTGAAAATGGGGTGATGAAGGTGGCTTAGGAACCAGAAAGCTGGGTTCCAGGCCTGGCTCTGTCACTTGCTACAGAGTGACCTCGGACATGGTACTCACCATCTCTGAGAGATCCAAGTAAACTGCTCAATATGGGGTTTAACTGACAACAATTATTGTTTAATCCATAGAACAACCTTCTGAGGTAGGTTCCCTCATTAAACGCATTTTACAGATGAAGAAATCGATTCTAAGGTCACTCCCTACAAAATTGTAGACTCGGAATTTGAGCCCACAACTTTCCTCCTGCATTTTGTTCTGGAATGGCACCCACAATTTATGGTGCTACTTTACTCTTCACCAGCTGTCTATGTGACATTTCATAAACCCTCTGGCTTAGGTAAGTAGGTGGATGCTGGTGCCACCCACCAGAGTACAGGAGGAAAGATATCTGGGGACATCCTTGTGGAGGCAAGGAGCTGAGGGGTGAGGCCTGGGCTGGAAACACATTCCTGGGCCCCATCAGTGAGCAGATGGTTAAGTGAGGCCTTGGGTATGCAGGAGTTCATGGGGGATGGGAGGACATGGAGAGTGAGAGCAACAGGCAGCAAGGACAGAGCCCTGTGGGAGCACCAGCTCAGGAGGGACAGCAGCTGACAAGGGGCCAGCAGGAGAGACAGAGGAGCCACCGGAGAAGGAGGGGGACCAGGTCCAGGCCTGACCCCTGCCCATCAAGTCTTCCCAACTGCTTCCCTGTCTGGAACGTTGCACTTGGACAGTCTTGTAGCTCATTCCTCCATCCTGGGGAATCCCTTCCCACTTCACCTCCTCCCAGCTACCCCTTCTACCTGTCAAATTCCCACTCATCCTGCATGTCTCAGCATAAATACCAGTTCTTCCATGAAATCTTTTCCAGCTCCTGGGAAAGATTCCTGAGCCCCACCCACCCTCCCTCCACTGAAGTCTGACACGCCGTCTCTTTGGAACAGTTATCTTATTGGCATTGTAATTGTGTGCACATTGCCCTCCCATTACCAGGAGCTTCTGGAGGGCTGAGGCACGGTCTTTTTACCTTTGTAACCCTAGGCCTAATACCCAATCCATAGGTGTTGAATGAAGAAAGGAGGTCAGAAGCTGATCAATGAAATATCCCAGGATCACCAAAGACACACAGGTCTCCAGGGTTTTTTCCTGCCTGCTTTCCTACCTGCGCTAACCCTTCAGGGGCCTCCAAGATTAAGTCCAAATTCCTCAAGCCCTGCCTGCCCGGTCTGCAGCCACCTGCGCTGCCGGGTTATTTCCTAAGCGCTCAGGGCAGGAGAGCGGCAGGGGCGGCCCGGTGGTGCTGGTGCAGAGCGAGGCTCTCTGAGAGCGGCATTAAGCTAGAGCCAGTCTTTCGCTAAGTGTGGTCCTGGGACGCAACATCACCGACACCTGGGAACTTGATCGAGATGCAAACTGTCGGGCCCCACCCTGGACCTACTCAAGCAGAAACTCTGGGGGTAGCGCCCAGCGCTCCGTTTTAACAAGCCCTTCAGGTGATGCACGCTCTAGTTGGAGAAGCCTTGGACTAGTGGACGCGGTTGGAGAAGCAAGTTCCAGCACCTAGGCGGCGGCCAGAATCAGGCCCGTAGACGGAGCGAGGCTCCTTTTATAAACCGGCGTGACAGCCAAGAGCTGAGCCCTTTAGGCCACTGCTCTGGTGAGGTCAGGCCCTGGCTGCACAGCTGGCCCGACTAGAAAGGGAAATCCCGTGGCCGCGAGGAGGACTGCACGCACTACAGGCTGGGCAGGGGGCGTTTCCTTGCATCGGGATGGAGGTGGGGCTGGGGAATGAAAAGGGTTCCAGCTCCACTGATGAACAGCAGTTGACTCAGCCCTGGGCAAAGGGCACAGACGTGTAATTAGATGAGCGCGTGCGCGGAAAGTCACCGCGTGGAACCAGCACTGCTGGGTGTTTTCCGAACCTGCAAATGATTGAATGTTTCTAACTTCCTCTGAGGTGTTTGACCCCTCTTCCTCTCTTTAGCTAATAAGCAATCCGTAGTATTTGAAGAATGAGCTTTGTACTATGGGACCTGTTACAGAAATGTAAATATACATCCAAGTCCACACCTGGGCTTGGTTTTAAAAGTTGAACGCATTGGGAAGTTTGATTTGGGATGTGTTTCTTCTTTGGTCATGAATGGGTTAAGAATATTATCAGCTAATATTTGTATAGAGCTTTCCCATTTCAAAGCACTTCCACACACATATTATCGTTCTCTTCGTACACAGTGGCTAATACGCCAAATGTGCAAATGTTACTTTCCTTTTCTTTCTATGGCAGCTTTTATTATTATTATCACCATTTTACAGATAAGGGAACTGGGACTCAGAGAGGTAATTTGTCCAAGATCACTCACTGCTAAGTGGCAAAACTAGGCCTACAGTCCAGGACTTCTGAAATTAGCCTACCAGTGCCAGGGCTGATACAGGGCAGAAGCTGGCATTTTGGTCTTGGGGAAAGGGGGAGATTCATTAGTGGATTGCTTTTGGACGTGTGTTAATGTGACGTGGGCAGGGCATATAGCGTACACTTCTGAATAACTCAGCCAGTGCATTCATGTGTTATAACGATTCCTGTGACTTCATTTTGAATTTAGGTTGAATCAAATAGACTGTATAACTTATAGGGAGAATGCAAGGGTCTCCATCATGAGAAAGGGATGAAATAACCTGGAAACCTTCCAACCTAAAGGGGCTTGGCAGGAGGATAGGAGCTTTGACTGGCTCAGAGACTAAAGTTGCTGAATACCCAACAGGGATGAAGGCCCTGGTGCCCTGAAAACCTTGATTTGACTGCAGGTAGCAGTCAGGATCAGTTAGGTTGTGCTACAGTAACAAACAGTCCCCAGATCTCAGTGGTTTGACATAACACAATTTTATTTCTCCATCATGAAATATGCTCATTGTGGGTCAACAGGAGCCCTGTTTTCAATGGCTACTTAGGGACGCTGGCTGCTTTAACTGGACCTGTTGCCTGCTGAAGCCTAAAAGCAGGAAATAAGGATGGGGCATGTCAAGCACTGACTCTTAAAGCATTTACCTGGCAGTAACACATCACTTATGCCCTCATTTCACTGGGCAAAGCAAGTCACAAGGTTGCAGGGAAGTGCAAGAGGAGCAAGGCTCCCATGTGCCTGGAAGGAGAAGCAAAAAACATCTGCTTAACAGTGTGTGTGTGTGTGTGTGTGTGTGTGTGTGTTGGATGTGGATGTGTGCGTTTGAGGTACTGCATTTGTAAGTGCAGTGGGCTCTGCCCATTTCCAGAGTGCTTCCCTCTCCTGGGGACATATATTTAAGATTCCCACTTTAATGGTTTGTCCTTCCTCTCACTAGAGCAGGTTCAGAGATTTAGGGTGAAAGGAAACTTAGTTGAGGGAAGCAGGATGGAAGAGGTGAGTGGCAGCGTGACAGACTCAGTAGAAATTAGTTTGTAAATAGAGAAACAATCCAGCAGAGGAAAGAACTCAGTATATGTGTCACTAGGGGCCCGCCTGTAAAGGAAACTTCAAAAACAGCATAGCTTTGGCAGAAGCATTTCCTGCCTTCTTGCTGTTCACTCACACTCATCCTTCCTGGCTCAACTCAGGTGACACTCCAGGAAGCCTTTGATGATCTCTTGAGACGAGGCCCACCAATCACACTGTAAGAGTGCCTAGGTCCCATCCCTGTGGACAGGGACCACATGTTGCTCGGTGCCAGCTGTAGTATGTGAGATGTGAGCAGGAATAGAGCAGGGAGGGTCTCAGATGGAGGCAGAGAGACTAGCTGGAAAGCTGTTGCAGGAACCCAGGTGAGAAAAAATGATGGCTTCCATTAGGGTAGTAGGGGAGGGGTTGGAGAGAGATGTAGGGAGTCAAATCAATAGGATGGGAATTTTTTGGAGGAGGGAAGAGGCAGGAGGTTTCTGGAAGAGCAACAGGGTGGTTGGTAGCACCAAGGGCCCCAGAGGAGGAGCAGAGCAGGTTGCAGAATGGGTCAGCAAACACACATCCTATTTGAGGTGCCTGTGGGACATGCTCACAGAGAGACCCGGAAGCAGTACATATAAGAGCCTGAGGCTCAGGCAGGGGAAACTGGCTGAACCCAGATCCTATGATCTACCTCTTAGTTAAATTTCAATATCAAATCCTCCAACAAAGTCAACATTTTAAAGGAACTTGGGGGGAAACAGGGACTTGGAGAAAGGAAACCACAGAAAATATGTGTAGTATAAAAATCATTTAATTCCTGACCTACAAGTCCTAAGAATCCAGACAAAGCAGTGCAAAGTCTTCATAGAAAGAGCTGAGCACCCATCCATCCCTAAGAGTCGGGGCCAACTGGCACACATTTGTTCCATCATCTTGTTTCCATGAGCTGCTCCTGTTCCGTCTTCTGCTGAGCAGGAGCCTGCTTTCTGTCCCATCTGAGACAGGAACTTCATACCATATCAACCCCTTTCATCCTTGAGGCACCCCCTTCCACATTTCCTTTTATGGGTGAGGGTCAAGCCCCATGTGAAGGAAGGCTGCAGTGCCTGGGGACCAATCCTCAGAGTCCCTACCAGAGACCCATTCTTCCCACTCAGCCATTGTGTCCCCACCTCTGCAACACCTACCCCTTCCCCACACACTAAGATGTGTCCTCTAGATGCCTGGGCTGCATTTCCAGCTCCTCCATTTACTGGTTTATGGCTGTGCACGAGGTGATTCCTTTTTCCCAGCCTCCTTCCCATCTGTAAAGATGGGACTCGTGATGCCTCCTTTGCAGCTTCTTTTACAGAAAATCAAATGAGCCATGCTATGGCAATGTCCTGTCTCAGACCCTGGTATACAGTAGGCACTCAAACTCTCATCCTTACTTCCTCACCCCATCCCCCAATTCCTCTTCCCTCTTCAAAGAGAAATGAACTTACAAAGTTTTAACTATATGCAGCCATGACAACCAGAGTTAAAATATATACCAAACCCAATGACGACATTATGTATTACCTAAGCTAAGGAGATAATGACCTCCAGGGGCCCAGGATGAGGCCTGGCCCTGAGCAGGAGCCCCTTACTCAGCCTCCTCAGAAGGAGCTGGCAGTTCTCCCAGTGCCTCCCTCCCTCCACATCCAATCAGCCCTGCCAGCTCCATTCTAAAGTATCCTGAAGTTGTCCCCTCTCTCAGGCTCCCTGTTCCTACCCACTTGCCTCACTCTGTGGTCACCTTTCTCTCAGACGTGAATCACATTGCCTCTGATTCAATTCCGGAGTCCTGGAATTGAAAAGACCGGGTGCCTGGGCCATCCTGCAGCCAGTCAGGAAAGGAAGTTTCAGACTCTTGCTGCTCAAAGTGTGACCCGTGGACTTGCAGCAGTCACACCGTGGAGAGTTTGTAGAAGTGCAGGATTTCAGCTGAGCCCAGAGCTAATGAATTAGAATTTGCATTTTAACAAAACCTTCCAATGTTGTTGGCACCTAAAGATTGTGAAGCTCTGCTTTAGAAATCTTTGGGGATTAGGGATAAGTAGGCTAGAGACGAAAAGGACACAGGCATTCCCCCAGGAAGCTGGGAAAGCTGTACTTGGAAATACCTGCACTAAGGGACTGAGTCATTCGAGGTCACTCTAGCATTGTTCCTGGGGAGATATTCTGTATCCCCAACATTGTACTATTTATCTGCTAAATCAAGGGGTGGGGTTTATCAGCTGATGTCTCAGTCTTCTTGCTTTTAGGATCCTCGAATCTTCAGGAATGCCCTAATGGTGGCCTATCTAGGCCACAGACACATGACCCATATCTACATGACATTTGGCCATCTTAAAACCACAATAAACCTGAATTTGAACATCCAGCCTTTGGAAAACAGTCTATTTATAGTGAATCAAAATCCTGTAAGACAGAAAATGGGTTCACAGCAGAAAGTGGCCACATGGAACAGATTGGCCACTAAGTCTCAATCTGTTCTCAGTTAAACACAAGGAAGGTGCAGTGGGCTAAGGGCACCTGAGTGAGGCAGCACGGCACTCTAGGGGTTGCCTGTGTATCTGTTCCGATAGATACCCTGGCCTAATGCCAGCAGGCTACACCTCTTGGCTGTGAGGAACCTCGTCAGAGGTAGGCAGATCAATTCCTTTATGTGTATGCCAGAGATGTCAGATCTGTCTATTTCTTCCTGTGGGCACTCCTGGGATGTAGACCCCACATCCGCACTGAAAGAAAACCTCAGGGTTAGGGTTGTGGGATTCAGCAAATAAACATATAGGGCATTCAGTTCAATTTGAATGTCAGGGAAACAACAAATAATTTGTTAGTGTATATATGTCCTGAATATTACATTCCAGAGTAACCCTGCTCAAGATTAAAGTCTGTCCCCAGAGCATGGGACCAGAGGAGGTTTGGACTGAAGGAAAGTCACCTGAGGCCGGGGTACCTTCCTAAGACCCACCCTAATTTTGAATACATTGCTGAAATGGGCTTAATTAGTTTTAGGGTGTGTGCTATCATTTGCATTTACAGTGTTGTGCCCTACAAAAATGGGAACTCCCAACATGTTTTTTTACATTATCATGTTTTGGGTGTGGCAGTTTAAGGAAGGTGTACTATAATACTATGAAAGCATTGTAGTTTTGATTAATTCCAGGTCAGGTTCCCATAGGAGATGGACTGTTTCTTAGTCCAGACCAAAAAAAAATCCTGCTTAACCAGAAAAATCCTAAGTAATTGGCATTTATTCATTGAGACCTGTGAAAGAAAATGTTGGCAACTATTTAGTTGACCAAACAATCAAAAGTATTTCTAAGCATAAAATCAATAAACCTTTCTGCATGTCAACAACCCAAATTAAATAATAAATTCAGAGAAAATATTTACAAGCAAATGAACTGGAAAGGTGTTATATACTTAGTACGTAAGGAAAAATACAAATACCCATAAGGGGGGAAAAAGGCAAAGGATATAAACATTCACAAAAGAGGAAATAAAAATGACCAATAAAAATATGAAAAACCCAACCATCCTCATTAATAATCATAGCAAACTGACAGATGGCAAATCGAAAACACTGTTTCGTAAATACTGTAACAATTTTCTTTCCTAAGATATGCCACTGATGTGACCATAAACTTGTGTATCCTTCTGGGAAGCAATTTAGCAATGTTTATCAGTAACCTTCAAAATGTTTATGCCCTCTGACTCAATAATTTCTCTTCTAGGAAAGTGGTGCACAAAAATCTAGGCACAAAGATCTTCATGGAACATTTATTTATAACAACAGAAAATAGAAACGACCTAAATGGACAAACGTTAAACAATGATTTATAGGATATGAGCACATTAGAACATGATGCAGCCATTATGATTATTTTATTAGTTAAAAAAATTAACAAATACAGGTTAATTATAGAAAAATTAAAAAATTATTATTTGTATAAGCAAAAAGAAAAATCTAAAAAGAATCTGCAGTCCAGCGTTAATCACTGTTAATGTCATGTACCATATCATTAAAAGCCTCATGCTTTAATATTAAAATAGTTTTTGAAAAATATTTGGTAACATTGGAAAATATTCACCATGTGAAGCCAAATGAAAACTAGTACATATTGTACTATCAAAAATTTGTAAGCAAATATACTTAAAGATTAGAAGAGAATACATTACATCAAAATATTAGTAACAGATCTCTGGATAAATTTTTTCTTCTTTGTATCTTCTAAAGTATCTACCATAAATAGATATTGCTCCTATAAGAGAAATAGAAAACTATTTTTGAAAAATAACAAGTGGAACATCCAGGCCTTAAAGCAGAGCCTTAAGAGAGAAGGAAGCAAATCCCAATTACTAATAGAATGACTTGACTTGGCACTTTTGAACCACCTGGAACTGAAGGAATATTGATGCCCAGGCTCCACTCCCAGACATTCTGTTTGAATGGACCTGGGCCCGGACTCCAGGTCTCATGTCCTTGGCAACGTCTAGTCACACTGGGTGGGGGTCTACTGTGCAGCCAGGCTGGGAACCATGGCTTGCATGAGATCACAAGTTCCGGCAGGAGTTTAGGCCTTTGTGATCTGGTGGAGGAGGAAATGTGAGACCTGATTTCAGGCCCTGTAAGTGGCCCTCAGCAGCTGAATGCTTTAGGTGAGTTGTTCAACTGAACCTCAGTTTGACTATCTGTAAAATGGGGATATTTAATGACAACCACCAGAGTTAGGGAGTGGCTTCAAGGAGAGGATACATGAGAAAGCGCTGTGTGAAACAGGAAGCATACAGAATGTGTTCTTTGTTAGCGCCTGGAAACTCAGATGATAGCAAGTATCTCTGATCAATGAAATATCCTTGGCACCACGGGAACCCATGCAAATAAACAGGTTTGTTTCTGAGCTGTGTCAGTCTTGTAATATGACTTGATCTGGAGATCCTATAGGCGTGTGCTGTCAAATGTGGATGCCTGGGGCAGTTCTACCCTGAGGGCTCATGGGTAGCAGACACAGCCAATAGACTTGAGTTGCCTCAGACCTTTTGGTCATCTTGCTTGGAGAGGTGGCTGGCCTCCAGAAGCCAAAACCTTGTTCTCATGAAAATGTGCCTTTGCATTTTAAACAAACACTGCTGCAAAGTAAAAGTTATTTAAATTGTCTCCTCCTGGGGAGGTTGTGTGGCCATTGCTTAAAATGTCTTGGGGAATTCCTCTTTTGAGATTGCCTTTGTCTAAGCTACGGTTTTTTCCTGAGTATTTTCAATCAGTGAATTCATTCTCCATCCTTTGAAGTGGAGCTTAATTTTAGAAAGCAGCCCAAAATATCTTTTAGAACCAAATTTGATCATTAAGATGGTGTTCAAACCTAGGTAAGTGTAGGGAAAATGAAAGTTCCCATGGTCAGGCTCCTCACCTGAGCCTAATCTACTTGCCCACTGCACACATGCAATGATGTAAAAATCGGCCTACTATGTAGGTGCATGCTTACTCACGTGCTGGCAACAAGCCATAATTGTCTGTTGCTATATAAAGAGCTCCGCCCACTGCTCTGTCCTGGACGCAGAGGTGGAGGCAAATTGTGGATTGCAGACTAGCTAGATGCGGAGGTGATTCTAGCACTTGACCTGCCACCACAATAATAAAAGTTTGGTATAAGACCTTTACCCACAATGTTCCATTGTCATTATTTGGTCTCACTGAATACAGAGTGAATTTGCCTGGAGCTGAGACCCTCCTGTGCTATAGGAAGACATTTATTAAGTGAAGAGGTCACTTGTAAGGTACACATGTGTGTCTGTCTTTCTACCTGGTCAATTCCCAGTGCCCTGCACAGTGTCCAGGACCCAGATGTTTGATGTTTTCTAGTTGAATGGTGAACAGAGCCTGGCTCTCTACTGGGACCCATAAACTGGCTCCAAAGGTAAGTCTGAAATGGCTTTGGAGCAAAACAGCCTATTTGGGATTAATACATCCTAGCTTGTATGCTGATTAGAAATCAGTCCCTTTTTTTGGTAATATACTATGTAACATATATATTTGGTAATATACACCTTGTGTGTATGACTGAGGAAAAAATGTTAGAGTTGCTTTCCTTTACTAACATAATATTGGATTTAGTGTCCTAAGGCAACACTACTCAGTGACACTGGACAAGTTCAGGCATTTCTGGAATTATTTTTCATGCCAACCCAATCCATAAAACAATCAAGCATAGTGTTGTTAACAAGGACAATGTCTGAAATATAACTTACTTTTTCACACAAGGATTTCAAGACACTGACATTAATCAGACTTGCAAATTAGCAGAGGTCCACACCCTCATGCCTTCATGAATTTGAGGAGCTTGGAGTTAAGCAGCTCAGTCAGGACAGAGAGCATTGGCCTCGACCTTCTGAGCTGCTCTGTTTCAGCTGTTAACTAGCCAAGCAGACTGAAGTTGGGTGGGGGGGAAACACATGCAACACATCTCTGATCTCTTCCTCCCCAACAGGTTTTTATGTCCTTATCTATGCAATGATCTTGCACTCTTAAAGTCATCAATTCTGAACTGAGAACAATGAAGGCTGGCAAGAGTCAAAGGCAAGAGCAGGTGGTTAACAGTAGACCCCCACTGCCGTGCACTGGAGAGGAAAGCAAGGTGATGCTCAGGTGTGGAGACAGTGGGGCAGCAGTGGCCCGTTTCAGCAGAGACAAAACCCTGCTTTGAAGGAGAAAGAAAGACAAAGACGGAGCTCAACTGCTCCTGGCAATGGAACCGTTTCCAGGAAGGGAACACTCAGGTCATCTGAGGTCAAGTTCAAGGCACTCAGCCAGCCACCAGGCCAAGCGGGAAGGAAGCCACACTGAATGCCTGCCTGCCTTCTACCTTCTGAACACAAATGCCGAAACAACTACTTTTCCAGGTCACCAAGACACCTCAGAAGCTCTTTCCAGACCCAGGCATTCTGGCCTCACAGAGCACACGCAGGGTGCCCAAGCATGCACAACGGAGGCTCGCCGGCCTGTCGGCCTTGCAGAGCAAAGGGCTCCAAGTGCTCTATTTGAAATGTTTGAGCATTCCTCCTCCACCTTCGCACTCTCCTCAGCCTCATGGCCTCCCTTGCCCAGGGGCACAGGACACTTTCTTAGCTCCCTGCCTTCACATAGGGTGTTTATTACAAAGCCACTCTCATCCCAACTTTAGCTTTCAAAACCCTATTCTCATTTAATGCCCAGCTCGAATGCCATGTAATCCATGAAGCTCCCATAGCTGGAAGTAGCACCTGTTACAGTCTGTCTTGCATCACACTTATGGACATGTTGTACTTCCCTGTTTGAGACAAATTGGGCCTCTTCAGCACCACATCATGCGTTTCCCTTCCTTTGCCCTTGCTACTCACCTGTCTGGCCTGTCCTTGGCATCCCGCTTCCCAAAGTGTTCCTCACCTCCCCCTTCAAGGCCAGTTCAGCTAGATTATCTGTGAAGGGCTTTCCAACTCTCCATGTCCCCGCTCAGGCAGATCTACCAGCTCCGTTTACCGAGTGGCTCCTTGTGCCTAGAAGTTTGTCTACAGTACATCTAATCCTTGGACAGCCCCTGCAGAGTAGGTGTAAAGTTAGTTTCACTTTAGACTTAAGAAAATGGAAGCTCAGAGAGGTTGATGAAATTTTTCAAGTAGCACTGCTGGTTCGTGGCCAAGCCAAGGACTGGACTCCAGGTTTGTCTGACACCTAAACCCAAGTCCTCCATCCATGCCATGCTACTCCATTCATAGGCCAATATTGTGAGCATAAGACTGTAATGACCATGAAGATCATCTTTGTTGTTTTCAAAGCAAGGAACCTAAGGTGTAGTGGTCTCATGACTTGCCCAATGCAACACAGCTTCTCCCTACCCCCTTTCCTCTATCCTCCCACAGGCCAGCACTAATGGCCCAGGAACCATCTATCAACTGCAAGGGTCCTCAGCACCTGGGAACATTCCCCGGGGCCCCAGTTGCAAACTGACGCCTATCTGCCCTGCAAGCAGGGCCCCAAATTAAGCAAGAGAGAATGTTGCAACCAACTCAGAGCCACAGGATTATTAGCTCAACTGTATGCATAGATAAAAA
Source organism: Smutsia gigantea (assembly GCA_032199065.1). Classification (NCBI taxonomy): domain Eukaryota; kingdom Metazoa; phylum Chordata; class Mammalia; order Pholidota; family Manidae; genus Smutsia; species Smutsia gigantea. The sequence goes on along the minus strand of JAVSCE010022691.1, from coordinate 37,584 downwards.
TCCCAAATGACAGTGACTTAGGGTTTCTATCTTTCCCATGTAAAATAAGCCTGAGGAGGGCAGTCCAGTGCTTATGTTGCAGTTTACCTAGTCAGGGCTTGGGGCTTCTGTCTTCTGCAATTCCTCATTAGGCATTCCGTGCTCCACAGTGGCCCCAGGACCACTTGGGGTGGGGGAGGCTCTGAGAGCAGAATCAAAGAGCTCCCTGCCATCTTCTATTTCTACTGCTCACTCTGAGGATCTCACAGTCACATCATCCTGCCAGGGGCAGGCAGGCTTCTCAGAGCTGAGTTGGGAGTGGGTTGGGCTTTGGCAAGCGTGTTGCTGGCAGCATTAAAGAGTAAGAGTGTGGGGAACATTTCATTGCTTAGGCCAATGGGCCCTTCTCAAGCTCTGTCTCCTTTCCTCCCTTTCTTCCTTCTTCCCATTTGTCTAATATTTACTGAGCTACTCACTCCTCTGTGCCAGGCACTGGAGATACAAAGAGGGATAAATCACATTTCCTGCTCTAACAAGGAGACAAGGAAGTAGATGATTTTGATGCTACATGGTGAGTGCAACAGTAAGATACAAGCCAAGGTCTCACCGGAAGCACAAAGGCAGGGCACCTGCCCCAGCTGGGGAGGGGTCAGCAAAGGCTTCCCGAAGAGGGTGTGTGCTGATGAGACAGGCCTGAGGAATACTAGGGGGAGGCTGCTCGCACCAGATGATGGCCTGGCTGGTGGGGGTGAGAGGGAGGAGTCAGATGCTCCTGGTTTTCTGCTGGAGGTGGCTGGAGGGAGGTGGGCCATAGCTGACACAGAGAACATGAGCCTTCTCCCGGGGACCACATGCTTTCTTGCCTTGGGGAATGACTCCCCTCAGGTGGGCTATCACCACTCCAGTGTTATCCTTTTCCAAAGATGAGCACATGGGCCCTTTTCTATTTAAGGGTTTTCATTCAAGCGCCCTCAGGAGATAAAGTCCCCTTGACCCTGTCTGGCAAATCAAATACAGGAGCATAGATGTACCATGAAACCTCTGGGCCAAACCAAGGTGTTTCACGAGTGTCACCAGGGCCCAAAGGTCCCTCGGAGAAGCTTTGTCTCTAGAAAACCACCTGCAGTGAACACCTGCCACTGTATGGACAGCCAGTGGTGACTCCTTCTCAGGTGTTTGGGGACTGATGCACCTTGGGTGGAAGTAGAGTCTGCCTCACAGAGGGATGACAAAAAGTCAGACACTGTCTTTCTCAGACTCTCTTGCAGCTATGTGGTGTGTCAAGGGCGTGTGGCCCAGCTCTGCAAGTCAGATACACCTATAAGAGTCTTGGAGCCGTGAGGAACTTTCTATGGCAGCTGCTGCAGGGGGATCACCTTTTCCTACCAGCCATGGTGGAGCCCCAGGGCCTTGCAAATGACAGGCCCTGAAACTAGAGCTTCATTAGGTTCACAGCAACTAAGGGCTATGGTTGATTCTTTGGCAGCTGTCAGTCTAGCAGAGCACACAGTAGGGCAAATGCAGAGATGAGGTGAGCACACACATCCAGAGGACAGTGAGAGAACTGTGTAGCTAGAGCAGAGGGCTCCTTCACAGGGGGAGGGAAGACAAGGTTGGAGGGCCCCAAAAGCCCAGTTAAGGAGCCTGGTCAACATCTTGTAAGAGGCACCAAATTTTCCTTTTAATTAACTTTTATTTTGGAATAACTTTACATTTATAGAAAAATTATAAAGACAGTACAGGCAGCTTCTCTATACTCCACTGCCCAGTTTCCCCCAAGGCTGACATCTTACATTATAACGGTACAGTTGTCAAAATCAAGCCAACACAGGTATCTCACTGTTGACTCATCTCCAGGCTTGATTTGGATCTCACTGGTTTTTGCATGCATGTCCTTTCTCTATTCCAGGATCCAATCCAGGATACCACTTTCCATTTAGATGCCAACTTCTTTAGATGAGACAATTAACATGATTAGAAGTGTTTTAGGAGAATATCTGATAGCTACATACAGAATGGACCAGGGCTTTGGGTGGGAAAGCATTTGTAAAGGCATTCCAGAAACTTCACTAAACTTCCCAATGTGCCCCAATGCCAAGTGCCTGAAGGGGCTCACCACCTTGAAGATGCAGTAGCCAGAAAGAGGACATCTGGGCCACTGGGAGCATCTCTGCCTGCTCAGGGCCCCCTTGGGCCAAAGGCGTATTTAGGAGGCAAAGGGGGCCTCCACCCAGCAGTGATGGCAAGTTAGGAGGTTTTCCTGTCCACACAGCAAGAGTGAGCTGATACACCCAGACAGGCTTGCCTTCTTTTCTAAAAGTCTAGTGTCGTCTCCCCTGACAAGGCAGTTTACTGTGGAAAGAGAACAGGCCCTGGATCCAGGTCATCCAGGGTCCGAGTCCCAGCTCCACCGCCCCCTGCAGGACCCTGGGTGAATTCCTGGACCTCACTGAGCTTCAGCTTCCACACTGCTGAAAAACTGGATCTTCAGCCTCATTCATGGGATTGAGAGGGTAAAGTAACATTTAAAAAATGTTCAGTAGGGTGCCTGGCACACAGTAAGCATTCAATCAGCAGCAGCTCCCTTGACAACTTGAGGGTGGGGCTGGGCCTGTAATTTTCTTGCATATTCTCACAGTGCTTAGCACACAGAAGGTACTTCATAGATTGATGATTGTAGTGTGGAGGCCACAAACCCAGTGGCCCCAGACGGGGCAGACCATGTCTCCAGTTACATCACTCATTTGTTTAGCAAGTCTGTATTAGGCCTCACTAAATAGCAATAAATAGATAAATGCCAGGCACTGTGCTAAGTGACCAACACATGGTCTGTGTCAAGAATTGGAAAGCCTAGCAGGGGAGAGATGTCTCCTGACCACTTTCATTCAGGTCTGACACAGAGTTTAGCAGTTTAGCAAGCAGAGAGCCCAAGGGCACAAAGTCGGGCTCCTTCTGAGCAGGGCCAGGGAAGAGCCTCACAGAGAGCACAGACTTAGAATGGGCGGCAGGAGTAGTTCTTCCAGCACAAAACGGTGGGGGGAGGGTGAGACAAGAGAGACGGAGAAGCTTGTCATTGGGAAACATAAGATATCCTCTGGAGTCGCGGGCAGTCTTGTGGAGGTGACAGTATGAGTGGTGGGAGATGAGGTTATAAAAACATGGCAGCTCTAATACTTCCTCACAGGAGGGGCTGAGGGGTGGCCATCTGGTGGCAGGGGTGGGCAGGAGACCCAGCTGGAAGCCATGCTTTTTCATAGCAACCACGGTTTTTTGGTACAGTAGCTGCCCACCGCCCACAACCGCTTATCCCTGGGGGATATATTCCAAGACCCCCAGTGGATGCCTGAAACCAGGGATAGTACCGAACCCTTGATATACTGTTTTTTTTTCTATGCATACATACTTATGATAAAGTTTCATTTATAGATGATGCACAGTAAGAGATTAACAATCATACAAAAAGAACAATTATAACAATATACTGTAATAAAAGTTATGTAAATATGGCCCCTCTCTCAAGTTATCTTACTGTACTATACTCACCCTTCCTCTGGTGAGATGTGAGATGATAAAATGCCCACTGGTGAGAAGTGAGGCAAGTGGCAGAGCGTAGGCACTGTGATGTAGCACACATGACCTTCTAGCACTACTTCAGGAGGATCATCTGCTTCTGGATCATGGCTGACTGGGGGTAACTGAAACCGCAGAAAGTGATACCACAGATAAGGGGGGCTGAATGTACATGTTTCGTCAAGGTGGCTTGGAGAAACCATGTTACCGGTAGTACTAATGGTGGGGGTGGCTTCCAGCTACTCCTGACATGGCCCCGCTCAGAAGGGAGCCAAGTGGCCACTATGAATGAAGGTTGGGGCATGGACCAGAATGTCCACTATACCTTCAAAGGGAGAAATGGAAACTGAGGTGCAGAAATTTGAGAGATGTCAGAGATGAACAGGCAGGATTTGGTGAGGGAGGGGTGTAAGGAGAGCTGGAGGAGCAAGGATGACTCCGAGTCTTCTATGTCAACTGGGTGCCTGGAGAAACAGGAGGAACAGGCTGTGCTGGCGCAGGTGGGGTGGGGGTGTCGGTGAGAGCTCTTTCATACACACTGAGCATAAAGGGGTTGCCAGGAATGCTATCCAGAGGCAATACAGCTCTAGCTTTAAGTCATCCTCCTGTCTGGGATTTGCTTCAAAATATTTAGAGAATGGTATGTAGGCTATAGGACAAACAAAATTGGCTATGAGTAGATAAAGTGGGTGAGGAAGTGAAAATTAGCTCAGACTAAGGAAAAAGAAGGCTACACATAGGTAAGGCCAGCTACAAAGATACCACGAAACAATGTCCCTCCCAAGGGCCAGCTACAGCTGGAGTATCATAACCAACCCCTTCTTTGCCTGACTATTGCTTTCTGACTCACTGAGAAACCTTGTTCTCTAAATGATAGACCATCAGAAACTTTGCAGTTTGAAATTTATCAGTAAAAATTTCAATGCCAGGAGCATCTAAGTCACCTGACACAGAGAAGCAGTCCTGATTTGCAAGCCAGGTTCAGAACTTCAGATAAGGGTCTTCTGAACACGACATTCCACATTTGTCCTGTGCTTTTGAAGGAAAAGAACTGGGGTCTCCTGTGCAGTTCAGACCAGACGTGGACTCCTGTATGTATCGTCCTGCTTTCTTTGAGCCTGTCAAATCACCGCTTCATTTAAATTTTACCTAAACTCCATCCTCCCCTCAAGTCTTTTAATTCTCTTTTCCAGTCTGATGAGACACTCCATAGTTCCTCTGGTGTGTGGTCTCCTTTATTGCAGTGAGTTAATAAATCTGATTCTGTCAAACTACAGGTCTGTTCCTGGTGCTCTTAGACTGATAGGGCCAGGACATGAGTAATGGGGTACAGCAGCTTCTGTACTATTTCCTTAACTATTGCAAGTGATTCACATTTTCCATAACATTTCCAAGTTCTTATGAAGTCCTCACCCCATGGTAATTGTAGGAGCCATGACTACAGCACCCCAAAGATGTCCACATTCTAATCCCTTCACCTGTGAATATGTTCTTTAACAGCAGAAGGGACTTTGCAGGCGTCATTAAGGCTAAAGACTTTGAGAAGGGAGAGTAGTCTGGATTATCCAGGTGGGCCTAATGCAACCACATGGGACCTTAAAAGCAGAGAGCCTTGCCTGGCTGTGGTCAAAGGGCTGGGACAGTGGAAGCAGGGTGAGAGATGTAAAGCTGCTGGCCTTGAAGATGGAAGAAGGGGCTGCAAGCCAAGGAATGTGGGCAGCCTCTAACAGAGAAGGTAAGGAAACAGATTCTCCTCTAGAAACTCCAGAAAGGAATGCTGCTGTTGATATTTTTAGTGCAGTGAGACCTGTATCAGAGTTCTGACCTACAGAACTGTAAGAGAATACATTTGTGCTGCTTTAAGCCAAGTTTGTGGTCACTGGATATGGCAGCTATAGAAAATGAATACCAGATCCCTCAGAGGAGTGAGTAAAGACAGAAATGAGCCAAGGGTGCCCTGGGGACACAAACACTGCAAGGGGAGGAGGGAAAGATGAGTCAGCCAAGGACACAGAAAGGGAGATACAACACTGAAGCCCAGTAGAGCCCAGCAAATGAAAAGTTTCAAGAAGGAGAAAGTGGTCCAGAGATTTAAACTGCCTACTCTTTAAAGTGAAGGCTGAAGGAGGTGAGTCTTTCAATTTTAAAGGGCATGTTATTTCCTCACTTAATTTTCCCTGGGAGTCTAGTATGTGCATATAACAAACAGCCTTTTTCGCCTGAAACTATCACCTTCTCCCTTCATGTTAAAAGCCTGAGAGTTTGAGAACTTTCACAACCTCAATTCACATTATAATCCTATGAAAGTAATATTCTAGTTCCAGAATAGCAGGTTTTACAACATTGTAAGCCAGAAAGAAATCTATCTTTATATGTTAATCCAAGTTACTTGACTCTGGGGAGCAGCCTAAATGAAGAGTGAGAACAGCCACTCTGGCTGGCCTGACACTGCAGTCCCGATTGTATTTAATAAACACTCCACCCAGACCTATCTTTCTCTGGACACTGGAGGTGCAAAACTACAACTACTCATTAAAATATTTACTCTTTTTAGACCATCTCAACTACCAATTTGGAAAATGGCAAATTATTTCACGTAGGTGAGACTGTTGATGGCTCTAAAGAGAACATTTACATTCTACAAGGCAATGTTACAAATGGAAAGAAATGCTGAATTTGTAGACTTTCAGGCTTTAAGTGAAGAATGTGAAGGAGAGGAGTGTATTCTTTAATTATAAACTCACCAACCTCATCTGGTTTTGACAACTTAGGCCTAATGCCTCATTCTCACATAAGGGTCTGGGCAAATGGCTTTCCCTGCCTGAATACTCTACCCCACTCATTCTTCAGAATTCAGAATAGTTGTCACTCCTTAGATTACACTGGTTCCTTCTGCTACCGGACCCCATCCATGCCTGTACTTCTGAGTCGCTCACCGGACCTGCAGTGACTCATTCATTGTCTTTCCCCTCCTCTGGAGGACACATTCTGAAGAACAAGGTCTGCCTTATGTCATGTTCACTTGGTTTCTAGCATATGGCAGATACGCATAAATATTTGTTGATGGTTGAATAAATGAGCGAAGGGGGGTGTCTACTGCTTTTACTCTGGGTTTACAGGTGATTCTTCAGTTGAACATAGAGATTCTTGGAAATGCAAATCAGAATTAAATATTTGGGCCCCTCAAAGCTAAAACCATTGAGTTTCCAAAACATACCTAATACCCTATATTCATCCCTGGTCTTGTCCAAAGCCTGAAGTAGCAAACAAACATAAGAACAAGTGGATCGGATTTTTGACAAGGGTGTCAAGATGATTCAATGGGAGAAAAGCATAATTTTTTCTGTAAATGGTGCTGGGACAACTGGATATGTACATGCAGAAGAATGAAGCTGAAACCTCTCCTTATACCACACATAAAAATTAACTCAAAGGCTCATACACCTAACCTAACAACTAAAACTTCTACTCTCAGAATAAAACATAGCAACAAGTGTCTGTCACCTTGGGTTATTCAAAGTTTTCCTACACACGCCACCAAAAGCAGAAGTGACTAAAATTTGATGTCATTGAAATGAAAAATGTCTGTGCTCCAAAGGATACTATCAAAACATTACAAACCACAAAATGGGAGAAACCATTTGTAAATCATGTATCTCATTAAAAACTTGGATCCAGAATATCTAAGGTCTCTTACAACTCAATAAAAAGCCGATAACCTTTCAATAAAAAGAGAAAAAAAGGTAAAGAAAAAGCCAATAACCCAACTGAAAAATGCACAAAAGGATTTAAATAAACATTTTTCCAAAGATGATACAGGTGACCAATAGCACATGAAAAGATGCTCAACAGGGGGACATAAATCAAAACCACAGTGAGATACTAAGATAAATATAATCAAAATGACAGACAGTATGTGCTGGCAAGGATCTGGAGAAACTGGAACCCTCATATGTTGCTGGAGGGAATGTAAAATGGTGTAGCCACTTTGGAAATGTTTATCAGTTCCTCAAAAAATTAAACATGGAGTTACCATTTGACCCAGTAATCCCATTCCTTGGAATATACCCAAGAGATATTAAAATGTATGTCCACATAAAAAGTTGTATAAGAGTTTTCATAGTATTCATTATAGCCAAAAAGTGGCATCCACATATCCATCTATGGATGAATGGATAAACAAAATGTGGTATATCCAAAATGGGAAATATTTAGCCATAAAAAGGAGTAACATACTGATACATGTCACAACATGGATGAACCTTGAAAACCTTGAGTGTGAAAGAAGCCAGTCACAAAAGCCTACATGTAACGTGGTTCTACTGATAGGAAACATCCAAAATAGGCAATCTATAGAGACAGGAAATATTGGGGGGTTTGGCAGGGGAAGGAGGAGTGCAGTGGGGAGGGGCTGCTAGTCGGCACAGCATTTTCCTGGGGTGATGAAAACATTCCAGAATTGCTTGTAGTGATGGCATCACAGTCCTATGACTGAAAATCACTGAACTGTATACTTTAAATGAGTTAATTGTATGGCATATGAATTATATCTCAATAAAGCTGTTAGAAATTTAAGTGGGAAAAAGAAATATTGTGCTTTTATTTAGAAATATCACACATTTGTTAGAAACCAATCTCACACCCATTTTCCCAAGCATAAAGAAAAATGCCGGTTTCTACCATCTGGGACACTAGGAGTCCTGAGCTCATTCGTTTTCCTGTGTGCCCGTACAAGGGCCAGTGCAGCAATTCCACTCATGGTGAATCACAGACCCGCAGGCTTCTTGCAGTGGAGCACTTCAATTCTATAAAGCCATGTACTTTTCTCTAGTAACAATACATTGTCCTTGAACCTTGAAATGAAGCACAAAAATTTTTCTTTTTCTCCAGCATAGACAAATTCACTCCATTAAGGTCATGTGAAACTCACTGGGTTAAGATATTTAGAGTGGGCCAGAGTGCCAGGATTACCAAACCCTAAATGTTAGAAGCTAACCTTTTGGGCTCCTGATTTGTTCTTTCCCTCCCTCCCTTTCTTTTGTCCAGGTTCTTTAGCTCTAAGACAAAGGTCTGAAGACACCCTCACCCCCTGTACCAAGAGTGTTAGATGGGAAGAGACAAAGGAACGTCCTGGAGTTTGGGCTCCATTTCCCAGCTCTTGGGGGCCACACTTGGGTGTCCATGTACTACTGAGCCACTTTCCTTCCCTTCTTCATGACCACGGCAAGGCTTGACTGGGGGTCCTGGGAGCAATCCCTGCCCTGGCATGTCAGAGGGAACAAGTGAACACACAGGGAAGTCTGGCTGGTGAAAGTCAAGAAGAAAAGCTAAGATTTTACTCAGGTGAAAATGGCTAGAGATTCAGAGCAGGCACCAAAAGACACACACTGAAATAAATAAACAACTGGATTTCCAAAGTAAGAAAAACTTAAAATTTATGTTAGAAGTCACTGAGATACAAAAGAAGACAATGGCAAAGTGTAAGGCTAACACGAACCATACACTTGAGTGTCAGAGTACTCTAGGGTAAAAGGTGATGGAAAGGTATGTGACTCCGTATTTTTCTAGCTTCAAAAAGTCAGAGAGCCCAGATCATAGCCAGAACATCTCAGTATTGGTTACAGATTCTTTACAAAGGTATTTACCTGTGGGAAGAGAAAAACCAAAAATTAAATTTCACATTATCAACAAACTATATGATAGTCTTTCTATAATGCATACAAGCAAGCCCATGAGGTTTTTTTTAGGAAGGAAAAATAGGCATGGCGAGAGGCATATGACCTACTCAGGGTCACATAGTTACAAATGGCAAAGCTAGGAACAGAACCCAGAAATTGCATTTCCCTAGTTCTAGAATGCCTTAGAGGAGGAAGTTAGCTAAGAAGCACATGTTACGAGTCAATTATTTAACAATAATTAGCCCCAAATAATTTAGAGAATAGGGATTATATTTGTAACTTGTACAAGGTCCCACAGGCTTTGGAGTGTGAAATGCAATTTGAAGTGCAAAGCACAAGACCCATTATGTTGAAATTTGAAGCAAAGATAAAAGTGCAATAAAGGAAACCACCAGAAAGCAGAAGCTAAGGTCCTCCCCACCTTGTTCATGAGTTCTTCCTGCTTGGTTACTACTTCAGAAAAATCATTATTGACATCCAACACCAGCACTGGAATGTTCAGCAGAGCCTCAAAGTGGAGCCTTTAAGAAGCATGAACATTTAGGGGACAGAAAAAAGAAGGCTGAGTCAAGCTTCACACACTCAGCAAGTCTTAATTAATTCGGAGAATAGACCTAAAGTCTGTTGAAGTTCCCAGTGAAGTTGCATATAAACAGGAGTTTTAAAAAAGAATTAAAGTTGGCTGGAAAGAGGAAGGCTGAAATTTCTCTTTAGTCTTGAGATGGATGCTGAAGGTCAGAGCTCCAAACATTTTAAGTGGACAGCATACCAGGCCCAGAAGGAGGAAAGGATGAAACCAGGACTGTCAACTTAGTAAAGTGGACAATTTCTCTAAAAATTTTCAGCCCTTCACCCTAAGCCAACTATATCATAACATCGTCAATCACAATATTCAATCTAGGGGAACGTTAGGAAACAAAAAGCTGGAGAAACAGAATCTAGTAAAATGTATCCTGGAATACACAGATTACAATCAATATTAAATATCTGAGTTTTGTAATGCTTGACATTTCCAATCACTTCTAGTACATTCTGAAACTTCCTATGGGGCTGCATGTTGACTTCTTGTGTTTTAACGACTGGCTTCAGGGAGGCAGGTCTCTGTCTGATGCTGCCCTCTCCTCTGCTTACTTGGTTGTCTTGTGAATAAGCCAGGCTTCATGTTGACTGTGAAGCTGCTCGAGATACGCCAGCTCAATTCCTTTCTCCTCCTCCCTGGCCCTCTGGTGTAGTCTCTTCAAACAAACCTAAAAGACAATCCCCAGGCCTTGGTGAACTTGTCTACTATCTTGGCTGTTACAATGCAGTCTTGGGGAGGGGGGGAGCAGGGTGCTTTCAGACCCATTCATGATGTCTATCCTGGGTGTTATGTGCCACAACTTATCTTCTGCTGTTTTGTTTTCTTATTTAATCACAGGTTAAGGGCAAGAGTCACCCACCTGGGAACCTGGCATTACCCTTCGTTTTCTTCTTTCCAACCACATTCAGGAAGTCACTGAATTCTCTTTGATCTCTCTCCAGTTGCTTCTCTTCTTGCCTCTCTCAACTCTACCCTGAACAGGCCCTCGGTCCCTCTCATCTGGACCAAGGCAAGAGCCTCTGGCACTCTGCTTCCTGGAGGTGGTGAAGTGTATGGCAAGAGCACAGGCCTTAAAGTCAGACGTCCAGGATTAAATTCCTGTCTTCACTATGTATTACTGCAGTCTTGGTGGGCTTCCATTTCCTCATCCTCCACTCAGTCCTCAGGTGGCTGTGAGAACCCCCCAGAGGGAGGCATACCACATTCCTGGCAAAGGCCACCCTTCCAGGGCGCCCCTCGGCCTGCCCACCCTTCCACAGCCCCGCGACACAGGGGCATCACTCTTCCTGCCGGCGATCCCTCATGGCCTCCTTATTGCCTATGGCCACAGGCTCTGGGGCTTCAAGGAGGTACGAGTATTTACAAAATGGTAAGTAATCTGAGACATCTCTCATATCACTCACTCTGGAGCAGAATGCAAATAATGAAGTAAAAAAAAAGCGAGGCTTAATACTGACTCTCCTTCCCTGCCCTTCTGAGAGAGTGCATAATTCCATTCTGCCTCCACCTGGCAGAAAAGCACATTGGCTCAGAGAATGTCATCTTTTCCTTTACTTGTCACACAAGGTCATTCCTGGATTCTGGCCACCCCTCCCACTTCTCCACTTTCAGCCTCCTTGGCGCCTCCCCTGGACTCACTGCTTTAGCGTGACTGGACCTCCTGGCGGCAGGACAGGCCAAGCTCTTCCATACCTCAAGACTTTTGCTCCAAATGTTTTAGCTTGAATTGCTTTCCTTTCTCTCTACCTGGCAAACAGGTCATCTATACATTTAATGTCATCTATCCTGGGTGAACAGGTAGATTAACTGATTGACTTAGGACCTCCCTCTTTCAATCACTTATAAAACTTTATTCCCAAATGTAAACTTGAATCCCAAGTCAAGTGCACATTATTCCCTGAGGCACTGAGTCTTTACTGTTTCCTCTTGTCTTACCTTTCCTCTAAGGAAACAAAATCATATAAGCAAATTTCATTTATGATCTCATGTCCAACTTTTCACACTGATTAAAAGAGAGATTGATCTAACTGGCTAATATTTTCAGCACCACCCCTCCTTGTCAATCTCTTTTCCCCAAATCAATTACTGTCCCAAACTTGGATGAAGTCTTGTCCTCATGATTTTAATTTAGCTAGACAATAAGTAAGACAATATCCAAAACAGCAAATCAAGTGCTAAGCTGTGAGGTTTGGGTCTTATTCCCAGCAGTTCAGATAAGGGAGGGAGCAACTGGGCCCCAGCAGTAAGAGGTGTTCCGGGAAGAGGCACGAGCTTCGCCTTTATCTCTGGTACCAGCTTACTGAGCGCTGCTCTGAGTGCGGGTGCTGTGCTGGGCCCCAGACAAACACCGACCGCCATTTCAGCTGCATCATAAAGCGGAGGGAGGTGTACACAGGGAGCTTAAGGGCCCAGGGAACTGGGAGGCAGGCTGGAGTCCGGCTCCTTTGGGGCTGAGCATGCGCCTGAGCAGAGTAGCTGGTCAATAAATATTTGTCGCACGTATTCTTTTAATGTTTTAATTTCTGACCTAGTCTCTCTATCTCCATTTACCTATTTCTCACTTGCACCGTTTCTATTTCTACCTTACCTCCTTCTGCACCTGCCTGTTTTTCTCTCCTTCCTTCCATCTCCTGGCCCTGTGCCCCCACTCACTGCTGACAGCTTGCTGCCCCCCGTTCCCGGTCGCACAGCTTTCCGCCCGACTTCCAGCTCCGCTCCCACCCACACCCACCTGCTGTAAACTTGTTTTGTGTATTTTCAGAAATACCTTACACATAACCATGTTCTAATCCCACCTTAAAACCCCACAAGCATGTAAGAGATGTTCCACCATACACTCTGCTCTTGTTTTTCCTAACACTACGTCTTGGAGATTGTTACATATTAGTATCGTACTTTCCCATTTTCTTTTATGGCTTCAGAGTTTTCCAGTGCATGGATAGAGCATACTATATTCAATTGGTCACTACTGCTGACCACTGGGTTGTTTCCAGTAATTTGCTATTACAAGCAATGCGGCCTTGCCCACGAGCCATTAGCCCAAGTGGGAGCATATTTAAGGAGTGAATCCAAGGAGCCTGATCAGTAGGTCGAATGTCCGCGCACTACAGTGACACACTGCCTTCTCAGGGGTCAGGCCGTTTACATTCCCACTAGCAAGGTGGCTTCGGGATGTGTCACACAGCAAAGCTACCTCATTTTCCTCTCTGAGAGAATGAGAGAAAAATATTATCAGAATTAATTAAAATGCATATTTTAAAAATGTCTCTCTCCTATTAAAATAAGCTAATATTTCTTTTTACTATTAATTTGGCTAACACAGCAAACTTTTCTTCCCCCTAGAAGTCCACATAAACTCCTATTTTGAACATTTGGCAAAATTCTTATTTTACTGATATGGTCACAACACATTCTTTAAAACAATACCATGTCTAAAACAGTGCTTTAGTCTTATCCCTCTTCCTAGTCCTCATGAGGACACATCTGGGTGTCGTAAGGACACGGTGTAGCTGCTAAGGGGCAGAGGGGACCCTCCTTCTAATCTGCCCCTTCACCTGCCACCTCAGAAGTGGCTGCTGCTCTGCCTGCCTGAAGTCAGACAGCAACTAGGGTGTGACTGTGGGCGATGGGCTGTGTGCTTCCTGAGCCCCAGCCCAGGTGCCATTTGTCCCAGGCACTTCCTGCCCTTATCACAATGCGAACAGGCTGGCCCTCTGAGGCATACTGGCTGGCTGCACTTTCTCTTCCTGATTCCATGGGGCCAGGTGGGGACACTGAGGCCTAGACATTTTTGTTGTTGTTGTCGGCTTGCTTGTGTTTTAGAATTAGGGGAAAGCAGGTGGAACGGAGCGAAAGGCCTTCCTCAGGCGCACCAGGGCTCTGCTCCGGGCTCCTGGGCGCTTGCATGGCCTTGTGCATAGAGCTGTCTTCACTTCTGTTCTGCTCCTCTCTTGGATACAGTTACCTCCGAATCTCCCAGAAGAGGTCAGGCATGACTTCAGGGGGAGAAATCAGCGTTCCTGGGTCCCTGGCTCTAATGCCATCGAACAGCACCAAATCCTCATCCAATCTCAGAATGAATATGCTATTTTGCTTTTTCTGCCATTAAGTCGCAACAGTCCCTCAGCTCCCCTCAATTTACCCCAGCTGAAATACTTCAATTAGTCTCTACAAAGAGGTGCATCCACCACACCACCACCACCACCTCTGTCACCACTGTCCCCTCCTCAGGCAGTCACCTGGAGTGCACGAGAGTGAGGAAGATTTTTGTGCTTGTCCTCTCCTCTTTGCCTCCTGAGAGACTGTGAGATGTGGCTCACCCATTTTCTGACCCTGCCCTCAGTCTGCTCTGAGGCTTCCTCTGTCTACAAGGTTCAGGCCTGCCGACCTCGAGTCTGAACAGAGCTCTCCCTCCTAAGATTATGTGGTATTCATGGCATCTGACTATACATTACATATGTGTCTCAAAAGTTGAGAGCAACACATCTCTCAAAAACTACCTCCTGCCTTGACTCAGAATCCCCTCCAGAGAGCCCTTAGACTTCACTAGTTTGAGCCATTGGATTTGACAGACAAGGACCCCCCAGGAGAAAGGTTCCAGGGGCGGCCATGGTCACTGCCAGTCAGCAGAGGCCAAGGACCACTGCTCTCTCCAGAGACACTGGTGCTGCCACCCTAACATCAACCTACTGTGCCCCTGGCTGGTTCCATGGTCCAAGTCAGAACTGTGGAAGGCAACTTCTGTCATCCATCCTGCCTTACCAGTGGTGTTCTCAAGGTTCAAAAAGAGGCTATAAAGTAGGGCAGTATCAGGATGAGCTGAGGAAACCATCCTCTTCCTCCCAAGATCCTATTCAGGAAACCATCAAGACCACCACAAACTCTGACAACTCAATTAGAGGGAAGGAAAGGCAAAGGCAATTGGCTATAGGTTACCTGGTCAGAGAAGCCAATCTGCAAACCTGGGTGATAAAGACAATACCAATATTCTCTATATTGTTGCTACACTGTGCTATGCATGATCAACGGCTTTAGTCCTCTGCTGCAGAAGGCCTGTGGGGAACAGGTGCTTGTGCCAGAACGGGAGGGTGTTTATCCACTGCTCTCCATGCTTCACATAATACCCACAATCCAATTTCTCCAACCAGAAAAATCAGGGGCTTAGAGAACACCACCTCCTAACTTTCACATGGCCCTAAAAGTGTTTAGGGTCTGTTACCTGGGGAGTAGCCTGGAGGTAGATGAAGCCATGTAATTTGAGCTGGCTGGCAAACTCCTGCAGAAGAAAAGAATGCCAGTCCTGATAGATATGCCATTCGATGTCACTAAGGGAACCATTTTCAAAAAGATTCTTTGCAAAGATATACCTGGTTGGAAATATAAGTGGGATGGGGGAGGGGGAAAAGAATGGGAAATGGAATGAAAGACAGAAGAGAGAGAGAGAAGCAGAAAAATCAGTCACCAACTTGTTACATGTTTGTTTAAACCACTTAACCTTTCTAGTTTCTCATCAATCTTTAAGAAATCTGAATTCTTAACCTGTACCTCCCTCTTTGCTAAACACTAAGATAGGAAAAAGCATCTAGACTTTAGTGGCCAAAATCACAGCTCTCCAGATGAATTAACCCACTGGAAGAAAAGGGGACACTGGAAAAGAGTGTCATTGGTCACCAACAATTTTCCCTGCTGGGAGAAATGTCCCTCAGACAGAACATACAACATGGTGCACATACACTTACACTTCTGAGACTTCCTTATTACTGTAGCAAGTCCCCAAACATACAAAAAACTCTAGTATAAAGCACCCATCACATTTCATTTAACGACTGAGGTTTCTGAGTCTCCAGGCTGCTGAGCCATCCTTCTATTTAGTTAAGAAGTGGAGAAGGAACTGTATTTAAGTGGCGTCACCTGTGGAGCAGGAAATACATTTCTTGCTAACTTCAGTTTTACCAAGAGAGCAGACTCTCCTCCAGAGCACACGAGCTCTTGCTTACCTGCTTCCTCTGCTGCTGAGCTTCTAATCCAGACACAAGAAAGCTAAATCTAAAAATCAAACTAGCTTTGCCCCTTGCTTATGGCCACAACCCAAGGAGCATGTGGTAAACAGGTATCAGAGCTAACCAGACATCACAGCTTCAGAAGGGTTAGTTCTGCTTTGAAACCTCAGGCTTCTTGATACAAAACACAATTTACATCCTAAACAATGAACTCCAGTTTCTACGGCAATGCTTAGCAACTGGCCACTTCTGCGGAAATGAAAGTTGAAATCCTTGTGTAGGAATGGCTCAGGGAAGTGTAAACCCCAAAGCCGTATGTATTGCAGAGTCACATTCTGAGTCTGATCCTTGCTCCAAAAATCTCACAATTGTCCTGTCACCATAGGTAAATCACCTAACTCCCTCTGCCTGTTACTTCCTCTTTATATAACAGTTGAACCTAACTCCCAGGGTTGCTGTGATGAGTGTATGTAATACTCACAAGGTGCTTAGAAGAGTGACTGACACACAGCACTCAAGACATTTTAGTCATTGGTGTAACTACTTCTTTGCTAGGCTATGAAGAAACTAATCTGGGAGCTCCAGAAGTCAACTTCCCAGTCTGGAATTGTTTAGCTATAGTCTAGCTGAAAGCAACAAAGAGAAGAGGTGACCTTTGTAACTCAATTTCTGAAAAATGTTTTTAGCTTCTTCTAAGGTAACTTAGAAATTATGCATTTGTTAATAAGAGGGGCCCTCACTCTTCTCAAGGATGAGCATCTCCTTATTTCTCCAACAGTGGTGGTGGGCAGAGATGTGGCATGAGTGCTAAGGGGCAGGAACTATGGCAATCTGCATGGGCCTGCACAGGACAACTTAATAAGGACTTAGGCATCAGGGGCCCTGCTCTAAAACCACAGGCTATTGTTTCTTTTAACTCAAACAGAAAAGATTTAGCTTTCTTCCTCTCTGTCATAAAGGTTGAGTAACTTGTCCAAGGTCTCATGGTGAGTATTGAATGGGGTCATCATTTTCCCAAACAACCTGTGCCCCTCCTTTGGAACATGACATGGCATCACACTCGTGAGCATGGGTGCAGTCTTTGAGTCCCCTGTTGGTCCTCTCTGATGGCTACCATGAAGGCAGGGACTGGACTGGGTCTGCCTTGCTCACTGCTGCAGCCCCAGGGTCCAGCCTGTGCCTGAACACAGTGGGTACTTCGTCAACCTATGCTGAGCGAATGAATGAATTTTTTAAAGAAGGGAAGTGTCTCAATTACCATCAGGATTATAACGTGTAATTAATTATCCTTTCTGTTTCCAAAACACCTCCTCTGAAGAAAACACTTAGAACATTGTAGCTGCCTATAGTGCAACCAATTCTCATCTCTTCCTTTGCAAATAAATGTTAAGATCTTGTAGCTTCTAAATAAAGTATTTCTATTTCTGAGGGGTCTCTCACATGCCTACTTCACTAAAGGGCCAGAAATCAAAAGACCCATAGCACATGTTCCCAAACCCAGGTGGTTTTATGTGATTTCTTTTCCTAGTCCAAGAGGCATGGCTTTGGAAAGGGCAGAGAAAAATATATAGCAGTAAACCCAATTGTTGAATTGAAAAAAGAAACAAAATCAAAGCCCACCCGTTTGTAACTCACATATTTGGCTTTAATAAAGACACATTGAGAAGGAATATGCAGCCCAGCGGGTTTGTTTTACACATCTCGCATGAATTTTAGGTAATGTTAAAAAAAAATACATGACATTACAAGTATACTCTCCTATTTTCCCACCAGGAGACTTTATGAACACTAAGCAGTAAACCTAGTTTATCTAATTTGGAATGAAGTGGGTAATCAAATCAATGTCTTCAGAAATGAATGGACAATGAAAATGGAGCAGTTTCCATTTTGATAACTCAAAGGGGCTTAAGATAGACCATCAGGGTTTAAACCACAATTTCCCACTGATAGAAGTCATTCATAGCCTGAAATACCCTCAGTAGTGTTCAGATCAAGGCACTATCACCTTGTCTCCAAATGGCTTCAACATGAGTCCCAGCCTGCGCTGCGGCCCCACCAGAGCTCTGGAGCTGGGGTGGACTAACTTCCCTGGAACTGACTTCCCAAGCCAGTGCTAACTGTCACTAGAAATGACTTCGGCCCTCACTCCCCCAGGCGTCAGGATGACACCCTTCCCCTGACCTGGCACAGGCCCTTGAGGCCCTCTGCAGATGGCGGCCAGCAACAAGCCCTGCCATACCATGGAGTTAAATAGGTAAAATCTGAGACAGAAGCCCATTTCACAAATGTGCTATTTCTACTTAGAAATCCTTTCTTGAAGAACAAAAAAAGGATATATTTTTCATATCATCTTAGGAACACACATTTTCATTATGTCTGCTTTTTTCTTTAAAGGTGATAACCAACCACTGATGTATTTGGTTCTAGAATATACGCTACTCCTGAAGTCTCTATTCTGTGCCTCTCAGCATATAATGGTATACTAGAGAGCTACCAGCTTGCCTCTCTGACAGAAATGAATAAGGAAACAAAGTAGGCAGTGGCAATGAAATTAAATGCATGCACTTTATGAAAAACACAATATCCTTTCTTGACATATATGGTAACTCTCCGAATAAATCTGTATGATTTGTCTTTAAGAAGATGACCATTTTTCAAAGTACAATTTTCCAAGATGAGAGAGCTGTGCACGATCTGAGAAAGAGAAAATGCACAGCATTGAGCATGGGGCTTATAGTCAGCGGAGAGCTCAGCATCCTACCTGTCACTGTACACAGACCTCTCAAAGACCTGGACTGCCTCCTTGGCCTGTAAGAGTTTCACAGGGAAGGGCTCCAGCTGTGCTTTCAGGCGGCTCATGAAAGAAAATGTCTGGAAAGTATAGGACCATCGTGCTGGCTCCTGGTACATCATATCCAGCAAGTTTCCAAGATTTTGGGTGGCACAGGCCTGGAGGGAAATTACAAAAGAGGAGAATTTCCTAGAAGGCATATTTATTTCATGATGTTTACCACCTCTCCCCTCCCCCACATCAGTTTAATAGTCAATGAAGGAAGCAATTACAAATGTTTCCTGCCACTAAAACTATATAATCATTTGCCGTGGCATCGTCAAAGCTACAGAATCAAGAAAGAGATTTTCCTATGTTATTAGACAAGAATTTGAAAGAGGGAGATGACATGTCACCTTCAATATACAAGAGCAGTGGAAAAACCACTATTTCCGCTGGTATAGAATTAGCTTATTCACTAGTTGCTGGGTTTGTGAAGTCTGTCTGAGGAGTTAACTGGCAACCATCTAAAACTCGACTTCCAATCAAATCTTCCCATTGTAACAATCCTGCCTCTCTTTTGAGCTTTCATCTGGGCCTATTTCTTTATAAAACCTCAATCCAGACAAGAAAGCAACTGATTACTTGAAAATCCAAACAACCAACCAACCAAATAGAATGCTCTCTCTTGCAGGAGGGCTACAATTGTTAAACAAAACTCTCCCCCTCCATTCTAGTGTCTTTGTGGACTGTATTTGAAGCCCGCCCGCTGACTCTGCATGTGTAGATGAGAATGTGTGATTCTCAGGAGCCCTGGAATCTTTCCTGGGCTCTGATGCTGACTCAGTGCAAAAGTGAGTTTTGTGCAAAGCCCTTTGGATCTGCATTTACCCCATCACTGTTAACTGAAGGCCTGCATGGATGAGGCACTCCATGGAATCAGTGCTATAAGTGTAGGAAACAAAACTAATAAGACTTGTTTCAGTGTTCACTGTACTGTGTTATCTCATGTAAACTTCAGAACAGCTTCAGGAAGTGGGTACTACTCTTAGGCTCATTTTCCCGAGGGGACAATCCACTCATAAAGGTTAAGTAACTTGTCCAAGGTCTCATGGTGAGTAAGTGTTCAATGGGGACTCAAACCTGGCTTCCTTGAACTTCATTCTAATACTGCTCCATATAAAGGCAAGCAAGACATGGTTCCCAAACTCAAGAGGATAGAAAGAGCTAGAATATAAGGCAGAACACGTGATGAAGGAGGATCTTTCACATTTGGGAGATGGAATCTGAGCAACTTTCTAGAAATAAGTGGCATTAAACTGGGAAATAAATGATACACGGAATTTCCACAGATGGATATGGAGATTAAAAAAGCATTTCAGGTGGAGACCAAGATACAAGAGGTAAAAAAAAAGACACTCCAAAAGAAGGGTCCCAGCACTTTGAAAGCCTTCAGCAGGAACAATGCAGGTGGAACAGAATGGATTACAAACAATTTCCCTTCTTTCAACCCCCCAACCCACAAATACACACAACCCTTGAAATTGGCCCCTGATTAAAAGCTGGAGGTAGACAAATTTGAAGCTACTTGAGTCTCTGATGGTGTCAGCAGCGCCTGCAAGAAGCCCTGAGTGGGCAGCACAGTTCTGGGACTGCAGGGGAAGCCTGCTGTAATGGAAGCTCTGTGTGTAAATGTACTAGGGTGGCCGGGTGGCAGCCATCCCACCAGCAGGCTTTGGGCTACCCATGGGAGGCTCTTCCAGGAACAAACAACTGTACAGGGTCTACATAATTTCTCAGAAACCCATGTCAGATACAGAACAAATGCAAACATCCCTTCAAATACATAAACAGATAGAGGGACAAATGCTGAATGTAAAAATATTCAGCAATTCAAAAAGAGAGGACCAATCTATATGCTCAGGAGAAGCAGCCTCTTAAGGAAACAGAGCTGTTGTCAGAAACAAGAAAAACAGAAAAATCTCAATGAGATTCAAAGGACTGCCCCATTGGTAAGAACATACTGTCACAAAAGAACACTGTTAGGGGAGAAAAGTGCAATCGCCAAAACAAAACACCCAATGAAGATAACTAGCAGACCATGTAAGACTGTAAACCTACTTAGTGAATATCATATAGAATTATCTAAACTAAGAGAAAAAAAGCAGAAAATTATGAAAGAAATTAAAGGACTTGCAGGTCTGAAAGAGGAGATCCAATATACATCAAAATAGAGTGGCAGGGTATTTTTTGCTTTTTCTTCCTTTCCTCTGGAAAGATACATCAAGATGTAATGTCACTTGTGTTCCACCTCACAGTAATTCAATTTGGTATCAACCAACTTTCCAAAGAGGGGTTAAAATGATCTGCAAGTTCACAGTACTTATAGCTGAGACAAAGCCGCCTGAGCAAGGAAGTGATTTTCCTTCTCATGCAACAAGACTCTGATAAAGAAGTGAAACGCTACCCCCAACAGAGGCCACAGGAAGACTACTACTGATAAGACATGTGTCTCCTTACCAAATTTCACCATCACTGAGAATCAGTGTCGAGTAGGAACATGTAGTATCTCTAGCTATTTAAGAACAGAAATAAAGTTTAAAGGCATGGTACAACTAGGAGTTATAGTCAAAGGGAACTTATCAGAGGAAATGATGCTAAAATCAAAGAAAAACAAAATCTCTGAGACGTGAGACTTTCCACCATAGAAATTCACTGAGGACCAGAAAAGATTTTTTATGTATTTACATACACAGCTTTCATACACACACACACACACACATACCCACAACTGGACCTATCCTGGCAAAATGTCAAAATTCATAAAAAGCAATACAAAAACACTAGTTACTTATTTAAAAAAACAGAAATTACCTTTTATATCTTTTGTATTCTAGAGCAAAAGACATTTTTAGACAAGCAATCACTCAGAAATTATACCACCCACATAACCTTTCTGAAGAAAAACTTCTCTAAAATATATTTCAACCAATGAAAAATTATTTCAAAATAAAGAATTAAGAAATGGGAAGATGTGGTAATGAGAAAACGGGTCAGTAATCAACAAGTAAAACAGTTAAATATAAAGTAACTATTATTAATGTGGTTATGATGTTTATTGTCAATTTCTATTGTTAAAAGAGAAATTTCACGATGTAAAGACATTCTGGATCTATAACATTTCAGATGATTTCAATATACCTGGGGGATGGAGTCTGGAGAAAAGAGTAATAAAAAGAGTAGTAGAGTTTTTTTTAATTTCTTTCACAGAGACTCTATAACATTGATAGATAGGCTTAAACATGTATATTTTTAATTTAAATATTTCTACCAGTAGAATAAAAAAAATAAATTTCCCATATGACTGAAGGGGAGAAAAATGAAAGAAAAATTTAAATACAGCAAAAAAAAAAGGAAATGAAAGCACAAAATAAGGTGGCAGAAATCAATTAAACATAATCAGAATAAATGAGAAAACTTCTCAGGCAAGGCAAATCCTAACACTGGGTAAAAACTACAAATCCTATTCATAAGAGAAACACCTAAAGCAAAAAGACAGATCAGTTGAGGACAAAGGGCAGCAAAATCTACCAAGCAGATGCAAATAAGAGCAGATGCGACAAAACTGGGTTAAGAAGAAAAAGCATTAGATGCTGCCACAGGGCTTTTTATACTTATAGACCAATAAAGACTCCACAAAGAAGTCATGAGCCTTCTCATGAGGAACAAAGCATTGAAATATATAAATATAGAGCAAAGCCAATTAAAAATACGATAAGATATGTTGATGGACAGTGACTATAATGGGGTTGGTGGGGGGACCTGATGAAGGGGTAGTGTAATCACCATAATATTACTCATTTAACTGTAGATTAATGATATCAAAATAAACTTAAAAATATATATATGGGTGAGAATGAATTGCACAAGGATAAACATTGGCCATGAATTGATAATTATTGAAGTTGGGTGGTAAATACTATCTAGTTTTTTATATTTGAACTTTTCCATAATAAAAAGTTTTCTTAAAAAAAAAATATGAGAAGATATGCTGATGGACAGTGACTGTAATGGGGTTGGTGGGGGGGACCTGATGAAGGAGGTAGTGTAATCACCATAATATTACTCATTTAATTGTAGATTAATGATATCAAAATAAACTTAATTAAAAATAAATAAATAAATAAAAATACGAGAAGAAATGGACAAAACATAATAAAAGTACAAAACTTTAACAGAGTTCTCTCAGGATTTAACATAAAAAGTAAACCCCCAAAACAAGAACTTAGCAGATAAGACTCTAAATCACTATTTTTTTTCACATATGTGAAATTGGGATACATCTTACAATGTTTATTAAATTAAACAGACACTTTAATTATTCCTTAGATGTGCTGAGTATGTGCCTTATAATCACTGGCATCTTAGATTTTATAAAATATGTCACATTAAATTTCAAACTGTACAGGTAACATACATATCCTTCTTTAATAAAGTCCACGGCACATTCAACAAAACTGATCATATATAAAATCTGATCATACATAAGCCATAAAGAAAACCTCAGTAAGTTTCCCCAATTAGAAACTGTGTGAGCCACATTGTCGGACCATAACAAAATACAATTATAACAACAAAATAATGTACACACAAAATCTACTCAGAAAATGTAAAGTACTTCAAAAATGATTCTAGGGCAAAAAATTAATCAAAACTACTAACAAAACTTAAAAAAAATTTCAGTTGAAATCTTCTGTCAAAATATAGAAAATAGGGGCCAAACTTATCCCATGAAGAAAATTTCCAGTTGCAAATGCTTTTATTATTATGACAGAAGAAAAGAAAAATACACAAACTAATCATTTAACCTAAAGAGCTTTAAAAATGCAAAGAAATTCTGAGAAAGATATGAATAAATTTGAAGGCAAAAATTAATGAATTAGAATGCAAGCTGCTCCCACAGAGTTAAAAAATAAAATCCATTAAGGTCTTTGAGAAAAGGATAAATGGACAACTACCTATCAAATCTAACCTTTCCAAAATATTCACACAAAATAAGCAACATCAGACAAAAGATATAATAATTCTGGATACAAAAGAATTTAAAGTATGAAAGAACATATGTACTAATTTTACACTACTAAATTTTTTTTATTAAGGTATCACTGGTATACACTCTTATGAAGGTTTCACATGAAAAAACAATGTGGTTACTACATTCGCCCATATTATCAAGTTCCCCCCCACACCCCATTGCAGTCACTGTCCATCAGCATAGTAAGATGGCCAGAGTCACTACTTGTCTTCTCGGTGCTATACTTCCTTCCCCGTGACCCCCCCCACCCCCGAACACCACGTGTACCAGTCATAGTACCCCTCAATCCCCTTCTCCCTCCCTCCCCACCCACCCTCCCCCACCCCTTCCCTTTGGTAACCACTAGTCCCTTCTTGGGAGTCTGTGAGTCTGCTGCTGTTTTGTTCCTTCAGTTTTGCTTCATTGTTATACTCCACAAACGAGGGAAATCATTTGGCACTTGTCTTTCTCTGCCTGACTTATTTCACTGAGCATAATACTCTCTAGCTCCATCCACGTTGTTGCAAATGGTAGGATTTGTTTTCTTCTTATGGCTGAATAGTATTCCATTGTGTATATGTACCACATCTTCTTTATCCATTCATCTACTGATGGACACTTAGGTTGCTTCCATTTCTTGGCTACTGTAAATAGTGCTGCGATAAACATAGGGGTGCATATGTCTTTTTGAATCTGAGATCTTGCTTTCTTTGGGTAAATTCCTAGGAGTGGAATTCCTGGATCAAATGGTATTTCTATTTTTAGTTTTTTGAGGAACCTCCATATTGCTTTCCACAATGGCTGAACTAATTTCCATTCCCACCAGCAGTTTACACTACTAAATTTGAAATCTCAATAACAGTGCAATTTCCTAAGAGAGCAAAATCATCAAAATTGACTCAAGGTAAAAAAAAACTTGAATAATAAATGAGGAAGAAACAGCTGTCCAATTATTCCCCCAACAGCACTGAATCTACATTATTTTAAAAATCATTTCTATCATACCTTCAAAGAGTAAATAATTCCTGTTACAATCAATGCTTTCAAAGCTTCTCATTTCATTTTCATAATCCTGATGGTAAAACCTGTCACAAACTGTACAAATAGTAATACCAATTAAATTTATATACATCCAAAATTCTAAACAACACATTAGCAAATAAATGGAACAGTATACCATGACCAAAATTTGATTTTAGGAATGTAAAGGCATCATTATCAAATCTTTCACTAATATTAAGAGATTAAAAAAAGAAAAACCCCACAGTTATCTTACTAGATCCTAAAAAGGCTTTTGATGAAAATTCAACATCTGAGCCTGATAAAAACATTTACTATCTTACTAATAGAAGCAAACCTTCTCCATATGGTCTACTAAAATGAATATTAATCATAGGACTTAACAGTGATACATCAGAGGTAATTTCACTAAAGAGAGAGCAAGATAAGAGTGACCACCATCACTGCTATTATTTAATATTGTTCTGGAACTTCTAACCAATGAAAGAACATAAGAAACCAGAAATGGGGTATGGATATTGGAAAACTCTTACAAGTGATTAGTATTTAGAGAAAATTGTTCCTCTTTAAAGCCTCAAAAAAATAAAAGCAAAAATAAAAATTAAAACGAGAATTAAGTCACCCAAGACCAATACAACAATTAAGTGCTTTCCCTTAAAACAGCAATAACCAATTTGAGAAAGATGCTGGGAAAACAGATCCCACAGACCCACTCAAGAATAAACTAAACAAGAATACTACTGGGACAAGTAAATAACTATTTGGGGGAAATTAGACTCCTGTAACTTTAAAGGCACATAAAGAGTAAAACCACACAAACAAGAGAAAGAAGTGCTCTAAGAGGTCTTTTTAAACTTCAACAGTAAAAGCAGTAACTGTGAAGGAAAAAATAGATTTGACTATGTAAAAACTTAAAAATATTATACAGTGAAGTACATCGTACATAAAGGAAAATGACAAGTGGGGAGAATATCAGCAAATATGACAAAGAGTTAAGATACTTTAACACACAGTGAGTTCTTACGAAGCTATTACAAAGATCTGATGGTCTCAAAAAAAACTCCAAAAACTGGCAAGAGGTTTCAACAGGCAATTCACTCAAGACTAATACATGGCTGACGAATGTAAAAAAGATGTTCAATTTACTGGTATCAAAGAAATGTAAAATAAAGTAACACCCCACTTTCTTGCCTCACACATTAGCAAGGATGAAAACAGAGTTAACACCCAGTATTACTGAAAATGTGAGGAAATTGGTTCTTTTTTGAAGGAAAAGTTTGTAAAATATATATAAAAGTGTCAACAAGATGCCTAATTTTTGGACATCAAAATTCCAGTTCTAGATATTCCTGAGAAAATACAAAGGTGAACAAAATCTAGCTATTAAAAATAAAAAATATGCAGCTACAAGTATATTCATCATTATAACATTGTTTATAATAGGGAGAAATTTAAAAAGTAAATATGCAGAATAAAAGATAACTAAAAAGAGTATATATTATGCAGTATACTGCAACCATTAAAATAACATTACAATGAAAGGAAGACCTTGTATATCAAGTGACATGGAAATGACAATAAAAATTTTTGTTTAAAAATAGCAAATGTAAATATATTTTCTCCACTGTATAAAGAAGTCTAAAAGAACAAAAATGTTAACTGTTTTAACTCTGGATAAAGGGATTATGGGAGTATTAGATGTGTATTATTGCGTAACAAAATTGTGCCAAAGTTTAGTGGCTGAAACAAAAAAAACATCATCTTAGTTTCTATGGATGAGGAATCTGAGACACAGCTCAGCTGGGTGGTTCAGCCCCAGGGTTGCTCATGAGGTTTCAATCAGTGATGGCTGAGGCTGCAGTCATCTGAAGACCTGACCGGGGCCGGCGGAGCTGATTCCAAGAAGCCTCACTCATACAGCTGTTGGCAGGAGGACTCAGTTCTTTGCTGCAATGGGCCTCCACAGACGGGAGGCCTCATGACATCCCCAGAGCCAAAGAATGATGGAGAGAACAAGACAGAAGATACAATGCCTTTTTTATGATCTACCCTAGAAAGTTACGCTCTCTTACTCCTGCTATTCTTTGAAAGCAAGTGGCTAAGACCAGCCCATACTCAAGAGGAGCACTAAGTCCACCTCCTGGACTAAAGAATATCAAACAATTTGTGGACATATTTTTAAATCCCCTGAATAAGTGACCTGTGACAAACTCAGAAAAAGATACATAATTCTCTTTCCTAAATGGAAAAGTTAAAATTTCATGAATGCTCACTCTCTCACTCTTTCTCTTCTCTCTCTCTCTCTCACACACACACAAAGAGACTATTTAAAATACAAATATCCTAAATATGATGTGCCTGCCAAAAAAGGTAACACAAATCTGAGTTGGGATAACAGGAAAATGGCACCCAGAACAAGTTCTATGATTTTCTGTACCATTTAGACTACATTCAGAATGTCCTGTTCAGCTCTGAATTTACTTCATTCTTAGTAAATTCTTAATGGAAAACTAACAAACTGGGGCTCGTGACCTAGACAAAGTTACTTCAGAATGAGGAATCTTCCGGAGGAAAATGGTATTTGGCTTGAAAGAGAGAAGACTTAGCGAGAAAAGGGCATTACCTTCCACTATATGAAGAGTTGCCATGTGGAAAAGTTCGAAGACTTAAGAGGTAGAACTTTAATCAGTGAGTCAGAGTCACAGGGATGCAGAGTGGCTTATGTAAGAACTTTCTAACAATCAGAGTTGTTAAAAAAAAAAGAATGAGCCACTCAGTGATTGCTCCTCTCTGGTGGCTGCAGGGGTCTGTAGTGACCGAGGCATGGTGTTGCCACTCTCTCAGCTACCTCTAAGGCTCATGTCCAGACTGGCCCTTCCTCCTCACACAGAGGTGACTGGTGTTGAAACCAACCTTACAGCCTTTCCCAAAGCAGTAAACCTGACACGAGGGCCTGAGCAACGAGCATAAGTGAGATATACAGTGTCCAGCACAAAGTGCGTGCTTTATAAATGTTAGCTATTGTTCTGCACTGACTCAAAGTGACAAGATGCTAAGGTCTCTTCCAATTTCTAAGACATTATAAATAAGTTCAAATCACTGTAATTAACGATTAATCCTGATGGTCAGCTTCAGTAATACACTGAAGGGTAGCAATGACAAAATTCAACTTCAAAGCCAGGATGGCTGGACATCCTTTGGGGAACCACACAGAGAACAGAGACAATCCCTAAGGGAGATACATAAAAACCAGAAAAATCAAAACTAGTCATATTTAAACAAGTCATATCCTCTCTGGCATATATGGTCTGCTTTCTGGAATAAAGATATTTTAAAAAGGAGACTCAATATTGGGCTACTTCATCCACTCAGAGCAAATGAGATTATTACAATTAGTTTACTCACCCACACCTGCCAACCACCCACCGCAGCTGAAAACTTACTTTCTGGGTGCCAGCAGCCTGGACATTCTGCCATGTTGCCACCGGTTCTGTAGCTACGTGCCACTCTGGGTGAATTTTCGTGAGTAACTTCACAAAGGTGGACTTTCCCACAGCTGCAATGCAAACAGCATGTATTGGGACACTTCCCAAGTCAGGGCTGAAGGAGAAGGCTGCTACAAACACTGCCACAAATGCTCAACTCAAGAGGACAAGTGCCAGTTTCTCCAGTTTTGAAACCCAGCAGCCATACCAGTCAGACTGATGATAGGTCAGGCCTGCTAACCAGAGTCACCATAAATGAAGACAGGCAATGGGGAAGAAAAACACCCTTCAGATTTGATCTGCAATTTTAATGTCCCAACTTCCCAAAGGCAAAGAGTATTTAGTAACAGGTGAAAATGCAATAGACTATCAAAAGTATATGAAATCAGCTTCTTAAGTTGTAAAGCTTAAATCATATTTATTCTGTGACAATGTAAAATTCCAAAGTTTTTCAAGGTAGGAATGAAGATAATGACCCTCATTCATTCAACAAATCTAAGAAATATTCACGGAGTACTTACTATATGATCAGGACTGTCTGGTGGGTACAATGGTAAACAAAACACAGGATGGATTTTGCCCTCATAGAGCTTGT
The DNA here is from genome assembly GCA_032199065.1 of Smutsia gigantea. Lineage (NCBI taxonomy): Eukaryota > Metazoa > Chordata > Mammalia > Pholidota > Manidae > Smutsia > Smutsia gigantea. The sequence goes on along the minus strand of JAVSCE010022691.1, from coordinate 8,834 downwards.
ATGGGAGACAGATAATAAAGAAACATGCAAGTAATTAACAACAAATTGTGTTAATGCAAGGAAAGAAAAATGCAGGATGGCTCTAATATTGCTCAGGAAATCAGGGAAAGTTCGTCTGAGGGAAAAAAAATGCTATTTGAGGTAACACCTGAAAGGTGAGGAGTTAGCCAGGTCAAGGGTCGGGGAAGGGTAATCCAGGCAGAGGTAACAGCATGAACAAAGACTGGGAAAAGAGAAAGAGCCTGGCACACACGGCAGAAGAGAAGTCTGTGGCCTGGAGGTCAGTACAGCTACAGCATGGTCAAGTGAGGGACAAGACTGGCTCAAGATGTGTGGAGAGGCAGGTAGGCAGGTGGGGCCGGGTCACACAGGGGCTTGTAACTGCGGTAAGAAATGTGCATGCATTAACTAAGGGCAATGGAAAGTCAGTGACAGCAGATTATATATATATATATTTTTTTTTCTTTTATTGAAGTATCGTTGATATACAATCTTATGTTAGTTTCAAATGTACAACACAGTGGTTCAGCAGTTACCTACATTATCAAATCCTCACCCCTCTAGTGCAGTTACTATCAACACAGAAAGATGTTACAGTATCATTGACTATTCTCCATGCTGTACTGCTGTCCCCGTGACCAACCTATATTGTGATTGTGTATTATTGTGCCCCTTTACCCCCTCACCCTCCCCCAAACCTGCCTCAACCCCTCTCCCTTGGTAACCATTAGTCACTTCTCAGTGTCCACGAGTCCACTGCTGTTTTGTTCCTTCTGTTCTGCCTTGTATTTATACTCCACAAATAAGTGCAATCGTATGGTATTTCTTTCTCTGCCTGGCTTATTTCACTGAGCATAATACCCTCTAGCTCCATCCATGTTGTTGCAAATGGCAGGATTTCTTTTCTTTTCTTTTCTGGCTGGATAATATTCCATTGTGTATATGTATTACATCTTCTTTATCCATTCATCTATTGATGGACACTTAGGTTGCTCCCCTATCTTGGCTATTGCAAACAGTGTGGAAATAAACATAATGGTGCATATATCTTTTTGAATCAGGGATTTTGTTTTCTTTGGGTAAATTCCTAGAAGTGGAATTAGTGGATCAAATGTTATTTCTATTTTTAGCTTTTTGAGGAACCTTCATACTGCTTTCCATGGTGGCTGCACAAATTTACATTCCACCAACAGTGTAGGAGGGTCCCATTTCTCCCCATCCTCACCAACACTTGTTATTCCTTGTCTTTGGGATAGTGGCCATTCTAACTGGTGTGAGGTGGTATCTCATTGTGGTTTGATTTGCATTAGATGCTGTATGACAGCAGATTATAAACAGTAAGGTTCTATCTCATTTTTTAAAAATCAGTCCACCAATGGTGTAATACAGAAGTAGGCAGACCACTTGAATGAAGAGGATGGCAGAGGAGGTAGAATGCTTTGAGGAATGCTTTGGAGATGAAATCACTGAGTACCACAACATCTAAGTTCTCTTCCCATTTAACCAATGTCTGGCCATACATTCCTAAGCTCCAAACTCACCATCTGAAAGTCCTCCAGATATCTCCACTTGGATGTCCCATAAACACCTCAAAAAGTCAATCTACTGCCTAAATGAAGTCATCATCTTCCACATCAACCTGAGCTTCCACTATATCCTCAGGGTATGGCACTACCCTCCAGTGATTGTCAGAACAATTTCCTCTGCTAAACCAAGTAGCCACCAAGTGGTTTTGCACCTACTTGCCTTCCACATTTTCCCATCTGTCCTTTTCTCTCCATTCTCACCTCTGTGCTGAAGACAGGCTCTCATCATCTCCTGCCTCTCTGACACTGGCCTTGCTCTTTCAATCCATCCTTCAATTGTAGCCACACTGAATACAAAATAACACTGCTTAAAACCCTCTGACAGCTCCCTATTGCCTATGACAAAATCCAACCCTTTATCATGGTTTACAAGACACATCAAGAATCTGGCCCCTGCATACCTCTCCCTGGCCTCAGCTTCCCTTCAGGCATTCTGAGCTCCTGCTGGATTACACTCCTTCCAACTCCAAGCACACCATGTTCTCTCCTGCAAATGTGTTCTCTCTGCATATGCTCTCCCATTGCCTGGAGCACCTTCTCGCTCCTCACCTGGCCAACTCCTACTCAGTCTTCAAGATTCGGCTCAGATGTACCTCCTGTGTGAAACCTTTCCAGATCCTGACACCCTTAAGCTGGACCAGCTAATCATCCTTCATGCTTGGCCTGGCACTGTGAGTCTCCATCACTGCAACTGGAATTGTGTTTCTTCAGCTAAAGATGGGGCTCTTCCAGGACAGGAACCAAAGCTGACTGAATGAATAAAACACTACATTATTAATTGCAGTTCCCTCTGAAACCTGCATGTTAAAAATTTTAAAAATGAACCTTGAGAGTGTGTCTGGAACTCAATCTCCTCTTATCAGACATGATCTTTCTCAAGTGAGTTCTACACTGAGGAGGAACCCAAATGGAACCAAAAGAAGGGAGGCATCCTACCAGTCAACTTTATCAGCCACTCATGGTTACTGATCGGGAACGAAGAGATGTCTCAGCCAAACAGCCCACACATCCAATATGCGACATTTACAACACACCACTCTAACTCCTCCTGCACACACAGGGTAAGAACAAACAGGGATCCGTGCATTCTGCACAGTCACGCTCATCCCCATCCACCCCCACCCAGCTCGTGTCTGCCTTTGCACATCTGCTCAGCCTCTGTTCTTCCCACCCATCAAGGAATAAATGCCTTCTCTTACTCTTCTAGGCCTGTGGCTAAACCCTTTCCCCTACCAAGCCCAAGGCTCCACCTCTTCCATGAAGTCCAGGACTTATTTGGCTCACACAGTTCCTATCAGAATGGGCAGTTGCATCAAACAAGAAATGTTTATTAACTGCCTATGATATGTTTAGCATGAATTGTTTTGATTGTTTCATGGGCCTCAATTTTGGTTTCCTAACAGGATCTGAATCTCTGGGTGGAGCCCCAGGAATTCACTTTAAAAGTATGCCTCAAGTGATCCAGAGGCACACTTACATTTGAGATTGCTATCTTGAACAATCTGATCAAAATCAACAGAGGTGGTTTTTAAAAAAAGGTATGTTCCCAAACCACATCCCACACTACTAAATAAAACCCTCCACGCCTGTCATGGAGTACCTAACAGGATGGCAGGAATTATAAACTGATTTTGTATATTAACAGATACCTGCCCTGCCCCAAGTAGCCCCTAGTTTAAAATATTTGGCACAGATGGTAAATATTTAGACTGCAGGTTGTTGATTAAAACATGGTCCCTGACTATCAGCTAGAAAGCTATTTTAATGAACATGAAAAGATGAAGGTAAAAAGTTGTTAGATAGGTGGAATTGAATGCCTGTTAGAATTACTTGAATTTTTCTGAAGGTAAAAACAATTACTCAAGAAACTACTGCAGATGGAAAGGAAGGGCCCTGAGGGTTAGGGAATGCCAACTCTTCCTCTGAGATCAGACACTATTAGTTCAGCTAAGGGCAGTCAGGACTCTGAGAAACTGACTCATGCCATTTAAACATACAAAACCCGGAAAGCCAACCGAAGAGATGTAATGGGAAATACACAGTTCTAATTACTGGAACAATCATATCCAACCTGCACCCCATTCCCCATTCCCCAGCTTCGGGAAAGTCAGTTTGGTAATCAGAAGCTGGCTTCAGCAAAGAATGACAGTAAATGGTGGTGGAAGGTCCTCAGAGCTGTGCCATCCATGTTGCCGCAGGGCTCAGCCTGGGTAATTTACTATAGGGCACTATTTCTTAAACTGCATTCCAATGGAACTTGGCTCTGCCAGGTACCACCCACAGACATGGACTACTTACTTTAAAAAATAATTCAAGGCTAATATTTATAGTAAAACCAGACACAGTATAAAATTTTTTAGTGCTGTGATACCTGATCATGATAGTTTTCTGCTTCCTGCTTGGGCTTTGTTTTTTTTTTAAAGACAAATGTTTTAAATATTCCCACAGGTTTCAAAAGGGTGGTGTTGTCCAGTTCTCTACTTCTACACTGGCCTCCTCCTAGTGATCAAAACACTCAGGGCCACCGAAAGCCGCTCTTCTTCATGCAGCACTGGGCAAACTGACAGATTCCTCCTTTTGTCTGGTCTCTATGCAGAGCACTAGCCTCTTGTTAGTGATAAACCAGCTGAACTATTATCTTTCAATTTGCTTGTTAATATGAAATTTGGGAGGCCTCGATCTCGGCATCAAGCCTTCCTCTCCAGCCTTGGCGATCACTGTGCTTTATCACATGTGCCATGACAGTAAAAGGGTGGGAAGTACTTTCTTCTATTACTTCAACATGTTTATTTTTATTAGCACCAGGATTGTCATTCCATAAGGTGGACCAAAGAGTTACATTGTTAATGTTTGTCTTTTCCTAAGTCATCGTTTTTTCCTCCTACACATTTTTCTATAAACTCTAATGCTTGCTATAGCAACATTATACTAAAATCTAGTAAGGAGATAGATCTGATATTATTATTTTAAATTTAATACAGTTGTATTTCATGGGAGTCTCTTAAATATACTATCACCTCCAGGCATTTTCTTCTCCTGAACAAGATGAAAAACATGGAGAAAAAAATCCAATTCTGAAACCTTTTAACCAAAAAGCAAACAGAGGCAGTAAATATAAAACTGTGTATCTTTAAACAAAAAAAAGTCTTCTAAAGAAAATATGAAGACTTTATTTCAGAAACTGCATTTGACGCTGCAGTCATTCACTTACTCATTTAACTGACAGATGTTTTTGGAGTAGCTACTCAGTCATAGGTACTGTAACTAAAATGATGAACTATGCTGAGACCCTGCCCTCCAGAAATGCACACTCCAACTTTGAGCCCAAGTACCCAGCATCAGATAGGCTCTGAATCTAAAGGCATTCTGGGCAAACTTAACAAAAATCACTCTGCAGGCTTAAAAGAAACTTAATACATTTTTGCCCTGATTTTTTTTCTTTTCATGGGAAACTATGTTTACAAAAAAAAAAAGCTCCTCACAACCTTCAGAGTACCATCCAAACTCATCTGTTTAGCAAGAGACCCTTGCTGATCTGGAATGCTCTCCTCTCCCACTCTGCTCACTTGATTTCATCCTTTCACTGTTGACTTCTCTGTGAAGCCTCGGTGAACTCCCTCTAGCCCTACTTCATCCCTAGGCAGGGTTAATCACTGCCTGCTCTGGTTTACCACGGCACTCATTTGCTGACTCAGGACTCTCTCCAGCTAGAATGGGAGCCTGCTTGCTGAAAACACACACTGACCTTATTCTCTTTGCATCCTGAATATCTAGCCAGGTACTAAGGATGGAGATGGATGGATGGAATGAAGTGAATCACAGAAACAGAGTCTCCAATACACAATATTGGAATAAGTAGGTCTTTTTCCTCTAGGATTCTTTGCCCAATATACTCAGTAAAAGTAAAAGATGAATATTACGTTATTAAATCACTAATTTTGAATGCTGGAGAAACATGTCATTAGGGAAGCTCTCTCTACTGCTTTATGTACAAGTCTCTAGGCTGCAAAATCAAAAAACTGTTTCCTCTTCTGTTGGGTCTTTGAAAACCAAAGTGAGAATGGTCTGAGGTGCCCCACTGACAGTACTTCATCCAGCAACCTTTCTTCAATACTGGCTTGTAATCATAAAATAACTGGTTTTGGAAGGCACTAATACACCGTAGTGATGAATACATTCAAACAATAGGCTAGGTATTTTACTGTTTAGACTTTTAAGGGATTCGAGGCACCAAGCTTTTGATTTTCAATCTGACATGGCACATGGCTTCATAACTCATGCTAGATGCCATTAGTTGCTACTTCACTGATCCATTTTCCTTTCATGCTGCTGTCTGCACCTGCACAATTTTATTAACAAGACTTCGATTGCAAGACTACAAGAAAAGCCCCTGTAAACATACCTAACTCCGGTTAGGACAGGGTCACCCCCTGTTCAGGTTTCCTGAATGGGTCCTCTCATCTCGTCTGTTTGGGGCTGTCGCCTGTGACTACAGAACGAGAGAACTCTTAGTTTAACTGTAAAAGCAGTTTAATATCTTCCCTCTGTGGGTACCAATGACTGACTTCCACAAGGACATCTCAGTACAGGATTCAAGCACCTGTTAAACACTGAATGAGTACACTGTGTCAGGCAGGGGGTTGCGTGCTGGTGACACAAAGATGAACAAGACACCAAGTGGCCAGCCCAGGGAAGGTGCTGAATGAGCAAACGATTGCAACAGAATTCCAGTGCTGCAGCAGCTGTGGGTACAAAATGTTATAAGAGCACACAGAGGAGGCAGTAACTAATTCTGTCTGAGGACTCATCAGGGTGGGTGGGGTGATGGAGAGTAACAGGATATAAAACAGAAAGAACCAGATGAAGGTCCCCCAGTCCACTTCCCATTAGCCACACTTTCCTTGGGCAACTGCATTCATTTCCAAGGCTTCAGCAACTACCCAAGTCAACATCTTCCATCTCTGAAATCTCAGCTCCCATCTCTCTCTTGATTTCAAGCACATATTCTAATCTGCCTTAGAACATCTACCTCTGTAGGTCTCAGAGGCACCTCATACAAATCATTACTCTTGCCTCACCAGAACTGCCTCAGTTCCTCTTTTCCCATGCTCAGTTTTCAGTGTCCAAATTATAAACCTCACTGTCATGTTCTATGCCTCCTTATCCCTCCCCCCCAAGTCCTGTCAACCCCACTTCCAATATCCGTCTCAAACCTGTTCTTCTCTGTCCCTCCATACCCTCTGTTCAGCCTGTATCTTGCCACATTCCAACTACTACAATGGCCACAAAATTGGTCTATCTACTCAAATTCATTCACTAACAAACTGGATGCAAGGCCCTATAGGTATTGTGGCAAACAAGACATACAAAGAACATGTCCACTTTCTGGAGCTTTCCTTTCATTCACCCTAGCCAATTTCCTTTGAAAAATTAATCTGCTCAGGACACATACTGGCTTCAAATCATCAGTGGTCTCCACTGCCTACAGGAGAGACTACTAGCACCACCTAAACAGCTGATGAACATCTGGCCAGTCCTACACTTCCAACCTCTTCTGCTATCCTCTCATAGGACATCCGTGTTATTAAAACTGCATGTTTCCTCAGGCTTCGCCTTGGCAAATATCATTCCCTGTGCCTGGAACACTCTTTCCCCTCTTCTCTGCCTTGGGAATTTCCTACCTTTGAGATTCTGACTTACCATGCCCAAAGGTGGCACTCATCCTATGGTACAGAAATTATGTTTACAAGTCTGCTCCTCCCACCTGGTGGTGAGCTCCTTAAAGATCAAGAGCTGTGCACACTCACAGGAGGCACTCAGTGAGTCTTGGTTCATGAGAAAGCAATGAGAAACATAGAAATCTGGAAAGGTGAGGAGGCAAAGGTCAGGAAAATTGAGAGAGGGAGCTTGAACCTCACCTGATAGTCCGTCCAGAAAAAGTACTTATTTTGTGAAGTACTTTGGTACCCTCTGGGCTCTGAGGACATAGCTTCCTTTAGGAGCATATTTAACAAAGTCCAGGACAGAACATCTGAATAACACCATCAGGCGAGTAGCAGGACCCTCCCTTCTCATTCCTTTTGGTGTGTCTGATTTGGCTGGAGAAATGAGTGTCTGGTCTCACTTTAAATTCATGACCACTAAGTCCAAGTGGGTCCTTAATGCTGCCCAGCAATTCCACATTTCTCTCACTCACTCACTAGACCCCTTCATGTCTTTCCTCTGTCCTCACACTCCCTCTTGGTTGATCTTCATTCTTATTTCACTGAGAAAACAGACATAACCAAAAGACTGTCCCCAGGTTCCCAGCAAACCTACTCGAGCCAGTACTCATTTATTTTGACATTTTCCCTGTTACCAGAGATAAACTGCTCCGAGCTATGGTCAACTTCTCTCCACTTGGGCAACAGACTCCATTACTCCTTGCTTACTAAAATCACTTCAGCAATTCTATCCTCTCCTATTTCACCAGTTTTTTCCACTCTCTACTAGACCTGAGGTTGAAAGGGTAATTTAATTCCTCTCACAAAAAGAGAAAAAAAAACCCTCTTAAGCCCTTTTTCCATTTCAGCTACCGCCCCAGATCTGTCCTTTCTAGGAAAATTTCCCAATAGTTGTCTTAATCCTTAATGCACTGTCTCCAGTTCCTCACCTCCCATTCTTCTGGAATTTAAGCCAATTAGACTTTCACCACTAAAAGCCTAAAAATTGTTATTTTCAAGTTCACTGAAGTACTTAAGCAGCATTATAACACATGATCATTCCCTCCCCCTGAACACCTTCTTCACTTGGCTTCAAGGATATCATTTTTTTTTTGGTTTTTCTCCTATCTCAGTGGTCATCCATCTTAGTCTCTTGTGCTGGTTCTTTCCCGCTCCCCAAACTCTCTAACACTTGTGCATCCCAGGGCATAGTCCTTTCCATCAACACACCTAAGTCTCCAGGCTTTAAATACCATCTATATTATAACTCCAGACAAGGGAAACTTTAATTCTGGACTCATATATCTAACTGCCTATTCAACATCTCCACCCAGACATCTCTTAAGTATATAAAACCAAACATGCCTGAAATCAAAATCTTGACACTTCCTATTCTTCTCCATTTAAGAAAACTGGACTCCATCTCTCAAGTTGCTCAGAGAAAACTCATGTCATCACTGACCCTTCTCTTTATCTCATACCCCATACCTAGTCTGTTACCAACTCCAGTTTGCCCTACCTTAAAAATGTAACGAGAATCCAACTG